>JAJHJA010000362.1:0-600000 GCA_021202915.1 Heliconius himera | reverse complement strand
GAATGGGGGTCTGGTGTCGAGGCAAAGCGCGGTGCTGAGTTCCGCCAATCAACATGCCATGCCTCCAGAACTCGTCGGAAAGTGGACAACGGAGTGCCTTAACACTATGCACAGCGTAAACCTGAAAAAAAATGTTCATACATATATTTTTATTACGATTTTATTAACTTTACCTGTACCTCATCAAAAAGTGGCGTTGGTTTCCGCAACTCCAAACGATATGTAGTCGGATGTGGCCGGAAAGAGAACAGGTGTATCTTATTCTCATAAAAAATAGATATAAGAAAAAGTATTTTAATAACAGTGTATTGCGATAATAGCTCAACGTAATGATACCAGTCAAAGATTTAAAATAGGGCTGTCGCTGTTTGTTATTATAAGTACATCATTTTATTATTAGTACAGTAGGTACAGTAGTACAGTTGCTGTAAACTTTTGACTATAAATGCGGTGGTCGAGGGTTGACTCCCACTTGGGAATATGAAGTTAGTGTTAAACGTTCTAATTCTTAAAAAAAATATATACGTATATCACATGGTACAATTGCTATAGAATGATTGCTGAACTTTAAATTATTTGAGCTAAACCAAACTCTAATGGTTTCCTAGTAACCTCTGAAAAGTTTAGTTCCTGACTCCATCCAACAGCTCGTTGATGATATAACACCGTATTGTCACCTAAGCTACATATGGCTGATAGGTTTTAAGAGGATATGTTTATTATATATACGTAGTTCAAATTCAGATTCTTATATTTTATTATAGGCCAGTCGTGGCGTAGCGGCACTAAGTGTGACTGTAAAACCGATTGGTTGTGGGTTCGATCCTCACTCGAGGAGATGAAATATTTACTTAAATTTATATCTCCATTTCTTCGCTCTGGTGTCGAGGTTAAGCGCAGCGTTGAGTTCTGCCACTCATCACGCAATGCCTCCAGAATTCGGCAGAAAGTGGGGAACGGAGTGTCTTAACACTAGGTTCCCTCTGCCTACACTGCGGGATACAGCGTAAAGCTGATTTAATTTATTTTTTTTTATATTTTATTACATAGTCCGTTATAGCTGATAAAATTGTGCTAAAATCATGAGCCAGGAAAGCAACCCCTAACATCTTTAAAAAGCCCAATTCTACCTCTACATTTCCCAAGAGGGGTGGTTCGCGACCTAGTTTTGTAGAGCATTTGAAATTTTTAACATTCACTTTTATACTTTATTATCATCACAATTTCCAGTGAAATCTTTCCAGTGAAAAGTAAGGTATAATATACAATATCTATATTTCTTTTTTAGCTTCACATATCCCGCACTTAAAACGAACCTAGTGTTAAGACACTCTGTTCCCATTTCGACACTTCCGTTCCCTGTATTCCGTGGAAATCTGGAGGCATTGCGAGTTGAGTGACAATACTAAATGAAAGTTCTCTTGGCAAATTGAAATTTTTCATGTTGGTAGGTAGGGAAGTTGTGGTGTGTATATGTGGCATAAAAAGTTTAACATTATTTTTTTGTTTTTATTTAATTGAAATACATAAATCTGTGATAAATAAGGCCTCTGAGGCCAGTCGTGGCGCAGCGGCACAAAATGTGACTGCAAAATCGACTGGTTGTGGGTTCGATCCCCACTCGAGGAGATGAAATATTTATTTATATTTTCATTTCTTCGCTCTGGTGTCGAGGCAAAGCGCGCGGTTGATTCTGCCACTCAACACGCAATGCCTCCAGAACTTGGCGGAAAATGGGGAATGGAGCTGTGTGCGAGATACAGCGTGAAGCTGATAAACAAATAAATAAACTTAATCAACAAATCAGTTGTTTTATTAGGTAATATTTATTACATACCGACCCATTAGACATACATTACATAATGTAAGGAAGTGCTTATGTAAGGAACGATTTCTGAAAATTCATACGACATTTTGCGCATTACGTCTTCAAGTCCATACAAACAAACAGACGACAAATTTTAATATACAATCCAAAGCTATCTTATATATATTTACTTCATCATTTCCAAATTTTTAACATATTTTGTTAAAAAATACAAAAAAATAACAATTTAAATGTATTTTTCCCATACAACGAATATATCAAGTAGGTACCTTCATACATATATGTAGATAAAAGATCGCTCCAAGTCACGTCTAACTCATATTACGAACTCTTGCAATCATAGGCAAAGTCATGCCGAGGCAATTATGCCATTCGATGTATGGGGATGAAAGTTTTACTATGTTTATGTATTATAAACGCAAGGCTTGTAATTTTGTATGCATGTGTTTTACGTGAAATTATGGTAAAATACCATCGTGGCACAGTTAAGATGTATGATTATGTAGACGGTGATCGTGGGTACATCTTCAATTTGGGGTAAAGTATATAAAATATCGGATTGTATTCGTTTTTGTCGGACTAAGTGTGGCATTAGAGGCCAGTTATGGCGCAGCATTACCGAGAAATTGCGTGTTGGAAGACTCTTTTTGAAGAGAGTAAAGAAATGAATGAGAAAATATTATATTTTTCTCATTTCTTCTAGTGGGAGACAAATCCACAACAGCCGCGTTTAAAGTCAGACGCTTTACCACTGTGCTACGACACCCTAAGTATAGAATTGATTACCAAAATCTAATATGAAATGTTTATAATCAGCGGAAAATGGAAAACGGAGTAATTTTACACCAGGTGGCTTTTATTTCTCAATAAGAAACTAGAGTTGTGTGAAGAAAAATATATGATAAACATGATATAAGTATTCGTATTGAACGGTCAGATGCTAATAAAGATATCACGATCAGTCTGTATCTTTGTTTCCATTTCAGTTAGAGGTGTTTCGATAAATGTTATGTTTTTTTTATTTTGTTGAACGAGACAAGATACCTTTGCGATTAGCGATTTTTGTTTAATTTTTTTTATATTCTTGATTGTTTTTAACTTAATATTTTTTTTCTTATCCGCATATAACGTAGTGGCCATGGACGACATAGCGTCTAGACTCCGTTTTCCACTTTTCATCCAAATACAAGACACTGCGTGTTGAGTGACGGAATTCAACGCCGCGCTTTGTCATTTTACCTGAGCAACAAAATTAAAATAATTAATTCACCGAGTGGGAATCAAACCTACAACCGACGCGTTTACAGTCGTTACACGAGCTGAGCTGCTCCGCCATGATATCCTTAAAAAATATTAAAGTTTAAATAAATACATACAAATTATTTATTTTCTTTACTCAATAAAAATATTATATTATCATAAATTCAAGATTCTTTAGCAACAAAAACTATGAAAACCAAACAAAAAAATACTTGAAAGTTCAAGAGAAACACCTACAGTGTAGAAATAAGAAGCTTTGGTAACTTTGTAGGTGCGGTGCAGAATTGGGTCACCCAGTTCATCACTTTCTTACGAGATATCGATTTTTCTCACACTATTCAATTTGCATTTTCTTAACGTTTCAGCTTTCAAACGTTTTAAAGTGGAATTGTAAATTATACGCTTGGTAAAGTTTAAGTGGTTTCATATTCATTATTTTGAAAATATGTTACAGATTCATGCTGTATCCCGCAAATAGGAACCAGGAACCCTAATGTTCCGAAGAATTCTGGAGTATTTTCGTGTTGAGAAGCGGAACTCATTTCCGTGCTTTGCCTCGTTACCAAAGCAAGAAAATAAGAATATTAAATATTACATTTTCTCGATCAAGCATGGGTCAAAAGGGCAAAATCTGTCGAGTTGATAGTCGAAAAATTCACGTTAGAGCTTCACAGTTTTTCCTGTTTACAGGAAAGATTGACAAAGAAAACAAAGAACTCCGTTCCCAAATTTCACCCCAACTTTTGAAACTTTGCGTGTAGAGTGGCGAAACTCAACGCCGCGCTTCCACTGCCACGCGTAATTTTAAGTTACAGTAATCCATTTTAATAAAACTTTTATATCCCTTTAAAAAATCTCATACCTGCATATAGTGAAAATAATATATTTAAAAAAACTACAGTTATGTAATTAGCAATTTTTTTCCGAGAAGTACTTTGAAGAAAAAAACAATAAAAATGTGTGAACATTAAAAAAAATATTAAATTAATTACATCGTAAAAGCAATATATACATTTAGAGTTTTGCGCAATGGAACTGCCTCTGACGTCTATATGATGGTCGTAGGTTCGATCCTCTCACCAACGAATAGAAAGACAAATTGGCGTTTAGTTCCGCTTCACAAGATGAAATATCTTAAATGCAATGGAAAATAGATAGAGAGTACCTTGATACTAACTTCCCTCATCCTATCCTGCTATAGGTGAAAACCTTACCATGCCACGCGAGATAAAGCGTGAGCAAAACGACTTTCTATTTAAAATAATCGATTTTTAATTTTGATTTAAACAACAAAAATATATCAAAAATATTTCTCTAAAAACGATAACATCCAGACGATTGTCTAAACTCATAATAAATTCCATGTTGGTACAAGATATAGTGGTTACAGTGGTTGTATGGTGGGGAATGGGGATAATGCACCATAACTAATCAAAGACAATCCCATTCCAGCGACAACTATGCCAGTTGACATTGCGCATGCGCAGCGCATGTGGAGTTAATAGAAGTAACTGTATTTATTTATATATTTGTATAGAAATTATTATTATTTTTTATTAAATATAAAATTAAAATGTTATTATTTTATTTATAATTATTACTAGAGGTGGTCCTGGTGCAATGATAGAGTCTTACTGTAAACTAGTCGGTTGTGAATACAATTCGGAGTCGGTGGAGGATTATATTTGAATTATTTTCTTTCCTCACTATGGTAGAGAAACCACGGCGTTGAGTTATGCCACTTATCTCGCAATGTCTCTAAAGTTAGATGGTGCACTGGCTACCTTCTTATACGAGAAATAACGTAAAGATGCTTTTCAACTAAAACATTTTGAAAATTCTAAGCAAAAATTTGATAACATATACTTTGCCGAAATGATTTTACTTATACTCGTAGTAAATACATAACCCTAGCTTCTCTAAAAAAATCATAAGGTGAGTAAAGATTTGAAAATGATATTATTAATAATATCTTAAATCAAAAACTGTGTACAAAAACAACAGAGAGAGACACCCTAAAGAACTCTACATTCTGTGACCAAACGCTGTATTTTGCCTTATCGACATATATTTTTTAAATCCAACCTACGGCCATTTTCTAAAATTCATCAAATCTTTACTGTGCCATGATAGTTTTTACATCTAATATAAAAAAATCACCTTCTCGCTCTACCCTGCACACAACAAATTAGGCAACGGGAACGTAGAGTTAAGACACTCCGTTCCCGAATTCTAATATAAATAACTAAATGAATAAAAACATATTATATTAATAATAACAAACGGAATCACGGTCGAGAGCGAGTTTATAAATAAAAAGCCGGGAGATACAGCTGCATACAACAGTGCATATAGATTATAGCCAAGTACGACCGTTCAGTCGTCTTGCATCCGTCGTGGGGGACAGACGCACGTTACCCCAACCGTTTAAAAATATACGATTACAAACGATTATTTTAATTCGGCATCGATAAACAATTGTCACAACACTACTTGCCCCAATTTTTTATTACCCGAGAGATCTGTGGATAGTGATGTATCTATGTAGGTTAAATTTAGTTTGACGTTGATTCATCATAGACTAGTTTGATTTTTTTTCGAAAACGCATTCCGCTCGCTATTTTTATTTTTCAGTGAGTTCACATTGTGTTTGTGTTTAGTGTCAGTGATATTATTAGTGATATAGTGTTTAAACATTGGATTTGAACATGTTCGGAGTGTTCATAAAAAGGTGGAAACCTAAAAGGTATGGTCCATTTTTTCTAAACAATAGGTTATTGATTGGCGATAGGATAACAAATAATAAATGTGAAACAACAATGATAGCTACATTGCATTGTTTATGTCTAATATGCAAGTCATTTTTATTTTTAACTAACGCTACTTTATAACAAAGCAGTGATCACAACTTGTTATGCCAAATACTCATTTTGATAGATTTTTTATGTTTTAAGTAATGATAAAGTTTCGTCTGCAAATTTTAAAACAATAATTTTTAAATATAATAAAAATAATAATTTTAGTATAAATATGTGGCCAGTCCTGGTGCAGGGCACAAACTGTGATTGTAACTGTGAGTAAACACCACTGGTTGTGGGTTCGATTCCCAATTGAGGAAATGAAATATTTATTTAAAATTTATATTTTCATTTCTTCGCTCTGGTGTCGAAGCAAAGCGCGATGTAGAGTTCGCCACTCAACGCCTCAATGCCTCCGAAATTCGGCGGTAAGTTAGGATCGGAGTATCTCAACACTAGGTTCCCTCTGCCTACTCTGTCCGTGCGGGATACAGCGTGAAGCTGATTAATAATAATAGTAAAAATTTATAAATAATAATATAACTGTAAATTTCAAAAATATTAAATATAATATGTAAGCAATTTATATATTCGATCAAACTAGCCGACTTACCGATGTGCTTTATCTATCTATATTATAGTTTAGTAATAATAATGACAAATGAGAAAATGTGCAAAAATAAAAAATATATATATTTGGTTATATTAAAAAGCCAGATTTTTTCGATAAACTAAATAACATTGATGGTAAATTATACGAGAACATTTATAAATTTATAATATTGAAGATGAGTTAAAGTACAAAATAATATTAAGTTATTATATTTTGTACTGACGTTTATTTTTAGTGTAATAAGTACTTAAAATCCAAATAATTTGAGTTATCGCTTTTGTGTACGTCTATAACGATTAAGTTTATTAAAAAAATATTTTGTAAGAAACCGTATAAAATTTTTGCTTACAACATAAATAAGGTGTAACAAGCGTAAGGTGTAACAATTTTGACATAGCTCGATGAGAACCTATGGGTTAGTTGGTCAGAGCGCTTGGACGGTTTCCAAAGAGGCGCGGGTTCAAAACCCGCTACGTTCAAAAAATTTTTTTTATGTTTTTAAAGATAAAGTTGAAAAATTTTCTTAATAGGTATAAACTAAATATATAATTCTAATAAACTTAATATGACAACTCTAATAATAAAGGGTGTACAGTAGTTCTAATTACAGTGTAGGTAGAGCTAGAGGCTAGGCTATAACTCAGAGGTCACATTGAAAACGGATCATTTATTACAATTGCTGGTAATATTGCAGTTTACTAAGATATTATATATATACTATATATATATATATATATATATATATATATATATTATAATATATATATATATATATATATATTATATTATATATATGTATATATACATACATATATATATGTAATATAATTTTTAGTTTCACGTTGTGGTATCCCGCTCATGGCAGGATAGAAAGAGAAAAATTAGGAACCTAGAAACCCGGTGTTAAGACGAGCCTTCCCGTCGGGCCTCGTCATTTAAATATGCTCGAGAATTTTAATAATTTTATCTAATAGCATTCTTTCTTTTATTATATATTTGTTTGTTTTTTTATTTTCTTTGCTGTTCTATTAGGTGTAAAAATATAACGTTCGTATTATTATTATTTAAAATTGTTTATATAGAAATCAGTACAGAAACTATTTATTTTAAATTTTGAGCGAGCGAGCTATAGCAATAGCTCTCATATAAGGATCAGTATTCCATTATACTGCGACTCGTCCATCACTGATGCTGGATTTTTTCTAATAATGCAAAAACCTGTCCTTATACTGCTTCTGTGAACAACATCAAAACGTAATTAATATCTCGCTTTCAAATATATTTTTTTATAATTTTTTTCACGCTGTATCAGCATTATATACAGGAGAAACCTAGTGTTAACACATTCCGTTCTCCGCTCACAGAGCAATTTTCGAGACATTGAGAGTAAAAGTTTTCATTTTTCATTTGTACTGGAAGCACTTCTTTTCAAATTTTATAAGTGAAAAAATACAGGAAATATGTACGATTTTCGTTTCTTATAACTTTTTTAATTTTATGCAGCCATTTTGTGTTAAATAAACTACAAATAAATATTTATAATGATTATTTCTCTATGAAATACCTAAAAAAATACACTTTTCGCATTTTTCCCTTTATATCATATCTGTAAGTTCTAACTACTTGCCATTTTTCATAACTATTGGTTCACGGGAATCATATAGATTTAGATTACGCAGCTAATTTCTTACAAAGTGCACTAAAACAAGGCATAAATGCTCATATCTTTTGATTGCTTTTGAAAGCTTGATTTTTTTTCTATGCTTCAAGGGACAAGGGACTTGAACGATTGTAATACCTCCACGTGATCCCGAGATAAATGATACAATAACTTGATAAGACAAGAAAGTGATACAATAACTTTAACTTTTTATTGAGAACTATATTTTATTACCGCTTGGTCAAATACGGAAAGCTATTTCAGCTTAAAAGTTGTGGATGACATTTGGCATATTTTAAATACATGAACACTATGACTATAGTATGACTATGACTATAGAGGTCAGTCGTGGCGCAGGGGCACAAAGTGTGACTGTAGAACCGACTGGTTGTGGGTTCGATCCCCACTCGAGGTGATGAAATATTTATTTAAATTTATATTTACATTTCTTCGCTCTGGTGTCGAGGATAAGTGCGGCGTAGAGTTTTGCCACTCAACACGCAATGCCTTCAGAATTCGGCAGAAAGTGGGGAACGGAGTGTCTTTACACTAGGTTCCCTCTGCCTACCCTGCAGTGTGCGGGATACAGCGTGCAGCTGATTTATTTATTTTAAAACTATGGCTTATCCTTGAAATATTGACAATCTAACACAAAAATATTCTAATTCTAATCAGTAATTCCTGAGATAATCCTGGAGATGGAGAAGAAGATGGAAAACAAGGCTAAGCTCCCTTTAATATCTACATCAAGTAAACGTGTTACGAAAACACAGGTTAAATTTGTCTCTCTGTTTGTTTTTACTCAATCAATTAACGGCTCGGACTTCGTTTCGCTGCCAAATCCATTTATCCATGCAAATTTCAATATTCATTTGGGTAGTTTAGAGAGAGGTATTTATTTACATTTGTATTTTAATTTCTTTGCTCTGGTGTCGAGGCAAAGCGCGGCGTTGAGTTCTGCCACTCAATGTCTCAAGGCCTCCAGAATTCGGCGCAAAGTGGGGTACGGAATGTCTTAACACTAGGTTCCCTCTGCCTACTCTGCTGTGTGCGGGATACAGCGTGAAGCTGATTTTGATCATTTGACCGTCATCTGTGAGTCACGCGGTAACGGAAGAGTCTTATATAATACTAGAGGGCGCGCGCGGCTTCGCCCGCTTATTAGGAGTGAATTCTAAAAAAACCACGAAACACATGTTCAATAAAATATTTTTAACAGTCTGAATTAATTTTTTTATAAAAATCGGTGGCAATTTAAAGATTTTTCCATACAAACTTTCAACCCCTTATTTGAACCCTCAGGGGGTGAATTCTTAAAAACCATGAAACACGTGTTCAATGAAATATTTTTAAGAGTCTGAATTTCAAATTTTATAAAAATCGATACAGATTAAATTTTTTTTCCATACAAACTTTCAACCCCTATTTCATCCCTTTAGGGTTAAAATTATTGAAATTCCCTTCTTAGTGGATGTCCAGAATATGAAAATAAACATCTGCCCAAATTTCACGTTTCTACCATCAGCGGTTACGGCTCTGCGTGCGTCTTACCTCAGTCAGTCAGCACAAGTCCTTTTATATACAGGGTGGAAGTGTCAGCACCACATTAAATGAAACCACAGTTTTACCTACTCTATAAAAGCCTAATATAATTCAGAAAAAAATAAATTCCCAAAAATGAAAAAGTTTTTTTTTCAAACAAAATAAATAATAAAATTGTCATTTTAAAACAAAACGCCATTTGTAAGGATGACGCACGCACACATAAACCTATCAAAGGAACACCGCCGCACACGCCTCATTTCGAAATCGAGTCGTATGTATTGGCGATAAAGTTCAAAGTTGTTTAACCTATAGTAGTATTTTTGTAGTAGTAAGTGCTTATGTTATTGGGATCTATACGTAATCGCGTCACACGAAATATAGGTATGGATAAAAATCGTGAAATGAAAAAAAAATCCTACGTCCAAACTATTGAGGCATCTTGATTAATTTCTTTAGGTATAGGTTTGAAATATTTTACACTATATGCTGTTTCCGTAAATGGAGCGCTGCCTCTTCCACCCTGTATATAGATATAGATTTTTGACTTGCTGCATATCGCATTCTAGTGAATATTTATATTTGTTGTAGGTTGGCCTTGACATGTTTAATGAAAACAAAACGTTTCGTCGTTGAATAAACGGAGTGCATTATTAAGATTACTCGTCCGAAGATTTTTGTACTTGTTTAGAGATAATTATATCTAATAATCATATAAAAAAAAATCATTTAAAGATTTATCTGTTTGTATCTTCGTCCATCCTCGCCGTCCATCTTTTTGTGTGTCTGTTTTTCTGTTTGCTTGTGAAGATGATTTTTGGCAGAGGCAGAGGGAACCTAGTGTTATAAGACACTCCGTTCTCCACTTTCTGCCGATTTCTGGAGGCATTGCGTGTTGAGTGGTAGAACTCAACGCCGCGCTATACCATCGACACCAGAGCGAAGAAATGGAAATAAAAATTTAAGTAAATATTTCATCTCCTCGAGCGGGGATCGAACCCACAACCAGTCGGTTTCACAGCCACACTTTGTGCCACTGCGCCACAACTGGCCTTGATATATATATTAATAAATAATATAAAACTAAAAAATTCCAAGAGGAGCTGGTTCAAATCCCGTACGTTCTTATTTTTTATAAAGTATAATATAAAACTAAGCCATAATATATGCTTTTAATTATTGTAATTTATAATTTATTATGTAAAATTTGAACAGCTAATCTTTTGTTATGACATTCCTAACATTAGTTTCATATTTCACAAAGCAATACCTAAACTGTACGTTGTTTTTATATAACATTTTTATGTTTGCAATGTTATTGGAATTAAACAATCTATAAATCATTATTTTTTATTATAAATATTTTTTTCCATTATACTTAAATTTGATTCCATTTTAAAGAAGTTTGGGTGTCTGACTATAAAATACGATAGTGCGGGTTCGATTGCAACTCGCCCTGATATCAAGACAAAGCACGGCATTGAGCTCCATGAAATGTTCCTAAAAATTAGGCGGAAAGCGGAACCTGAATGTCTTAACACTAGATCCTATGCAAGAAAACTGTAAAGCGGCTTTCCGATGTATATTGAATTATAATTTGAAAGATTGCACTGTTTTGAGACATATGAGGATATTATTGTTGCACTTTGTCGACTCGAGATAAAAATAAATTAGACACAAACATTCCCTCGAGTAAAGAACCCACAACCGTCGCATTTACAATCACATTGTACCACTGTCCTACAACGGTCTCTATATCAACTATTTTGTTCACACATTTAGAATCACACCGTGTTCAATACAAATCATCTAAAACTTTTTAAATTGACTTTCACTGTCACAGCTGATGATGCAGCATCTTGTATACATTGGCACTGGTCCACGGAATGTTTACGATCTCAGATTACAGCCCAAAGATACAACGTATAGTTGGCAAAGAGAGCTCCTTATCGATAGATGGACTAATTAGTCGGTGTTTTTGAGAATCCAACCGACCTGGTCGGTTTCCAGGAGGTGCGGGTTCGAGTCCCGCTACGTTCAAACAAATTTATACGTTTTCTAAATAAGTTTTTGTCTTTCCTAAGTGTGGAATAACACTTTAAAAAATGTTAAAAATACTGTACTTGCTTGTTATTTAAGATAATCTTAGATTTTGTGAAATAGGTTTTAGATTTTCGCCGTGTCGAAGCGACACAGTGTATGACTGTAAACGCGACGGTTGTGAGTTCGATTCCATTTCGGGAGAATGAAATATTGATCATTTCCCCGGATTGATAAACTGATAAGATAAATCGCGTTCAGTAAAGTATTGTTGCTCAACATGCAATGTCTTAAAATAAAGAAACGGTATGTCTTTAATCAGGTCCACTCTGCCCAGCTTGCTATTGCGGGATAAAGTAAGTAAAGCAAAATAATCTTTATTGTACACCAAAAACGACGTTTAGGTTTGATTCGAGAAAAGGAATTATTATTTATTAATATTTTCAATTCTTCCCTCTGGCACCACGGCAAAAAGCCCAGCATTAAGTTTTGTGCCACTCGATAAACAATCCCTAGTAAAATTCAGTGGAAAGTGGGAAACGGAGTGTCTTAACACTAAGTTCCCTCTGCCTACCCTGATGTATGCGGGATACAGCCTGAAGCTGATTTGTTTTAATTTATTTAAAATATTAAAAACAAACTAACAAGCATTTTATTCACGTAAATTTGTAATTTGGTCACGTAAAATTTACGTGGTAATAAACTTGGCACGCTGATAATTTATAGCTTGGATTATTATATAGAATGTAAACTTTTAGTCTATTAAATATTATATTAAATGACCATTTTTTTGTAGCTTCGCGTATAGCAGAATAGGCAGAGGGAACCCAGTGTCCCCAATTTTCTCTCAATTTTCGACTCATTGCGAGTTGAGTGCGAAAATGAAATGATTCGTTCTACCGAGTGGAAATCGAACCCAGAACCGTGGCACTTTGTGGCGTAAATCATTTTTATTTTTCCTTTTTTTTAGTAAATTATCAAGTCTGTAAAGACAAATTTTCGTCTTACAGTTATAAAATATAAAAATAAAAATCTAATTACGATTTAATTTTTATAACATTTAGATACTTTTTATAACTTAAACACTGTGCTTGTAAAAGGATTACAATTTGACGAAAGAAGGTAAGACGGTATAATAATGTAAAATATTACTCATTATACGGTATTTATAACAAATATATTGAAAACTTTTTTAAAATGTTAAATAATCAATATAAAAAGAGAGTGGTAAGAGAGTAGCCTATCTTACCAAATAGGTTGATCATCGAGAACACTGTATTGATGATACTGATGGAAGGTAAAAAATTAGGTAAAAAGAATGAGCTTTTTACGTCTCTTTCGGAGAATACGCTGGTGCGAAGAGATTGCTGTTAGTGGACAAAGCGAAAGAGACATGCAGGGATCGACTGTGCCGAATGGCGGTCGGTTGTCCCTGGCTACACCGCTAGGAATAGAGAGTGAAGCTGAATGTAAAGTAAATATGGCAACCAAATTGAGAACCTCTTCGTTTTTAAAGTCGGTTAATAACTATAAATATAATTTTAAATGCAACACGCAATGTCTTTAATTTGGTTCGGAAATTGGAGTACGGATTTACTTGACACTGACGCGGGGAAAGAGAGCTGTGTTTATTTACATTTTTATTGCACATAAAAAAATACGTCGCCTCTTCTTCCCTTCTTCAAGTCTAGTCGTAGCGCATGGACATAATGATGCGTCTGTAAATGCGACAGGTTATTCTTTCGATTCTCCCTCAAGAAAATGAAACATTTAATATTTCCATTTGTTCGCTCTGGTAACGACGAAAAGCGCGGCGTTGAGTTCCACCATTAAACACGCAATGCCTATAAAATTCGGCGGAAACTGGAAAACGGTAGAGCCTTAATGAGAATGAAGTATCCTAACACTAGTTACCCAGGTTCCGTCTATCTCCCCTCCTGATAAAATTCAATAGTAAACATAAGAGTTAGTTTACAATATTGCAATAGATTACATTACTAAAGTCCAAATAGTCCAAAAACAAAAATCAACAATTGCCAAAACGATTTACTTAATTATACTCTTTATAAAAAAATCTTGTAGATATTTGTAAAGCAAAAAAAAAGCTTTTATTCGAATCGAAGCTCACTGCTGTAGTATTGAATAAACTTTTGACTTCTTAATTGCGTAAAATAATCATCAAGCGTTCCCATTGAATGGAGTGTAAGCATTGTTTTTACAGAGTTGGTCTAAAAATGCAGAATTTTTGTATTGTTTGGGGGTTAACTTTTTACTTACTCTGAGTGCAGTACTTATATTATTGTCACATTAAGGAGTGCAAGTTCGAATTGGCTTAATTTAGTTCATAATATTTTGAGGACTCCACCTCAAAACAACCGTCAACCGTAGCGTTTGGCGCTCCGTTCTCTCTGACTACCCCGCAAGGGATAAAGCGTGAAGCTAAGTTAAGTTAAGTTATTTTGAGGACAGTCGTGGCGCAGGAGCGCAAGCGTAGGACCGTAAGCGAGGTAGGTTATTAGTTCGAGTCTCACTTGAGGAAATGAAATATTTGATATTTTCATTTCCTCGCTCTGGTAACGCGGCAAGCCGTGGCGTTGAGTTCCGCTGCACACGCAATGTTTCCAGAATTTGACAGAAAGTGGATAATGGAAGTGTTTTAATGAGAACGGAGTGTCTTTACACTGGGTTTACAGGTTCCCTCTGCCTACCATGCAATGTGCGGTATACAGCGTGAAAAAAAAAGTGTATCTGACGTAAAAAATATATTTTTTATGTCAGGTACACTGGACTTCAACTTCAACATTATTTAAAACAAAAACAAACTTTTTAAAACTGAGACCTTAATGACCAATTTAGTTGTCTCTACTAAACTCTTTGGAGTCTCACTAAATGAATATGCTAGTTTTATATTTTAGAAAAGTATATTTATAATAGAAAAAAATAAACATAAGAAGATTAAAACATAAATAAAAATGTCAGAGCAACGTGGACTAGTTAGCAAGTTCAATCTTCACTTTGGAAGTAGGTATGTATTCATCATCAATTTATCTCTCCTTGGATAGATAAAATGCGATGTGGAGTTCCGCAATTCAACATGCAATGTTTTGAGTGTAGTTGAAAAGAGAGTGTTTGATCCTGCTATGCGAGAAAAAGCGTGAAACTATTTTTTTTTTCACCTATTTAAGATCAGTCGTGGCGCAGAAGCACAAACGTGCAATAGACAACGTGACAACTTGTGGGTTCGCTTCCCACTCGAGGAAATGAAATCGCTGCGAAACGTGACTAAGCGCGGCGCCGTCACTTAACACCGGATATCTCCAGAATTCGGCGGAAAGTCGGTAACGGACGTGTCTCAATACTAAACTCTCCGGTTTCCTTTGCTTACCCTACTATGTGCGAGATACAGCGTGAAGCTAAAAACATGACCTATTTCCTTACATTTTAATTTTTACTGTATTTAAGAAAACAAAACATGTAATACCGTTATACAAAAATAAATTCAGAAGCAAATTGGTTATTAGTATCTCGAAGTTATTTGTAAAATTACCAATTTAAAAATAAGTGTAATTACAACATTCTTTCTTTAAAGTTTATGTGTCGCGTTAAATCGATTTCGGCCTGATTAAAGCATTTAAAAAATTAGCTTCACGCTGTATCCCGCACACAGCAGGGTAGGCAGAGGAAACCTAGTGTTAAGACACTCCGTTTCCCACTTTCTGCCGAATTTTGGAGTCATTGCGTGTTTAGTGGCAGAACTTAACGCCGCGATTAAAGCATTTAAATAATTGATTTACGATTTTATTGATATTTTTGCTTCATATATTATGTTCTATGAACGCTTATTAACATAGTGGGCAGAGGGAACCTAGAGTTAAGTCATTCCGCCTGCTATGTTTCACTTAATTTTCAAAAATTGTATGTTGAGTAACGAAACTTAAAGCCTTTCTCAAAGCCTACTTTGCTCTCGAGTAATAATGGAACCTGGGTTCCATTCCATCGGGAGCAAAAATGCGGGGTTTGCTTGTTTTTTCTCTTATTTTGCAAAAATTCGATATGCAGTACAAATATAATTATTATCGCTATGGATCTGAACTCATAAACTGAACTACGATGATGTTTAGAATTATTACGATAAATCTTGAGGCTGTCGTGGCGTAGGGGTACAAGGGTGTTACTGTAACGCGATGGTTGTGTATTCGATCCCCATTTGAGGGAATTAATTATTATTTATTAACATTCTTCTCTCGCTCTGGCACCAAGGCAAAATCCCGGTGTCGACTTCCGCCACTCAACGCGCCCTGCTTCGATAAATTCGGCGTAAAGTGGGGAACAGAGTGTCTTAACACTAAGTTCCCTCTGCCTACCTGAATTATTTATTGACCATAAATCTTTTACATGTGAATTTTATTTCGTATTCACTATTCGTGTCTACAAGAATACAGACTACAGTTATATGAGTAATAGTATTTATTGTACAGACATAACGTTTCTTCATGTTTTTAGAGATATTAATGCATCGGTTTTGTATTATAGAGTATTTCTAGATATGGCGATAATAATTAAATGTAATAATTTAAGTAATATTTTAATGTTATATTTCAATAACAAATTTGTTGATAATTTCGAATAGTCATTTTTAAGAATAAAAAATGGTATAAAAACACAAAAGTCCAAAACCATAAAAACTAAAAAAAAACAAAATTTGTCAAGAGTAACACTGAGAATTAAGAAACAGAAATAAATTTATAATAAATATACATAAAGCACATTTTTTTTTGCAAAATAGACAAATACACAGCCGGGACCCTATTACGGGGTTCCTTGACAAAAAAAAACTAAAGCTCTGCCTTGTCTACATCTTCAAAAAAAACAAAAAAAAAAGCATCTATAGTAAAAATGCCTCATCTAGAACTACATTATATTCTAAGGTAAAGCTAATCTTCTATGATTGAGATCCATTAAGACGTCTAATAGCATATTGTTCTTTTTTTTCATCATTTTAGACACTTAAAAATTCTGCTAAATTATTTTAGCTTTTATTACAAATTAATAAAGTATATATTGGAATAATTTTATTTCTATATAGGTGAAGTGTCGGATTATGAATGGCAGGTTTTTTGTGGGTATTATTAAATTATATCGATATGGGTAATCACTATTTATCACTTTTTTTTACTTACAAATAGAACTGATGTGCTATGTTGCTTAGTGATGGTGTACTTGCTTTTTATATTTTAAGTTTAATATGAGGCCGGTCGTGGCGCAGCGGCACGAGATGTGACTGCAAAACCGACTGGTTGTGGGTTCGATCCCCACTCGAGGAGATGAAATATTTATTTAAATTTATATTTCCATTTTTTCGCTCTGGTGTCGAGGTTAAGCGCGGCGTTGAGTCCTGCCACTCAACACGCAATGCCTCCAGAATTCGGCAGAAAGTGGAGAACGGAGTGTCTTAACACTAGGTTCCCTCTGCCTACCCTGCTGTGTGCGGGATACAGCGTGAAGCTAATTTAATTTTTTTTTTTTTAATATTAGATATTTTTTTCATTTTTATTGACCATAGTGTAACGAAATTAAGCACCTCGAGGCTTTTACGGAACTTATATTTCTTTCAGAGTAAAATACTATTAAGCTTGTACAATGTCTATCTTAAATTCTAATACAATTTGTTATTCTAGCCTCATTCTTCTTCTGCTCTAAGTCTAAAAGTATATCTTGAATTTTCTGTTATAGTCCTGTGACAGTTCTATTAACTTATATTAAATTAAAAAAAAAAAAAATCTTTTGTTTAAACAAAGAGGTTGATTTATATTTTAATAATAAATTATTGCGAATATTAAAACTATTACTATAGAAACCAGACACATTTACCATAATCTCTCCATTTTAAATACAGAAAGGCGGAACACAACACGGAGCTTAATTTAACTATATTTTATACCAAATCTATAGAAATAAAAACCAAAACAATCTCTTAACTTTAAAACGAAACAAAGAAGTTTTTTCATACATTTCAAGGCTGCTATCGTAAAGTTTTGCACGACACAGATATAATACCGTTACCTACTTAGTTGGGTACTTGGTACTGATGTGGAGTACCTACTGTTGATGTCGGCGCGGCCCGTTTACACGTTTCGACGTGAAAGTGATGGATTTTTTGCATTAAAATGGTAATTGCAGATTTACGGTAACGAATAAATATAAAAACGAGGCCGTTGTGGCGCAGTGGAACGGTGTGTGGATGTAAATGTGACGGTTGTGGGTTTAATTCTGATTATGTGGAGGGAAATATTTAATATTTTTGTTTTATGGCTCTGGTAACAGGATAAAGCGATAAAGCGCGGCGTTGAATTTCGCTATTCAATACACGCTGTTTTGAAAATTTTGCGGAAAATTAGGAACGGATTACAACACTAGGTTACCTCCTCTGTCTGTGTTATGTTATTATGATATACGTAAGTGAAGCTAAGAAGAAATATAACAAAAAATATAAGATTATAAAAAATCCGATTATATAAAAACTAAAAATAAATATACAAGTTTAAATGTATTAATAAATAGTTTACATAATACATTTAATAAAATTGTTTATATAAATATTATGTGGTTATGCTCAACACACTGTGTTGTATTGTCAATTACAATACGCCTCCATATATATTAAGATCGCACCTAGTTCATACTAATACCAAATGTTTTAATATAACTTTAGTCTTTTTAATATAATATTAAAAAATGCGACGTTTGTGAGTTCGATTCCAACTCGTGGGGTGAATAATTTTAATTTCTTCCCTGATAAAAAGACAAAACGCGGCGTTAAGCTCTGTCACTCAACACGAAATGTCTTGAAAATTAGTCGGTGTGTGGGGAGCGGAAACTTAACACTAGGTTCCCTCAGCCTACCTTGCTACATGCGTTAATCCAACAAAAAAAAACATTTAATTTTCTAAAATTGACAGATTAAGAAATACAAACAAGCCTTCAAAAGAATTTTATCTGAAATCTTTAACATGAAAGTGCTTTCGTTTTTCATTTAAAAAGTTGATAACTTTCACATGTCCGTGTTTCAAGTGAAGAGTTTTGACTAATTACGCTGTATTCCTTCCGTTTTTATATATAACACTAACTTTTACTTCCGGTTTCGTCCCCGTGATCAAATGGAAATAATTTTAAATTTTGTATGACAAATGTCACGTCCTAAGTGCCCGAGGTAGCCCTGACCGCGGGTACAGTGGATAACATCGAAATTATTTACATAATGTAATATAACCTGTAACCTTATACAACCAAAAATTGTTTGAACATTTCTACTGAACACCTAGGTAGCTATTTTGTTTAATTTGAGAGGAAAGCGGAGAAAGAAAGAGAGTGTCTTTAGCCTTGGTTTTTTTTTAAATGAACACTCACTATTCATTGTAAGACATTTTTTTAAACATTTCTTTTCATTTTAGTTTCAGGTTAGGCACAGGGAGCCTGGGAACTTAGTGTTAAGACACTCCGTCTCCCATGAAGACTCTTAAGGCATTGTGTATTGAGTGAAACTCAACGTTGCGTTTTGCCCATTTACCAGAGCAAGGAAATGAAATATTTGATATTTCATTCGTCCGAGTGGAAATCGAACTTGCAACCGTCGCGTTTACAATTTCACGCATATGACTAGATAATCTTTTATAATAATTAATAAATATTATGTACTCCATAACATAATCGAATCTACGGCCACTTGATTAGTAGCTACAACTTATCAACTCTAAACAAAAAGGGAAAAGCAAAAGCAATTTTGAATATATATAGAAATTATGCAAATCCAACTTTATCTTCATTAATCTCATATCCTTCGCCCATGTTCCACTTTAATCACAAGCTTATCGAACGTTTCATAATAATATTTTAATATACTAAATATATTATTATTAATTTAATATAAAAAAAATTATTTTAATAATAATAGTAATTTAAATTTAAATAATATTCAATAATTCATTAAAAAAATTGAGGCCAGTCGTGACGCAGGGGTACAAAGTGAGACTGTAAAACCGATTGGTTGTGGGTTCGATCCCCACTCGAAGAGATGAAATATTTACTTAAATTTATATTTCCATTTTCTTCGCTCTGGTGTTGAGGCAAAGCGCGGCGTTGAGTTCTGCCATTTAACACGCAATGCCTCTAGAATTCGGCAGAAAGTGGGGAACGGGGTGTCTTAACACTAGGTTCCCTCTGCCTACCCTGCTGTATGCGGGATAGAGCGTGAAGCTGATGATGATGATTCATTAAACAAATGCCTAACTGCTTGCAGTGTTGTTGAGAGTAATAATAAATAACGTACTATCGAAAACTTATTATACAACTATTAGTGCACACGCTCATTAAAAAATCTATACTTAAACAGAATTAACATAAACATTTATTTATATTTGTTTATTTATTTTAGCTTCACGTTGTATGGTGCTGGTAGGAAAAAGGAACCTAGTGTTGTCACTCCGTCCCTTATTTTCCGACGAATTTCGTAGGCGTGTCAAATGGCGTAACTCAACGCCGTGATTTGCCTTGTTACCAGGGTGAAGAAAGGAAAACAATAAATAATTCATTTCTCCGATTGTTAATCGAACCCACAGCCTCCGCATTAAAAGCCACATGCTAACATGCGCCGGCACTGACTCTACGTAACATAAACAAACGACGCGTTTGGTCGATGCAGATATAGACTGATAAATAAATACATTACTCCCACTCGTATTGCGTAATAGGGTAAAACCGTTATTTTTACAATTTTTCGGACCTATTCAAAATTTTATTTCAACAAAATTTGATCAAAATTGTATTTTTTTTATAGCTTCAAGCCTTAAGATACCTCATTTCTGAAATTTTCGCTTATTCTTCCAGAGAATTTTCTTCCTTCCAGATAAAAAAAACTGTTTCTGGAGTGGGAATCAAAGCTACAACCGTCGCGGTTTACAGTCGAACACTGTGCCACTGCGCCAAGACGGCTTTAAAATTATATTATAATATATAATTCCACCTAAAATATAAAGTAAATTAATAATCTATTCTAAAAATTATTTTAACTAACTTGTATAAAAATATAAAAATCACTTATAAATAAATTACACAAAATACTTTATTTGTCATATATTTCCCCATTTTGGAAACTGAACCTACTACCCACAACCCACAACCGAGGTAGTTCAGACTAATATTTATGGTATTTAAGTTGTTTAATCGTGTAACAGAGGATTACCTAATAAGGCGTGGGGCAATCTAGCCTAGATATTAAATCTGATTTGCATACGCCCGGCTTGTTTGCGTTGGACCTTTTACGGACCATCTAACAGTGTTTATAAAAGATCTATTGTAGCTAATACCATTATGGTCAGTTGTGGGTTCGATTCTCAATTGGAGTATATTTAATTTATGAGCATGCTACCAATAAGGTAATGCGGAGTTAAGTTACGCCACCCAACACGCACTATATCGAAATTAGATTGACATGACGATGTGTTTGCAAATTCTTTGTTAAGAACATCTATAGATACATGGAGTTCTAAAAATATATTTTTTCATTGAATTTTGTAAAGATATTAAATATAAAAAAAACAATAAAGTAAAGAAAAACAAAATAAAAATTTGCATTAAAAAAGTGTCTTCCGATACCGGGAATCGAACCCGAGCCTCCTGGGTGAGAGCCAGGTATCCTAGCCACTAGACCATATCGGATAATATGAAGTTAGTGTAAATTTAAGATAAACTCTCGACACAGTAGTGTCGAAATACATTATTATTAAGTTATTTAATGTTAAGGTTAATGGAACCTAGTGTTACGATACTTAATTCCTCATTTTTCGTCTAATTCTTGAGACATTGCGTGTTGAGTGGCGAAACTCAACGCCGTGCTTTGCCTACCAGAGTCGACCTTATTTATTTTGTTTATCCATATATTATGTTTTAAAATTAAATATTTAAATTTCATATTTATATGAATATTTATATATGATGTAGCTATCTATACAAGCTTGTGTAAGCATTGCAGCAGTAATTAAGTGTTACCAATCGATCGTGACTCGATTTCGATTTAGGCTTGAATTAGTTCGTAGTTCTAAATAATAGCATTACTTTGTTCTTTTCCCAATTTTTTCCAAATTCTACTAAAGTAAACTTTAACCAAGTTTAACTAAAAATATTTTAAATAAAACCATTTTTGAGGTCAGTCGTGGTGCAGGGGCACAAAATGTGACTGTTCGATTGGTTGTGGGTTCGATCCCCACTTGAGAAAATGAAATATTTGTTTACATTTACATTTTCATTTCTTCGCGCTGGCTCCGAGGCAAAAACCCGGCGTTGAGTTCCGCCACTCAACACGCAATGTCTTCAGAATTCGGCAGAAAGTGGGTAACGGAATGTCTTAACACTAGGTCTCCTCTGCCCACCCTGCAGTGTGCGGGATGCAGCGTGAAACTGATTTGGTTTTCGACTATTTAATTAATCGTGTATATTTATTTAGTGTTTAGGGAACCTGACATTTCGAATATTTTAAAATTGTCCGTGGTCACAGGCAGACCCTATCGATCTATCCGGTATATAATACTAAACAAAAAAGAATTAAATAAGCTTCACGCTGCATCCCGCACAAGGCAGGAGAAACCTAGTGTTAAGACACTCAATTCCCATTTTCCGCCGAATTTTAAAGGCGTTGCGTGTTGAGTGGCGGCATTTAACCTCGTGCTTTGCCTCGACACCAGAGCGAAGAAATGAAAATATAAATTTAAGTAAATATTTCATCTCATCGAATGGGAATCGAACCCACAACCAGTCGATTTTACAGTCATTCAAAATCTGTAATAATTGCGAAAATCAAAGATCTTACTAAAAAATTGATTAAACTGACATCAATATAGACTTTGAAGCTATATACTTGTATAGGCTATCCCGCGGGATAGTCAGTCAATGTTTTTATTTTGCGTTCGTGAAAAAACGCGAAATCAACAAAATGAATCCTGAAGTAGAAATGAGGTCGAGTTTGTACATCGAATATTTTATTTTTTTTATTAATTGCTGTGTAGTTCTTACTTAAAAATATTTATTAATCAATTAGTAGAGATTCTGTTTCGCTGTTTTTGGTAAAAATTTTATATTGATATTCGATAGCGCAGCGTTACACAGTTCAAATGTAAACGAGACGGTTGTGGGTTCGATTGCCACTAGAGGGTGTAAATTATATTAATTTCCTTACGCCAATGCAGAAGTAACCTAATATTAAGATATCTTCATAATTTTCGAAGATCTGCGCTTTGTCTTATTACCAGAGCAAGACAAATAACAATACTCCATACCCCCGTTTGGGAATCGAATCCACAACCGACCTGACATAAAGTCTGTCTGTAATACTGCGCCACGACGGCAAATGTATGAAAATACTTAACATATGAATATAGAAATTATGGAACCTACCACTTAACTTTCATAATTAAGAAGGCACCTACCGATAATAATTAAAAAAATAACAATAAAAAAATGAATAACCCATTTCCGGTTATATCGTTATTATCGTTTCGATCGAGTACTTCTCCAGTAGGTACCTAGCTACAATTGTATACAAATTGTTCAATAAGAATCGTTCGAACGTAAATTATTACTACGAACGCAAGTGGCTCGTTGACATCGTCCGTGACCTATAGCCTATTCAATATACTCTACGATAATAAAAAATAAACTTAAGTGATATATATTTTTATAGTTTCACGCTTCATCCCGTATATAGCAGGATAGATAGAGTGATGGGGAGAAGACTGTTAATAATAACCTTTCGTTACTCGTTTTTCTCTCAATTTTCGAAATATTGCGACGGGTTTCAACGTTGCGATTTGTCTTGTTACTAGAGAACAAATGAAAATAATTAATTTCCTCGAGTGGGAATCGAACCCACTAATCTATGTGTTTACGTTAGCATAACTATTTCAGTTTCATGCTGTTCGGTGGGGAACCTAGTGTTAAGACCCTTCGTTCAACCACTAATGAACACCACACTTTGTTATATTAGGCAAATTGTTAGAGTTTACACGTCTGTACATATATCTCTATATTTTTTCTCTTGCTATATTATTTTTTATAATAATATTATATATTATATCTTTAATGTATATATTAATTATACTTTTAAAACTTTCACTTTCACTAGTATTCTATGGTTATCCATATAGTATCTCAAATTAGTGTTCAAACATTTTTTAAGTGTTATTCCACATTTAACAATCCTGGTAAAAGTGGTTAAAGTGCTTACACCGTTCCGAATAGGCGCAGGTTCAAATCTCGCTATTTTATTTTTTTATACGTTTTCCAAAAAAGTATTTAAGTTAAAAAAGAACTATATACAAGTTGTCGTGTACGTCACAGGACTATGCAACCTTAATAAGTAAATTCTAATCAATGAATACGTATTTAATTCAAATTGTCATTTTCCCTGAATGAATAAGTACTTTACGTTCCGACCTTGGCATTGAATCAGAATGCATCGTGCCAAACTTCTGTATTATGAATACGGATCCGGTCATGTTTATGTCATATAGAACCAAGAAATTATATTATATCATATACATATATTTATTTATGGAGGACGGGGATTTAATGGGGAGTGGAGTTCCCTACACTAGGTTCCCTCTGCCTAACCTGCTGTTTGCTGAGCACAGGGTAAAGCTGAAAAAAGTGTATATTTATTGATACAATATACGTTTTTTTTCTCGGTTTAATATCGAATGAGAACAATCGATCGAATTTTACAATTGCTTTGTTCTCGTTTATATGCTTTTTAGAAAATATCTTTAGTTTCGATTTCATATTGTGATAACATTGTAGCGATGCTGCGTAATTGCATCGAAATTTATACTGTATTCTATGATTTAAAATCGATTAAATAGATTGTATATTTATTATAGCATAAGTGCATTCTTTACACGTTATAGATAATACTATTCTTTTAATATTTTAAAAAAATCTTAAAGGTAATAAAAAAAAATATATAAATTAGAAATTCAAGAGATTTTTTAAGAGATAAACAAAAATAAAAAGTATGAAGCATCTTCTGCTTAATATCATTCAATTGTTACAAACGGTCAACGTGCAATACCGTAGTGTACTCGTATATAAATAGAGACGGATCTGCATTGCCAAGGCTGGTGGTGATAATGTCGTATCTAGAAATGCAATTCGCTTGGACAAGGCTTGAAATGAGAGATTATGTTGATGATGCCTTTAAATTCTATCTTTCTTAAGAAATAAATAAATAAATCAGCTTCACGCTGTATCCCGCACACTGCAGGGTAGGCAGAGGGAACCTAGTGTTAAGACACTCCGTTCTTCACTTTCTGCCGGATTCTGGAGGCATTGTGTGTTGAGTGGCAGAACTCACCGCCGCGCTTGTCCTCGACACCAGAGCGAAAAAATGGAAATATAAATTTAAGTAAATATTTCATCTCTTCGAGTGGGGATCGAACCCACAACCAGTCGGTTTTACAGTCACACTTTATGCCCCTGCGCCACGACTGGTCTCTATCTTTCTTTATTTTTATTATTCTCTCCTTATATTCAGTAATAAAAGGGGTTTTTCTGTACAAAAATAACTTAATTGACAGGTGGAACTTGTCTGACCTATTTTTTTTCTTTACGCAGTAAACAGCAGGCTAGACCGAGGAAATCTAGTGTTAAGACACTTCGTTCCCCATGTTCAGCACAAATTTCGAGACATTGCGTGTTGAGTGGCAGTATTCAACGCCGTGATCAGATTTAACAAAGTAGAAAATATTTGGATTTGGATTTTTAACTTGTTTACTTGATATACTCCATTTATAAGAGTTAAAATTGCACGTGTCAATTGACCCAGAACTAACACCTCCTCATACATAATCTTGTACAACTGACAAAAGCTATAGCTATTTAAGGGATATCAAAACGACGCGCTTGTTATTGTCATCTGTTTAGGCATTTCTCCAAAACCTATTCGGGATTAATATGATCGGTATGAGAGTATTGTTGTGCAGTTGGGTTGTGTCTGTCATACACACAGAAATATCACTTCGAGAAGTCTTTACAAAAAATAAAAATATTATTTTAAGGGCAATGATTTTTTTGTTATATAACATTTTTTTGGATATTCTAGATTTTATAATACTATTTGAAAAATTACTTACATAATTTTTTTTAGTATATAATAAAAGTATTTTGGCACTTTATTTTTTGTCATTAATTAAACAGCTTTTATATATAAATATGTTTAATATTAGCTTTTTAAAAATGATTGAAAGATAAGAAAGATATATTACATTAGGTTCCCGTAAATTACTACTAATTATTAATGCATTTAAAATGCCTAGTAAGAAGTTAGTAAAATGTGTGTTTAGATTGGAACCTTTGTATAGGATTGTATTGAAGGGCATCTTAAGATTGGGCTCTTGAGGGCGGTTCATAAATATGGGCCTATATATTTTTCGATGAATCTTCAATTGTTCGCAATCAGGAATCAAACCTAAGTCCTCGCTTACATAAATAGATAAATAGAAGATATATCCGAAGGCAAAGTAAACACGGAAGCGATATTTTCAAGGAAACAGACCGTATAACTGTTCACCCACCGTCTACCAGGAGTCGTATTTCACGCGAACGATACGACGTTAAGTGGTTATTTTGAAGGAAAATTAAATTGGTAGCTTCGTATAGGTTAGCTGGTTAATTCACGTATGTCTGTCACTGAGATACTTGATGAAGAAGAATTGGTACAGCCTCTCTCTCCTAGATTGTGGATATGGGAGTAATTTACTCAAAATATTTCTATTTGAAAGAGAGTGCAGAAACCCTTTTCCATCCATCCTTTAATCTTCAAGCTGTATCCCCCACATAGTTGGATAAGCAGAGGGAACCTAGTGTTAAGACACTCCGTTCCCCACTTTCCGCCGAATTTTGCAGGCCTGTGGAGTGACGAAACTCAACGCCGCGCTTTGCCTCGTTACCAGAGCGAGGAAATGAAAATATTAAATATATTATTTCCTCCTGTTGCCCCGCACCACGACTGGCCTCATGTAATTAATAATGAACAAACAAAAGATAAGAAGTACTCGTATTATTTTGTCATCACGCGATGTTTACGTATAAGTTGTAACAGTACGTTGATTTATGAGTTTTGAATGCATTGTAAGATCAAGGTTGCCACGAGATATAATTTATGTTGAAATGCATAAATCGATAACATATTTTTTTAATAAAAAATAGAATTTACATACAAAAATTAAAGATAGGGTTCGATTACATCATGAAAACCATAAATATATTTAATACATTTTTTTTCATTTATCTTCACGCTGTACCCCGCATAGAGGAAGCCAATTGGCAAAATACGTTCGTTCTCCACTTTATGCCTAATTCAGGAGGCATTGCGTATTAAGTGGCGGAACTCAACGCCGGGATTGTCTTCTTACCAGAGCTAACAGATGACAATAATTCATTCTGAAAATAATCGATTCTTTTTATAGATACTTTAACTATGAATGTTATTGTTCTACTTGATTGATAATGTACGAGTAAGTTGTATAGTTAGTAATACTTATTTTTGTATACTAGCGACCCGCTCGCAGCTTCGCCCGCTTAACTACTGAATTATTCATGTAATGTACCTATGTTTGCAAAACACTTAAGATTACTAATGTGAAAATTATTTAAACCTTAATGCAACTCGCATTTTCGTAGTTCCAATTGTTTAAAAAAACACACTTAAACAAATGACACAAACAATAGAAAACTTTTCGAAAGAAATTATAAACAACAGACTACCTACTATTCTCTTTCCCAAAAATACTTAAACGAAAGATGTAACCAACTGTGTCGCGTTGAAATACATTATAATTATTGGATAACTCCAAAATACGTGCAATCGCTTCTAAATTAACTTTGCTATAGAGCTAGGCGCAGAATTGAAGCATTCTCTCGTCCATCTCCGTAGTAGCTCCGAACGACATCTGGGCGTTGACACAGTATGAAATTGGAAGGATTATCAAATGCCATCTAGGCGGTCAACTCAGTCAGGAGAGACCCTCGGTTTCCTGAGGGAGGCCCATCTTAAACGACCAAGGTTCAATGCAAGGCTCATGAGTCGGATTTGGAGGAGAATAGAAAGTCCCTCGGAAGTAGTCTTACGTCTGACCTCGGGCGGCCGGGTATGCCACGGAGTGCTGCTCCTTAGGTGCAGGTGATACATTGGCGCAGCGGAATGCGTTGGACGCGAGACGACCAATGTGTACCTCCAGGCTTTCTATTTTTATGTTGCGATGATGCGTGGTGTTCCTCACTTAGTATGGCGCCTGCGTCACTCGACGGAGGATGAGGTTCTGGACCACCTGCCGGATTTCTCGTTGAGTGATACTCGCTAGGGCGTTGTGATGTCATCAGTGTATAGTGCGTAGAGAGCAGGTAATACAATGCTGTCCTGGGGAACAACGGCAGCCATCGAGTCGCTGCTAGACCTCGAACTCTTAAGTCTCAAGCAAAATATCCTGTCACTGAGGCAGGGAAGCAAAGACATGAGCGACGTGCTGGGGGGTGCCGGCTCTGAGCACTTAATGAAGTAGGCCCGGGTGCCAACGCGGTCGAATACGCGCGCTACGTCGAAGAAGACTACAATTGCACTCTTCTTTCGGTTGATCGCTGTTGCGGCGTAGTATAACCAGAGGGGTATATCCGCTTGCCAAACTGCTTGCTTCGCGGGTGGATGTACGACTGGAGAAGTGAGAGGAATAACTTCTTCTATTCTAATTATCCAATACGTACAATCGCATCTAAATCTACTTCGCTACAGAGGCAGGCGGGGAGACGGGCGGCGAGGACGCGTCGTGGGGCGCGGGGGGACGCATGGCGTGTGGTGAGCCGTTTCGCAGCAAGGATTTTTTGATATTGTAACAACTTCTAAAGTACTTATTAAAATGAACAGTAAAAGACAGTTTTGATCTCCATTAAATGGCCAACGTAACTAAAATACTTATTTATATGCTTTATGAGTAAGGGATAAACGAAACATGAGCCAAATCTGCGGTTTATAGCCGGCGCGATGTGTCAACAATTAAATGCGTTTTTCTCTAAAACTATTCGTAATTTCCAATTAGTGTAAAGGACAAATTTTATCTTCGTTTAACGTAGAAAATTAATAAAGTATTTAAAAGGATAAGGATTGATACCATTATGGACAAACATCCCTCACAATAAAAAATATATTCAAATTACTATTTTTAGACAGAAATATGCTCACTGTATGTTATCCTTAGAAGATACAAATATGCTGTCGCTGACTTTTTTGTAGATCTTATTAAGAGGAATAATACTCTAGTACATTGTTTTCATGTAGGACTTACCATTAAAGCAGCGCATGCGTGAAAGTGTCTCAACGGGTAGGACTTTATGCACCTTTATCATATTTATGTCAAATCACAATAAAATATACATATAATAAACTATATATAGAACCTTCCCTGAGAAATACTCTACCTAATGGTGAAAACCGCATCAAAATCCGTTGGGTGGTTTAGAAGAAGATCGCTTAGAAAGGCCAGACAGAGACGAAATGCGTTCTTATTTTATAAGATATAGAGATATACATAATTAATATTTAATATTGTTTTTTTTGTTACAGGTACACAGTAACAACATTCACATTGAATATTTGTAAAATGCTTTTTAGAAATTTTTTTGCTTACTTTTAAGTGTGGAATAACACTCAAAAATGATAAAAACTTATGGTAAGATTAAAGATGTCACTAAAAACAAATATTTTTTTCTTTATCATATATAGCTATAATCTCCTATACGAAATAAAAAAGAAAATTGCGTGATAAGTCATTTGATAACTATAACTACTGTTTAAAATTTACACCTCAGTAAAGGATTTCAAATTTAAATTAAATTAAATTAATTAAAAATAACAAGTTTCTTGAACGTCAAATAATTTACCATCAATTCATTAAGTTAATGCCTCAGATCTGAGAAAAAACGGCCCAAGAAATTCTCTTACATCAATTATTTATAAATTTGCAATTGCGATTTGATTTTGATTCAAAGGTATATCAGAATTTCAATTCAAAACAAAACCGTCATATCCATACTTGTTTTTAGATTAGCCATACATACAATAATTTTGGTAGAGGAAACTAGTGTTATGACACTCCGTTCCCAGTTTCCGCCCAATTTTGAGACATTGCGTGTGGGGCAAATCATCGCCGCGTTTTGTCCTGTTACCAGAGCAAAGAAATAAAATTAATCAATTTCCCCAAGTCCGAATCGAATCCGCAACCACCACTGTGCTTTACGTCCGAGTTCCCCACCAGGTGTAAATAAGAAAAAAAATATTCTTCTATCATTTAATCTATATATAAGTAAACTTTATTTTCGTAATAAAACTGCACACTAAGCCGTTATCTCGGAGACGTCATCATCTCGAACATAAACACGAGTAAAACTGAATTATCTCTTAATGCGTTTAAGATCAAGGCCTGGAATTATCTTAGCATTTGTAATACGTACGTGAGATAGTATTTGCTATAGGTTATGTTAAGTACTTTTGAAATGTTTAGGTATTTTTAGTTTTTTTTTTACGATTACTATCAATAATTCCCCTTTTTTAATTGGTTCCCTTATTTATACATTAGTTGCATGTTGCAGGGTATCATAGTGGTATTATTTTCAGCTTCATGTTGTATCCTGATACCATTCCAAAGTAGGCAGAGAGAAGTTAGTGTTAAGACACTCCGTTCCTCGTGCGTTTTTCACGGAATTCTACGGAATTAGAGCGAAGTAATGATAGTATTAAATATTTCATTTCCCCGAGTGGGAATCGAACCCACAACATGTCGGGTTACAGTCACATTTTGTACCCTTGCGGGGTAAAGGAATTGCTATAATGTTTTTACTTTGATGAGAAGACAAAGTGCGGGCGTTGAGGTTCGCTCAATACGCTATTTCTCGTCAATTGGGCAGTGTTGGGGGGGCGAAGTGTCTTCAATTATAGCTAAACTCGTTTAAGACCATGATCTGGAATTATAATAATATAGCATTTGTATTACATGAGATAATATTTGTTACATGTTGCTTTTGAAATGCGTGTTTATTTTAGTTTTATATACAAGTACTGTACGGGTACATAAGTCTTTTAATTGGTTTTAGCAGCGGTAAAGCGTCTAACTATAAACGCGACGTTTGTGGTTCAATTCCAATAAATGTTTTGAAAATTGGGCGGTGCGTGAGATATTCCCTGTTATATAGTAGTAATTAGGTTCCTTCTTTAAAAACTGTTAACATCCTCTTTTTAACCATTGTCTGCAAATTGCAGAGCATCTAAAATTATGTAACCCAATTTTACTTTATTTTCTTTACATATAACGTGCGGAACATAACGCTGCATTGTCTAGCTACACAAAATAGCGTTAGGTTCCGACAGTTCTAGAAACAAAGATATTTTAAATATTAACATTTACCCGCGTCAGAGTGGAATCCATTATCGGATTAACAAGAGGTATTAGCTGCTCCACGGCTTAAATTTTGGCTTTGAATTTTGTTTATAATTCTCTTACTATAGCAAAAATTTATAAATGTACGTAGTCATACAAATGTATGTACGTACATACTTTTATTCTATAATCTTATGGTGTGTAATGACTTTAAATGCGACAGTTATGGGTTCGACTCCTACATAAGAAAATGAATTACATACCTTTATATCCTTGTTCTGATAAAAAAATAAAGTGTCTTAACACTAGCTTGGCTCTGCCTACCCTGCTATATGCGGGATACATCGTGTTGTTATTGAAACAAAAACTTATAAGTACTATATTTTACTTCCAATATACAATATTTTCGCTTTACACACGAAACCTTTACATATAATAAAAGGAAATGTCAATTCTGTACATGAAAGGTATAAAAAACCGGATAAGTGTGAGTCGGGTTCGCCTACCGAGGGTTCCGTACAAAAATCGGAGGTCTCGAGCTATTTCCGAAATTCAAACTTAGATTAGTCAGTGTCCTTTCATCTGATATTTCACGCTTTAATACCAAATTTTGCCCCCCTTTTAAGGCTATTATTTTTTAGAATTTAACCACAAATGTAATGTTTTCCAAATCAAGTACTATCTGTAGATGCTAGCTACCAAATTTCGTAATTCTAGGACAACAGGAAGTGGTCTATGAATTTTGATTCTCTTTATAGTGTCGAAATACGCGTTTTTTGCGATATAAACGGCCATATCTATTTTTTTTATTAAATGTAATACGTTTTATTTTTTCAAAAAATCATGGGGCCGTAGATTTGTGTGTATATGATTTGAATTTCAACTCGTTATTTCCAAGCGTTCTTGAGATAAAGGCTCTTGACAGACGGACGGACAACAAAGTGATCTTAAAGGGTTCATTTTTTCCTTAAAAGGTATAAAAAAAATTAGGTCCGTTAATATATCGATTCTAGATGCTAAAAAACCAATCAGCAGAATTCTGGTCTGTCTGTCTGTCTGTTTGTTCGGCAATTACGTAAAAAGTACCATACAGAAATAGATGAATTTTTGTATGGTGATAGCCTAGGACTAGAGTCTGGAGGTACATTTTTTTAGATCGTATCCCGGTTTTCATTATAGTTTCGTTAAAAAAAAACGAAAAATAGAAATTACTTGAAATACCGATAGGTACTGGATGGAACTGAATAAATTTTAGCATGGTAATAGTTCAAACCCTAATGCAAAATTATAGGATAGTTGTCTACATGGAGTATAAAGCAATTTTAGTACTCGCAAGTAAAGCTAAATGATATCATTTTAATTAAAATTATTAGTTAATAAATCACTTATCTTTCTATTTTATTTAACCAAAATTAAAAAGAAGAAAGTACAATTAATAGTTTTTTAGTCTACCATAAATATTATTTTAAACGTCAACATTGGTGACATTAAAAAATAATAAAGTGGTTACAATAAAAAGTAAATGTATTTGGAAAGTAAATTCTGATTGTGAATTCATAATCTATAAAAGTTGATATTGTTTTTGGTACCTGTTGATAGATTAACTTTCTCAAGAGTATATTTAAAAAATACATGAAATAATCATGGTAAGAAGGAATCAAATATATTTTATAAATTAACAAAATTTTATACTCAACACAAGTTAGCACAAGATAGTACGGAAGTCCCCATATGCGGGATACATAGTGAATCTGGTTATATTTTTTTTATTTATGAACCAATTGAAATGAAAAAAATACTAAAAGTTACGGGAAGTTTGCAAAAATACCAAAGTACACTTAAATCGGTTAAGCCGTTTCTGAGATAAGCGTAAACAAACGCACGGACAAACAGACAAGTCGACCGAGTTGAATTACATTGTTAAATACCCGTAATAACACTTTTTCTAATATGATCATTTTCCGTGTATAGTATCGATAATTTTTTTTTTAATATTCAATTGAATATTATTATGGGAATTACAAAAATGTAACTTAAGGTTTTAATAAATTTCACATTAGAAATCTTAACTGCTTTGCTTATTTCCAATAAAAAATAACGAAACGTCAACAAAGATAAACCGACAAATCGAACAATTCTCGCTGCCATCCACACACATTTGTCTGGATGCAGCTGTCATACCGCAACTGATGCGATACGAGTCGCTGCAAAGCGAATTCCTTTTGAAATCGATTTGAATGTGAAGTAATAGTTTACAACATCGATTTAAAATAAAAGGCTAGGTTTAATATATCCATTCGATACATTGTAAATTTAAATGTTTATTTGTTTTGCTTCTTTAAAATGAAATATAAGAGTAAAGTAAAGATCAATATTTAACATTTTAATTTTCTCACTCCCAAATAGCAAAGTGATGCGTTCAGCTCCGCCACTCAACACGCAATGACTCGGAAATTCGGCGGACAGTGTCACAAATAGAACGGAGTGTCTTTACCAAGTCCTAAGTTGCGTACCCTGCTATGTGCGGGATACAGCGTGAAGTTAAAAATATAACCGATATGCTACGCTGTACGCTCTTAAGAGAATTCCTTTACAATACCGATTTAAAAATGATCCATTATATGTAATTTTAGTTCCATTGGCATTTCTCACTAACCTTTAGTGAGTTATGTGGTTAAATCAATTAATTACAATTCTTGTGTATTTTGTTCCTTATTAATTAAAGCAAGACTTCTTACAAAAAACAAACATTCTTTAGTTTTCTTTACTTATAGAAATACGAATAGGATTTTTTTTTGTATTAAAGAAATTGTGTCACTTTTGGAGCAGGGAGAAGTGAGAACCGAGTGTTGCCCATTTTTCTACTATCGTCAGCTTTAATGAAATCTCTATTTCATAAATAGCTACTACAGCGCACAGGAGCACATGCGTGCCACTGTAAGCAAGACGGTGGTGAGTTCGATTCCCATTGCTGGGAAGGAAATATTCTACATTTTAATTTCTGGCCAGATCAGCAGATTACCGAAGATATTGCAATGACGAGATGTTCTGGCGGAAACTTAATAATTTTCTACAACCTTACGAAGCATATCGCAGTGGAACTTCTTCTGAGTATAAACCTGATTGTTGTGAGTTCGATTCTGATTCGGATAAAGCGTGGTACACAAAATATAAAATTTTATATGACATAATATTTTACTTTATGAGTTTATTTGTTCGCATTTTAGAATGTGGACAAATTAAGCTTGTCAACCTAATTGTAGACACCACGTCTATTGTTCATTTTACGTAAGATAAGAAGACTGACTGACTGAGAAATAGACACAGATAAATAAACTGATTTTTACGTTTTACTTCTTAACGTCCACGCAAACGTAGTTGTGAGCGACAATCCTTACTTTGTAAAATGAAGATATCTAAAATACTACACTTTTACGATTTTTCGTTTCACGGTGTATCCGTCGTGTAGCAGGATAGGTAGAGTCTAGTGATAAGGCACTCCGCTTCCTACTTTCCGCCGAATTCTGGAGGCATTGTGTCCTAAGCGGTAGAAGTCAAAGCGGTAAATATTTAATTTCCTTATTTGGAAATCGAACTCACAACCTGTTGCGTTTATATAGCTTGTGCCCCTGCGCCACGACTGGCCTCAAATATAATCTTAATGCCATAGCATCACAGTTTCATAATGACAAACAAAATGTTGACATAATTTTTTTTTTCAAGACACTTAAGTATACAACTACTGTCATGTATTGTCACAAACGTGTTTGAAGATAAATATTTGCGCTTTAAAAGTAGGTACAGTGCTATCAGCTGTATGTGGGTTGATATTTACATCATATATTTTTTCATAGTTAAATTTTGAATTTTAGAATAAAATGAATAACAACATGAAAAAATATGAATGTGGCTTTACAATTTTTTTTTTTTTTTATATTAAATTTTTACGTATGTTTAGAAGCTTGACGCACATCGGGATAGGCAGAGTTTGCAGTACTCAACTTTCTACCTAATCAAGAAAATGAAAATAATTTAAATATTTTTTTTCCCCCGAGCGGAGAACCCACAGCCTTTGCGCATTGCGTGCTGAGTGGTGGAACTCAAAGCCGCGATTTACACCGTTACCAAAACAAGATTATGAAAATACTTAATATTTCTTTCTTTCGAATGGTAATCGAACCTACAACGGTCGCGTTTACAGTCGCACGCTTATGCTTCTACTCCACTACGATTTTCAAACTTATATATTGAACTTATCTAAAGTACCGACTCAATCATTCCGATCATCCAATAACAAAAAACCAAAAAAAGTGAATTTTGATGTTTCAATCCTATTGTAGGTACTCTCCATACTTATTTTCGGATCGGAAATCGGTTAAAATCGGTCGAATCGATCGGTAATACAAATTGAATCTGCCTGAGGAACAATTTCGGTAAAATTGGTCGAAGAAAAGTGCAAATGTCTATTTAGTTTCTCATAGCGAGAATTTTTCGATTTGCCGAAATAAGGGTATTATCCTGTGATGTTTCTGCAGTAATCGTGTTATGGATAAAATTTCTGCGAATGATCTTCGATTTTGTGGAAAATCTTTTTTATTATATATAGAGGCCAGTCGTGGTGCAGCGGCACAAAGTGTGACTGTAAAACCGACTGGTTGTGGGTTCGGTCCCCACTCGAGGAGATGAAATATTTACTTAAATTTATATTTCCATTTCTTCGCTCTGGTGTCGAGGTCAAGCGCGGCGTCTAGTTCTGCCACTTAACACGCAATGCCTCCAGAATACTGTAAAAAGTGGGGAACAGAGTGTCTTAACACTAGGTTCCCTCTGCCTACCCTGCTGTGTGCGGAATACAGCGTGAAGCTGATTTTTATTCGTTATATATAGATTTTTTAATGAAAAACACCATGTTGAAATATCGCAGTTTTTTCTTCATAGCGGGATAGGCAGCGGGAACCTAGTGTTATGACATTTCGTTGCCCACTTTTCGCCTAACTTTCAAGACATTGCGTGTTCACTCAACACTGTTAAAGAGCGAAACTCAACGCCGAGACGCACCGCGTTGTCAACCTGAGCGAAGTAAAGAAAATTATTAAAATATAATCACTCCTTGAACTGAGCATCGAACTCACAATCTTCGCGTTTACAACAAACTTTAATCTCAATTAATTCTTTATCTTATATTAATATCGACCATTTAATCGTTCACCTCACATAGCGTTAAAAATACAAGTTTCGAAATGAAAGTTTAGAAGATACGGTAAAAGTGAAAACATGATAAAATCATACACCAACGTTAAAACAATCATATTAATGAGATGAAAGTTTACATTTCTTCTTTCGTTTGTCTTTTGTTCTGGGAACATATTGAATAAGTAGTTATGTTTATACAATGGATGTCTTGTTTATACTAAATATGGACTGGGATTCTCAATTCGGTGATGTTGCTACAATTTGGCGTTGAGTTCCGCCACTTAATAAACTCAATAGTTTGAAAAAATAGCTAGAAAGTGGGGAACGGTGTCTTAACAGTAGGTACCCTCTGCCTACCTTGCGAAGTGCGGGATACAGTGTGAAGCTGAAGATTTTTTTATTCTACACTTTGCAAGTGGAAAGGAGAGATGGAGGTGGGTTATGTAGTAAAATATTAGATTTTTGCTTTTAAATAAATTATATACTCAGTAATTGGTAGTTATGTAGACGGCTGTGCTTTCGAACACTTTCAAGTAAACCACAGAATACTATAAAGTCAGGAAACGTCAGAGCTTAAAATGTAGTTTTGAACGCAATTACGCCTTCAAAAGTCGCCTACAGAATCTAGTACCAAAATTCTTCGTATCCCACTCTCCGTAAGTGTTGTCTACGAGAGTAAGGAAATAAAAAATCCTTTTTGCGACTGAGAATCGAATTCACAACCACCACAGCCTTTGTTTAGCTTTGCCATGATACCCAAGTATATAATACAAATTAATTTTAAATAATTGAGGCCAGTCGTGGCGCCGCGGCACGAGGTGTGACTGTAAAACCGACTGGTTGTGGGTTCGATCCCCACTCGAGGAGATGAAATATTTACTTAAATTTATATTTCCATTTCTTCGCTCTGGTGTCGAGGTTAAGCGCGGCGTTGAGTTCTGTCACTCTACACGCAATGTCTCCAGAATTCGGCAGAAAGTGGGGAACGGAGTGTCTTAACACTAGGTTCCCTCTGCCTACCCTGCTGTGGTCCGGATACAGCTTGAAACTGATTAATTAATTAATTTTGAATATTTTGAAGTAAACAGCTCAAACTATTTAGAACAATAACACGACTAGTTGTCCACAACTCTACAGTCCACCTACGCTGAACTAAGCGTGTGGAATAAGAACGACTAAACCGCTTTCATTGTGCCCGTATCGTATTGAGCAAGCATTACTTCTAGACTGTGTGGCGCGATGTTGTAGTTGTTGTGTCGTTCTTGATACTTGGCTGTATTTTAATCATTTTTTTTATATCTTTTAATTTATTAATTATTAAATAATTGGGAAATAAAAATATTTTATTAGTAAAATTGAATTTGAAATTTCACGCTGTATCCGCACTATCCTATTCTGCTATGATCTATCCTGTTAGGATTAAGATATTCCGTTACCTAGTGTTAAGATATTTCTTTCTTCATTAAGATATTTCCATTCTCCACTTTTCATGGAATTCTTGCACCATTGTGTGTTAGTGCCAATACTACACGCCGTTTCTTGTCTGGTAGCTCAGCAGCAAAGCAAGGAAACGCTTTTGTCCCTGCGCTACGACGGCCTCTGCTCATTCTCCTCATTTAACTTTTTTTTAGACACTAGATTCTTAATAATTAATTGTTAAAAGAGTACTCTTAATTTAGTCTTTCTAGAATTTCTACCTTTTCAAATATATATTATCCCTGATTCAAATGACTTTGAATCTTGACGTGACGAGTACTACGGACTAACAATTATTTGTCTCTTCAAACACTGTTGGCCAAAAGCTTTTTGCAATCTATATTAACTATACTTCAATATCAATATCATTAAGCTAAGTTTATTTGGTTAATCGCGCTAATGATAAAGACCAAAGGTACAAATAAAAAAAAATGTTTTGTGTTGGACAGTCCCTTTTCGAGAAAGGCTCCATTTAACTCACTGTACCTGCAGTTGGAGTTACTTGGGCCTTTTTTAAAATTTTGTATACAAAAAAATCTATTACTAACCTATAAGTACAACAAAATAAAACACAAACCCAGAAAAATATATAATGTAGTAGAAACCACTAAATACCATACTAAAAGAGAAAATATATAAGTATATATTGAAACACGATAATGTTATTATAATGTATACAATAGTAATGCATACGTATAAGGCGTGTATCGAGATGACCTTCGGTTTGTGTTTATTGAGTAAGCATCGCATAGAGTTGTCAAACTATTGAGGTTAAATAATCTTGATAAGTTAATTACATATTCATATTCGAAGAATGTAGCTGACGTGCAGATTACCTCGATGGGAACTAAGTGTTTAGGGTTCCGTATTTCAAAATAAAACCACAGAACCCTTATAGAATTATTTTGTTGTTTGTCTATCAAGTAGCAGCAAGAGGTGAGTTAAAATTAATATCGAATATCCAGATCTATGGTCTCTTGGAGAAAAAAAAAGAAGTTAACGCAATCAAAAGAAAGATACGAGCAATTTTCACTTTTTGTTGCATTTTATATGAAAATTGCCGCGTAATCAAAAGTTGTAAGGGTACCTCTTATGGATCTACAATGCTGAAATTCATACGGAAGTCTCAGTGGGCAAGTGTGACTCACATTTTTTTGTTTCTTTTTCAGCTTAACGCTGTATTGTACGTTGTGCTTTGTGAACATAGTGTTGAGGCACTTCGTTCTCCACTTTCTGCCGATTTTTCAAGAACTTGCGTGTTGAAGGGCGTAACTCAACGTTGCACTTTACCTTGTTACCAGACTGGGGTATTATGGTTATATTTACTATTTAAAAACGTATTACGTACACTCTTGTTGTTAACAAAATACATATTAATCCTTACACCAAATATATCGTAATTTAATTCGAAATAAGTTTTAACTTTAATAATTTTTAATTAATAAATTCTATCTGTAGCTAACCTATTTTAATATTTTCACTCAATTTAATGATATCATTTAAATTTCACAAAAACATCATCGAAATAACTTTAACAGATAACAATAAATATTTATTTCATGGCTACAACATCGTTTCAATGGTAATATCGTTAGTACGCCAGTGAAATGCGGGTTCCTTATAAAATATTACCCATTTCGTATCTTTTAAGTACACCTTTTTAGGGAGTTAGTACTGAATGAAGTGTTGGAAAGTTTCGTAATATTTAGATATGAGACCCACAGACCCATATTGTATACTTACATGTTTAATTACCCACTTTAGGACCGTCTTCCGGTTTTTTTATTCTTGATTTGTAATTCCACACTTAGAAAGACATAAAAAATATTTTATAAATAGCATTATAAATAATAGGAATATAAACAGCTCTGTTAAAAAATGATCTTTTTTAGGAAAAATCTTTGAATAGAGATTTTTTAAAATCTTGCTCTATAGACGCTAACAATATCAATAAGTTATAACAAGCATATGTATAAAGTTCGATGAAAATGTTTTGTTTAGACAACTTATTGTGCTTAGATGTGACTTAATTTTTTTTATTGGTTATCAATAAAAAAATCATAGAATGTATTATTAATATACTACTAATGACACAGCGGTACAGTGTCTGAACGCGTATATGTCGGTTGTGTGTATGATCCCCATTCGAGAGACTTCGACTTCTGCCAGTTAAAACGCAATATCTTGAAAATTGAGCATATAATGGGCATGATAGTCCTGTTTTATAACTAGATTTCCATCATCCTGCCATATACGGGATACAGAGTGAACCAAAAACGTAAATAAAATAAATAAATCAGCTTCACGCTGTTTCCCGCACACAGCAAGGCAGAGGGAACCTAGTGTTAAGATACTCCGTTCCCTATTTTCTGGCGAATTCTGGAGGCATTGCGTGTTGAGTGGCAGAACTCAACGCCGCGCTTTGCTACCACACCAGAGCGAGGAAATGGAAATATAAATTAAAATAAATATTTCTTTTTATCGAATGGGGATCGAACCCACAACCAGTCGGTTTTACGGTCACACTATGTGCCCCTGTGCCACGACTGGCTTCAAATAAAAAAAATACTTAAAATAATATATTTTTCTTTAACTATCAAGACTCTGCGTTTACATCACACAACACAATTGCTACACTCATTGAGGCGGCGGCGTGGGTGTCAGCATTCGATGGTGAATTCTAGAAATTTACACGAAACACACTGTTATAGTGAATGTAATTGGCGGTATCGTCTGTGTTATTTTTAGTTTTAATTTCAAATTTAACTAGTCGTCAGAGTTAGACAAATTTTAATTATAACTAACAATTAAATATTAACATTATTAACATTTGAGGCCAGTCGTGGCGCAGCGGCATGAGGTGTGAGTGTAAAACCGACTGGTTGTGGATTCGATCCCCACTCGGAGAGATAAAATATTTACTTAAATTTATATTTCCATTTCATCGCTCTGGTGTCGAGGTAAAGAATTCAGCAGAAAGTGGGGAACGGAATGTCTTATCACTAGATTCCCTCTGCCTACTTTGCTATGTGCGGGATACAGCGTGAAGCTGATTTTATTTGATTTATTAAATATTAACATTTCCTTGTGTGTCACAATTATTTACCCAACTCCGCTCGCAACTTTGTTTTGGGTGGATTTTGTGATGAAAACTGGAAATTTCTATATTTTTCAACCACGTGAACTTTAAATCCTGCAACACACGGAACGAGTTCAAAAAATAGAATGGTTGAATATAAAGTCACATTGAACCTAATACTACAAATATAAATCAGCTTCACTTTTCGCTGTATCCCGCACACAGCAGGGTAGGCAGAGGGAACCTAGTGTTAAGACACTCCGTTCCCCACTTTCTGCCGAATTCTGGAGGCATTACGTGTTGAGTGGCAGAACTCAACGCTGCGCTTAACTACAAATATGGTGGATATATTTAAAATCCTTTCGTTACTGAGTGACTGATACACGTGTGAACGCGAAAACAAGTGACGCCTAAGACGGGATTTATCGAAATTGCCAAGGCCGTGGTAAAAACATAATTTTAAGACATATCCATATCGTATACATATAGCATAGTTGACCATATGAGGACGACGTGGCGTAGTAGAACAAGGTTGTGATTGTAACGCGACGGTTGTGGGTTCGATCCTCAATCGAGGGATGGATTATTATTTATTAATATTTTCATTTCTTCGTTCTAGCACCTGCAGGCAAAATCCGGCCGTTAACTTCTGGCACTACATGCAATGATTCGAAAAATTCTGTCTCTGCAGTGTGCGGGAAACAGCGTGAACCAAAAAAATTATAGGAGACAATTAATTCTTTAATATATTCTCTCTTACTACCCCGCAAGGGATAAAGCGTGAAGCTAAGTTAAGTTTTAGTTTTTAATTCTTTAATATAATTATAAATTAGAAATATATTCAAAATAGGTTAAACCTAACCCAGTCAGTAACACCAAACCATGCAATGGCCTGCTCCATGCTCCTTAAACGTAAAATACCGTTATAACCCGCTAGCGTCACTTAAAAAGACTCCAGATAGAAAAGATGTCCAACGGGTATTACAAATATAGACTTAGTGCTTCCAATTGCAGTGAAATCTAATATCGATGATTCATAATATGAAACTAGGAGGTTGATTATGTAAGTTTAGCCTTATACTTATTTAGAAAACGTATAAAAATTTAAATGTAGCGGGACTCGAACCCGTGCCTCTTGGAAACCGGCCACGTTTTTCCTAAGTATACTTTAAAAAATGATAAAAAAAGTTTAGCCTTAGATAATGCCTGAACAAGAATCGTAAGGTGAAATTGTTGAACGAATATGGCACAGGAGTAGTTAAATAATTTGGGGAATGTTGTGTTGTAGGGGCCCAAGTAAGTGTAACTGTAACTGTGACAGGATGCGGGTTCGATTTCTAATAAATAATATATAAAATATTTTCTATTCTCTAAGATCTTCTATCTGGCTAGGTGCAGTGCGGCGTTGAGTTCCGCCGTTCAACACGCAATGCCTCCTGAAATCGGTTGAAATGGGGAACGGAGTGTCTCAACACTAAGTTCCCTCTGTCTACCCTGCTAAGTGCGGGATACAACGTGCAGCTAAAAACAAACAAAAAAATAATATTTTTTGTCTTCGTTTAACTCTGTATCCCGTGGATATGAGGGTAAATAAAGAGAAATTGATATAAGACACTCTGTTTTCGTTCACCTCTGTTTATTATTTCCAATATGAAAAAATGGAAATATGAAAAATGGATTCTCTATGATACATTTTAAAGTTCACACAAGCAAAGTTGCGGACAACGACTAGTGCTCATTAATATTCCTTTCTCTATGTATAGAGTATGCTGTGGTGAAGATATTTCTATTTTGACAGTGAAAGCTACAATATTAAATAAAATAAACAAAATTTAAAATTGTAATAAATTTTCTATATAAAACGTTAAAACGTACTCCATGTAGGCGTAAAGACGAATGGCCTATAAACATGTCGAGAATGGAGAAGTAGTTTGATATCGCATTGTGAACCAGCAATTAAGTTTTTATCGAATATTACGGAAATCTAGATGTTATATGGTTGAGTGGGTGTTACTGTTAACTTGTTTTTATTGTTGCCGTCGTAGAGCAAGAGTACAGTGTTTGTAAACGTTATGGTTTTGGGTTCAATTCCCAATCAGGGAAAGGATTGTTTTAAATTATTTTTGGTAAACTAATTTATTTCTGAGTTCCGCCACTAAACACGTATTGTCTCAAAATTTTGGTGGGGAGACGGAGTGTCTTAAGACGATATTTCATTTGCCTACTGTGCTGTATAAAACAATGTTAAATCATGCATTTTGTATATGCAAAAAATAAGAATTTCCTGCTTATCTCATTACTTTGTTTAGACCTTAGAGCTAATATTGTTTCACATAGAGTCGATATACGCCTATATTATTTTGCAACCGTATCTTTAATATAATAAAGTATACTATTACCATCTTTATTTTGATAAGAGCAGAGGTTATATTTGCATACACTAGTAATTTCTTATCTAAAGTATACGAGGTGTTCAATTTTATAAGATACATCAACGTCCTCGGTCATTCACTTGTTTATGTAAAGAATTATGTAGAGTAAGGAAATTTGTATATCACATAATAAAGTATATATAACTGACAGTGACGGTAGCGGCCTTGTACAGTGGAACAGCATCTGGCTATAAATGTGATGGTTGCTGGCTCAATCTCTACAATTAAGACAAAATGCGGCGTTGAGTGGCGCAGAACAAGCGATATCTTGAATTCGAACTTTAAATGGAGCACGGATGTCTCAACACTAGGTGTATACTACCTATCGTACCCAAAAACCTATCCCAAAGCGTAAAACTGCAGCCAATTTCACTTGAAGTCTGTTCATAATTATAATATTGCTATTTCCCTCTTTAGATAAGACGTTGTAGAGTACCACTACTAAACCAGCTCATTTTTCATAAAAAAAAACTACATAGTACATTTTTAAATAAAAAGTAATAGAAAGCATTTTGTTTACCTAAATAACCTAACATATTATTTATAAATTTATATTTCCAAGCTTCACATTCTTATATAACACCAAACATTGCTAAACTAAACAACCTCTTATTTTGAAATCGGTTAAAAATAGATATTTATAATACAATATCTACAGCAGCTAAAACTTACCCTGCCCATACCCAGATTCCGTATTATCGGAACAAAAGCCCCCATACAATACTCACAGAGTGGTCCCCAAGGGGTGGTCTATTCATATGAGAGGGATGCATTATTGTTACAGTGCACTGAATAAAAAATGTAAAGTGCATCGCACGTGGCCTAAAAATAATTATTTTGCACGCTTCTATATTACTTAGGTTATATTGTTAGATAATTGATACTTCCTGTTTTACAATGTTGGTTATTTAGGTCGGAAATTATATTTAATATGGAAACTTGTTTTATGTAGTTTTAATGTACTTATCTATATCTAGTCGTGCTTGCCGTGATACCAGAGCGTAGAAATAGAAATGTAAATTTAAATAAATATTTCATCTCCTTGAGTGGGAATCGAACCCACAACTAGTCGATCATGCAGTCACACTTTGTGCCTCTTTGGGAGCTTTTATCCATGTAATAAAACCCAAAACAATGATTTTAAAATTATTGTCAGAAGCGACTTAACCGATTTAAATGCAGCAAAATGGAAAACAGAGTGTTTTATCACTAGGTTCTGTCCGCCTACCCTATATGATATGCTATGCTATATACAGGATACAGCTTAAAGCTATAAAAATATAGAATATATCTATATAATTTATTATAAAAAAGAGGAAAATAAATAACAACCACAAAATACATGCTGCCTACGTCTCTGAAAAACAATATAATTTTCGCCAACAAAAGCTAATATAAGAGATAATATATACGGCTTAAACGTGACATGAATTACGTGTTGTTCAACAAGAAAAAAAAACAGATTTAAAAAATACTAGTATTTTGTAGAATTTCTAATACTTTACGGGTGGTTTTTTTTATTTGGCTATTAATCCACACTCTATATAGCATGTAAGCTTTCACTAATCTACAGGTACATTTACTCCTTCAATGTTTAGATGGAAAATGTTAATATTAAATATTTCATTCCCCTAGTGGGAATCGAACCGACAACCATCGCGTTTACAGTTGCACGTTTGTGCCCCTGCATTACTGCCTCATGAGATTAATCTTATTAATTATTAAATTCTCTTTTATTACTGTTCCTGTACCTTTCGAAATTCATAAAAACCTCCCCAAAAATGATTTCTTGGGGATACAAAAATATGACATGCAAAATTTCAGCGTTTTACGCCGTGTAATTCCGGTTGTGTGTTGTCTGCCACTCTGTCAGACATTCAGCAGCGGAAGAGGTTTATATACATATATATTGTTTAGATATCATACAAATACTTGTCTCATTACGGAACCGTATCCAAGACCTCCGATAAGTAAATGCAAATAAGCTAGTTCTCGCTTTTTCTTCTTATCTTTAGATATCTTAGATAACTCAGGTAGTTAAATACGCCAGGTAGACTAATGATTATTTTCTCAGAAATTAGAACCTATTGTAATGTAGATGCAAAGATGTAGATTTGAATACCTTTGTGAAGTTACTTGGAGGATTAGGGTCACAGGTTCAGTAACTGTATAAAAGATTGTCTACATATTCATTTGTTCTGGTTCTACCATTTTATATTAGGTAAATATGTAAGTATTGAATAGTATTAATCTTAAAGATACAAAAGATGAAATAGGATATAATATCCCATTTTTAGCAAAATAAAGCCCTCAAAATTTTTTTACCATTTATAAAGTGTTATTTCTTCTTAGAAAAAAATATTAAAAAAAAATATGACAAAAAATAAAAAAAAGCGGGATTTGAATCCGCGCCTCTCGAAAACTGCACACAAACCGCACTAACAACATAAATGAGAAGCAGTTGTAACAAACGTAACCGTAAGCTTGATGACAAGAAATAAGTAAAAGGTTTCCAAGAGGAGCAGGTTCAAGTCCCGCTACGTTCAAATTTTATACGTTTTCAAAAAAAAAGTACCAGCTTAAATTATTTTTGTGTAGTTTTTTTTTAACTAAATTCCTTTAATAAATAATTCACTTTTAATATATAAAGGAATGTGTATATCATTTTGTAAGGTTCATCGCGGCAAGTGGTTGCCAGTGGAGCGAATCGCTAATACTAGGACAGATGATGGCAGATTTACTTTAATGGAATTTATAATCATAATATTCACAAGCTCATCTTGTCAGGGTCTGTGACATCGTTTGACGTAACCTAACGCCGCACTTTACTTAACCTGGACGAAGAAATTTACAGCTAAGTAACATTCGTAACAGCAGTGATTATAAACACGACAGGTTGTGGTTTCGATTCGACCACTTCTGGTCACACGCTCTGGTCTCGAAGCAAAGCTCCGCGCTGAGCTCCGCCACTAAACCCACAACGGATTTGGATGAAACTTTATTAAAAATTTTGTATAATTTGGCTGTAATATAACTATAATTAGTTTAAGCGGGCGAAGCCGCGTAATGGAAGCCAGTTAATAAATGAATAAATACCTTTTTTATACTTAGTAATAAAAATCTAGATTAAAAATGTCAGTTACATAAACTTATATATATTAAAGAAAAGAAATTTGCTTGTTCTTTTCATATCGTTTTTTTTTCTTCAAGGCCTAAAGAAATTGCGATCTCGTAGTTTTAAGATAAATGAGTCTAACCTTGACTTTACATTGTCTGCGAATTTCTTATAGACATTTATCGAATATACGAGTATTCTTTAGGTATACCTACTTATATGAAAGAAATTATTATTATTATTTTGTATGGCTTGTTCACCTATATATAAAATAATGACGAATTATTCCATTCTCTATGAGGCTGTTTTAGCGCAGTGGAAGACCGTTTTACGCGACAGTTGTAGGTTCGCGTTCCCACTTGAGGAAATGATACTCGCTTTGATAACTAGGTTCAGTCAAGTGCTGAAGTGTTGAGTTCCCCAACTCAAAACGCATCAAAAATTGGCAGAAAGCGGAAAACGACGTGTCGCAACACTGGGTTCCCTCTCCAGCTAAAAAAATAAAAAAGGAACCAAAAATTAATACTATTTTTTTCTTTGTTGCAGGTACATACATATACAACAACGCTCAACGCTCACGCTGAACATTTACATAGCTATAACATAGATAGTTTATTTGCTTTTACAGTGATTAATAAATTTATTTAAAGTAAAAATTAAATTAAAATTAAATCAGTTTCACGCTGTATCCCGCACACAGCAGGGTAGGCAGAGGGAACCTAGTGTTAAAACACTCCGTTCCCCACTTTCTGCCGAATTCGGGAGGCATTGCGTGTTGAGTGGCAGAGCTCAACGCCGCGTTTAGCCTCGACACCAGAGCGAAGAAATGGAAATATAAATTTTAAGTAAATTTTTCATCCTCGAGTGGGAATCGAACCCACAACCAGTCGGTTTTACAGTCACACAATACATGGGCTACAATTTTTGTAAACATTTTCTATAATTTAGCTATACTATATCAATAACTTTAAGCGGGCGAAGCCGCACGTTTGTCGCTAGTAGCTGGATTTAATGTAGGATTCTTCACTTGATTAGTTATAACGGAAATTTTCTACATCTTACCCTTGCGGTATGTAGTTAGTTGCTTGTGGATGGTTCACATGGAACTGCTCTAACGGTCGCGGGTTGTGTTTCAGAACCGCACTTCCTGTTCACATTTATATATTCAATGTATGTATTAATTTCGTATGAAATTGTTAGTAGTCTTCGTCTTGATATAAAATATTTGAAAAATTGCCATTATTGATATTTTAAATGATGTGTGTAAATTGTATGATTATAAAATTTTAAATTAATAAATAAATACTTCTTATTATTATTAGATTCTCACATACAAAATCCAAAATATCAGTAAATATCAGTAAAATTCGTTTCGTTGGTTTTGTAACTAATTTAACTTATTTTTAAGACTTTGAGAGTGCAGTAAAACATTTATTAGTCCAGTAATAGATTACAAGGCTTTCTTTTCTGTTGAACTCTTAATGTCTTATTTTGGACGTTAACTATCAGTTAACGCTCTTTACATGTGAACTACAGAAACGTGGTAAGGATCGTAAAAAAAAATTTACGTTCAAACGTTAGTGTCTAAGTAAATTAGACTTGAACATTGTCGGTGGAGACGTGTAGTTGTCTAACTTTAAATGCACCTACACAGTTTATTACTCTGATTGGGAATCGAATCTATATTTTGTTTTTAACAGCTTCACGCTGTACCCTGCTGTGTGCGGGAGCGCACAGCAGGGTAGGCAGAGGGAACCTAGTGTTAAGACACTCCGTTCCCCACTTTCTGCCGAATTCTGGAGGTATTGCGTGTTGAGTGGCAGAACTCAACGCCGCGCTTTAACTCGACACCAGAACGAAGAAATGAAAATATAAATTTAAGTAAATATTTCATCTCCTCGAGTGGGGATCGAACCCACAACGAGTCGGTTTTACAGTCACACCTCGTGCCTATACCTCCTCTACATTCCTACCCTAATCTACATTCTTCATCATAACATTAGTTATTTTGTTTTTCGTTTAAGATAGGCTTAAATTAATTATTTTTTTTCTACTTTTAAATGGTTTCATTTAAAAGTAGAAAAAAAATAATACTAAGTGGTAAGTTTTTATTTAAAATTTTACAAAAATATAATTGGTAATGAGTAATAACGTTGAAGATATTTAAAGGGAATATATTTAAATGCTAATAAACCGTTTCCCCGCTCTGGTAAGAAAATTGAGGAATGAAGTTCTAACAATATAGTTCTCTCTGCCTACTCTGCCATGAAGAGAAAAACATGAATCTACTTAAACTTCTATATTATTTTATTGATATAGTATATAATAAATATAACCGGGCAACACTTTTTTGCGTAAATTAGTTGAAAAACCTCAAGAAAATGCTTTAAAAGGTGAAAACATGTGACTTTGTTCCCACCTGACCTTACACGGTGGCATTTACTCATCATTTATATTCAATTAATAGATCATATATTTCTTTTTCTATGTTAGCCGTGAATAAATATAAGATTATAAGTATTTTGTATAGAAAATTTTATTTCTAAGCTTATTTTATAAAGTAAATTACTTTTTGTGTCCAATAGACGAAAGTAATGGCAAAATAATAAAACAAAGCGCTGCGTTGAGTTGTGTCACTAAACATGTAATATTTCAAAATCTGAGTCTTTTGACACAAGATAGTCTTCACCTATTGGTATACAGCGTAAAGCCTAAGAATAACGGAGAAAAAATAGGATTTCACGTTATAGTCCACGTCTCATACATTTATTTTCATTTAATGCGTCATACATCACTTTTTCTACAGTAGCGATAGGAGAATTAAACCGAGTATGATTACAAGAATTTCTTTATAAGAAAAACTTAGTATCTAAGAAAGATGACATTCATTTAAAATTACAACATGATTGCTTATTTTAAAAGCTTTAAGATAATAGTTTTTTTTTTATTAGTTTTACCATAATTTTTATTTTTCAAGAAATATTTTTACATTTTCGTGTCTTCGAAGCAAAGCGCGGCGTTGAGTTCCGCCACACTCATTACTGCAAAATCCAGTGGAAAATGAGTAACGGCGTGTCTTAACATGGGCCCGCATCGCTCGCGGTGGACATCGGGCTTTAGGCACTGCTAAATTGACATTTAAGCTTAACAGATACTGGTATTCGCGACCACCAGCTAAACCAAACAATGTATAAACTAGTGGACCAAAATATAAATTATTTGCTCAGAATTTTGTCATTCAATAACCACGTCCTACACTTCCAGAGTCACGAATCGCACGAGTCTCGTTAGCTTTGTTACTAAAATATAATAAATCGAGATTAGAGAGAGACGAGAGGACAAATGTTTTAGAAATATAATAGTGTTTAGATATATTTTAAATTGTTTAACCAGACAACAGGAGGCCGGGGTGGCGCAGCTGCACAAGTGTGTGACTGTACGCGACAGTTGTGGGTTTGATCCCCACTCGAGGCAATAAATTTTTATTATTTATTAATATTTTGATTTTTTCGTTCTGGCACAAAGGCAAAAGCGTACTGGGTACCGCTACTCAACACGCAATGCCTCGAAAAAATAGGTGGAAAATGGGGAATGGAGTATATTTATATGATACTTCCTATATGTTATTAAGGACTGTCGTTCATATCAGATCAACAAATTTGAACGACGTGATCTTCAGTCCTCTTTTGTAAACCTATTAATATCAGAAAAGTAAACTTTTAGAAAAGGAAAAGTACAAGTTTGCGGGTTCACATTAAAATTTTCAAAATTGTTTTTTTTTATATACCTAACATAAAAATGACGTATTTAAAATACTACTGCGTTGAGTTACGCCGCTTAACTCATAATGCTTGAAAATCCAGCCGAAAGTGTTTAACGGAGTGTTTTAACCTTAGTGGGTTGTCTCTGCCTCTCTCTTCTGTTTGCGGCAAACAGCCTAAAACTGAAAAAAATCTTATTCACGTTTATTTCTTACATTCTAAGATTATTTTTTCTCTCCACAAATAAAAATCGAACTCACAACCATATCGCGTGTTCCATCAGATGTTTATTTCTGAAGGAATATGCACAAAATAACGATGTTTTATACCCAGACCCTTGACTCCAAAAGTAATACATTTTATAACATAATGAAGTTTTTATTACGTAAACTAAGCATTTTTATCGCCGTGTTTCCTAATTTATTGCTCTCATACAAACTCACACACTCATGTCGGTGTTATCGCACTATCGATCTGCAAAAAGGAATTAAATTTTAAAGGGAATAACGGTTGGTCGATAACCTTTTGACTTACTTGGTCATTGGTATTATAATTTAATTATAAGCAACTAGCTTTTACACACGATTTTGCCACATATATATTGTGTATGCCATATGCCACGTGGCATATTCTAAATGCCTGAGGTAGCTCTGGCCGTAGGTGCAGTAAGTATAGCTTTACAGTGAACTATCCAAAACAATAAGAATATGAATTTGAAGCGCGGCGTTGAGTTACGCCACTCAACATGCTACATCTCATACAAATTTTGCATAAATTGGTACAACTGCTATATGCAGCATAAAAAAAGTATAATCATGTTGAATAATAAATACGATTTTATAGAATTGTTGATATATCATTTTCTTCGGTGGGAACAATATGCAATGGACGTGATGGGAACGGAAATGCAGAATTGCAATTTAAAGTATTTCTATAGTTTTATTATATTTTTTTCTCACATGATATTAGGTTGCATGGATGTACGGTGTACTTTATTTAATACTAGAGGCCTCCCGCGACTTCGTCCGCGTGGAAACCCTATGATAACGTAACAATATTATCAACAAATATGGTAACTAAGTATTGCAAAGCTCTAATAGGTCTATTGGTAGCTACTGCAGTATGCACCTATAAACTATATTTAACGATTTTTTTCCTTCAGCATAAACATGTAGATTTTTCGCTTTGGAAACATGTGAGCAAGCCACATAGAGCTGCGCATGAGAAAAACATGGCGTGTCCAAATGTAGGTCTGGTACCTTCAAGGTTTGACCCTGAGAGCATTCAGTTTTCAGAAGCAATAAATGTATCTATTTTCAATTAGGAATCAATCCCGCGGGAACTCCGGGATAAAAAGTAGCCTATATGTTATTCTGGGTCTTCAGCTACCTATATACCAAATTTCATCGTAATCGGTTCAGTAGTATTTGCGTGAAAGAGTAACAAACATCCATACATACTCACAAACTTTCGCATTTATAATATTATAAGTAGGATTTATAATATGTAGTAGGTACTATATCTATTAATATATTGAGGCTGTTGTGTGTTCGATTCCTACTAGGAGTAATTGGTTCTTCGCATAGATAATAAGCCAAAACGCGATGTTGCATTCCGTCACTCAACAAGTAATGTCTCGAAAATTGAGCTGAATGTGCTGTTGTAAACGGAGTGTTTTAACACAAAGTGGCGCAGCGGCACGAGGTGTGACTGTAAAACCGACTGGCTGTGGGTTCGATCCCCACTCGAGGAGATGAAATATTTACTTAAATTTATATTTCCATTTTTTCCCTCTGGTGCCGAGGCTAAGCGCGGTGTTGAGTTCTGCCACTCAACACGCAATGTCTCCAGAATTCGGCAGAAAGTGGGGAACGGAGCGTCTTAATACTAGGTTCCCTCTGCCTACCCTGCTGTGTGCGGGATACAGCGTGAAGCTGATTTAATTTTGATTTTAATTCTGCCTATTCCGCTATATATATCGAAAATATTTATATATATAAAATAATCACTTTAGCCTGGTATAAGTAGCTTCCAAATTAAACGAAAAGCGGAACGTATAGAAATTATTAAAAAAAAAAAACCTTATGGCCAAATCACGCATATGTATGAGCATATATTAACAACCTGCCTCTAAATAGGGCGGCTTTTGTAAAAGCCAAGAGGTAGTAATAGTAGGTCGCGCGTCGTCTAAACAAACAGCGCGTGTGTCACATGCTTTACCCAAAAATCTGTCGCAAGACGTGATGAAATATCTTTTGTTTAGGGCTTCTTTGGTTGCCAGAAGTGCTTGGAAGCGGGTCGGTCATATTTTACATTTTTCTTATGTTAGTTTATTTATATTTGTGTGTATGAATGTGAAATAACGTATGGGTTAGATGGGATTAAATGCTTTTTTTTTAAATATAGTTTGTTTATATATTATGTTTCATTTGGACTTTATAGGGTAGATAGGAAGAACTGTGTTGTATTTTCATGTTCTCTATCGCCCAATATTAATAATGTATCTCCTATCTCGGGTTAACGTCAATCTTCGATTGTTCCACATATGTATCAAATCTCTAACCTCCATACCAATAACCAAACCGGACAATGTTAACTTATGTTCAACGATAGATTGCAGGGCCCTCCTCGACCGGGCCCTATCGATAATTCCGTTTTACGTAGAAATTTTAAATTAGCGAAATCCTCTTGTTGTGCTAAAATTATTACTACTTATAAAACTCCTTTAAAAACTATTTGACATTAAAACATAATTGCTTATTTCAAAAGCTTTAAGATAAAAGTTTTTTTTTTTCTATTAGTTTTACCATAATGTTTGCAAACTCGCAAAAAGCATGCAATAAAATATAACATTTCCCCCGAGCAGGAATCATACCAACACCCGTCGCGTTAACAGTCAGGCAGACTGAACCGCAACGGCCTCCAGTCATCACGTATTTCTTTAAATCATTCAACTTAATCAGATATCGAAAAAATAAATGAAAAATCTTACATTTTAATTAATTTATACACTACTACTTTTTCAAGAACCAGCGGCGCCAGTGACCAGAATATAATTAAAACCGAATTATTTTTTGTACGTAATTAACACTCAATTTGGTGTTTTACGGAAACGCACGAGCTGTTCAGGCGTTACAGATACGAAAACAAGTTGATTAGGAAGGTCATGCGTACTTCTGGAACTGCTTAACGCCTTAGTGGCGCATTTTAGAAGGCTACCCTGATCCGGATGGTTGTAGGTTCGATTAAAACTGTTGTCGAATTTACTTGTGATATCTTAAGCTTTATTAATATTTATTATTTCTCCGATTTAGATATATTGGATTTTGTAGATTTTTTTGTATATTAAAGAATTAATATCTTAATTGATGTCTTTAAGAATATCAGCATAGACTCCATGACATTTATAATATGCATTGCTTGGCTTTTCCTTATGTTCTTTTTATCAAATTAGATAATGTATTATCTAATTTAATCCGTAAATAATCAAGATTGATAAAAAGATAATGAAGGTCTGTCTGACGACGAAACTAATAACAGTTCGAATTTGAATTCAGGGCTCCATTTAAAATGCTTAAGGAAATTAGAAAGTGTTGTTAACTGTGAGTTGTTTTAACCCGTTGGCTCTTTGTTTTAACGGTACTGAGCGTGTGACTGTTATGGGTTCGATACGCGACGTTTGTGGGTTCGAATCCTTAGACTTGAAAGAATGGATTATATTTGTTTCCTCGCTCACGTAAGATATAAATGTCTAGTAAATTTTAAAACGGAGTGATTAAACACTAAATTTTACTACCCTCTTACTATCTTATATGTGACATACAATGTAAAGCTGAAAAAAGATTAATCTTATTTAGCGAAACATGAAGTATTAAGTCTTAAGAAGGCTCAAGAGTAATTGGATTTATGTATCGTAAAAAAATCCGGTGTTAACTGATAGTGGCTGACCTCTTCAGTCGTGTCGAATTATCGCCGCGAGGACATTATTATTATTTTACAAACAATAACATGCAACATATTATTTTAAAAACCCTTCGTTTGGCGCGTTGAGTTCCGCCAATCAACACGCAACGCCTCCAGAATTTAGCGGAAAGTGGGGAACGGTAAGAAGTGTCTTAACACTAGGTTCCCTATACCTACCCTGCTGTGTGCGGGATACAACGTGAAGCTGATTATTATCTATATAATTAAATTTTGATTACGTCTGCTGTAATATTTAATTAAGTTCGAAATTGATAATTGTTACACCATTTGGTGTATATTTATATATTTTTTTTATTTGTATAAAAAAATATTTTATAGTGAAAACAAATGTCATCTATTTAATATCTAATAACTTACATAGAGTAAATTTGATTTTTATTAAGCTGGCGTAAAATTTTACTCTTGAAAACTCTCCAAGTGCCGCGAGATCTAATCCCGTCCCGTGCTCCTCTGATCAAATCTTTATGTGTATGTTCTCTTAGAAGTACTTTTGTTCCTAGTAAGGATTTTCATTTTTAAAAATGTTAAATAAGTGTTAATTTAGTGTCAAGACACTCCATTCCCAGCTTTACGACGGAATTCGAGACATTTTTGGTGGAGATCTTCCCCCAAGTGGGATTTCTAGTCCCACATTATTTTATATCGAAAATCACATTTTCATAATTTTCATTAATTTCCATAGAAAGATACAAATTCCTAATACTTTTAAAACACCATGCCTTTAGTAAGGAAATTTATTCAAGTAATAATAACAAGAACGAAACCGGAATACGGACGGGCTAATTGTTGTGACAGCACGTCGAGAGTACGCCGGGCAGGCCTTTGAGAGGCTTGACGTCCTTGCGCTTGATTGGTTCCTATCAAATATTATGTAAACGACTAACGCTGTTTGAATATACTTGGAATTTAAAAAAAAATAGCTTCACGCTCTTTCCCGCATCTTGCAAGGTAGGGAAAGGAACTAAGTGTTAAGACTATGGTCCTCATGCGTCGCCTATTTTTAAGATATTGGGTGTTAAGATGCGAAACTCAACAACGCGAATTGTCTTGTTGACGAAAATCTTTTATTTCCTCGAATAAAAATAGAAGTTACAGCCATCGCGTTTACATACTGTACGGCTGTAGTTAATCAGTTCTAAATTATTAATAAGATATACTAATTATTAACAAATCAATAATCGTTATAAGAGGGAACTAAGTAATTGGTCTAACTCTCCATTCTTACTCTCCGTCCATTTAAGCGTGAAGAAGAGAAACGTTCTAGATTCTTCTTTAAAAAAAATATTTCCTCGATATTTACTCGTGCCGTAATCGAATTCGCACTTCCTATTGCGAAAGAGATCGCGAGTTTGGTTCCCACGGTTATTCGATTGTATGGAAATTTGGACCAGCAAAATTCTTTTCATCTTATACGTATATCTTATGTCTTAAATATTTTATAAAGCCTCGACTTTTATAAACTTGTTTCGCGCTCGCTTGACAAATGTATGTCCATATAAGGTTATCAGGAAGTTAATAAGGACAGTTGAATTATAGCACTTAGTTTCTTTGATTGTAAATTAAATTAATGCAGTATAGTGTGAATTACCTAGAACTTACTTGCGTTGTTCGAGTATAATATACATTACAAATAAATATTGAGATCGTCGTGGCGCAGTAGATTTGTAATGCGACGGTTGTAGGTTCGATTTCATCACTGGGATTTGATTATATTTCATTTGTTTTCATTTCTCCCCTCTGGTAGACGACGCGCAGCGTTGAATTCTGCAACTCAAGACGCTATGTCTTGAAAACTCGATGGAAAGTGGGGAACGGATTGTCTTAACACTAGGTTCCCTCTGCCTAACTTGCTATGGTGAAAAAGCCTAAGGCTGTTTCTTTTTTCAAGTATTTATATGTACATTCATGACCTTATACAAGGGTAAATCATACCATCACGCTTACCTTCTATAAAGAAATATCAGAGAAAGGTCATGGTCAATCCCATTCGAAGCTCATGGCTTATCTTGTTCCTTAATAATATATTGCCTTTTAAAAATGATACAGAGATGCACGCATGAAGTGGTTTAAGTATTGGCGCCCTTGTTGATGTAAAATATTCTATATGAAAACAAATTTATAAATCGATGTTACTTTTATTTTCTCTGGGTAGGTACTCAATCTTGTACCTTCTTTTAAGTATAGTTTTATAAAGACCTTACCTTATTCTTTTTGGTTGTACATAGTATCCCACGTATAGGAAGATAGCAAGCGGTTCGAGACATGACTCGTGGATGGGAGCTCAACGCCGCGCTTTGTCTTGTTATTAGAGTGGGAATTACATCGCCACAGATGTTGTGCTTAGATTTATACGCTATGGTGATGCTCTACGACGCGACGGCCTTAATTGATACTGGACATTAACAATGAGTGCGTTTAACGTTATATTTAGTTATATTTACGAATTTATTACGCCTATACGCACCTCCTTTTTTTTAGGTAGTAAGTAAAAATTTTGGATTTACTATTATATGTCGTTCAGTTTTTACTTACTAATCCGTTTCACGCTGCATCCCGCACACAGCAGAGTAGGCAGAGGGAACATAGTGTTAAGACACTCTGTTCCCCACTTTCCACCGAGTTTTGGAGGCATTACGTGTTGAGTAGCGTAACTCAACGCCGCGCTTTGCCTCAACACCAGAGCGTAAATAAATAATTCATTTCCTCGAGTGGGGATTGAACCCACAACCAGTCGATTTTACAGTCACATCTTTTTTTAAAATAAAGCCCTTGCTTGGCCACGAAAATCCTATTGTCCTATAACTGTATTATAAATGTATATTCTCCGAATAGCATTCGAACTTGTATCCACAATGTCATATATTACTTAACAAAAACAATACAATCCTACATAACAACTATTAGCTCATATCATATCCATATTTATACATAATGCGATCAATAAATAATCTGTTAAAACCTGTCAAACACTGTCTATATATCTATTGATGGCTAGTTCGCAGGTTAAGTGGTGACTCACAGACATACAAGGATTCAAGGGTAGTAAACAACCTGACAGGAAGAGTGACGTTCCATATATGGTAACTTGATCACTGGCTGTTCACTCTCGTAGATCAGAAAGTAGTTTTAAAATACACGGGTAGGTATCATGTCAGTAGATAACTTTCGCACGGTTATGATAAGTATTTTTTTACTTTTGTTTTTTTTAAATGTCACGCTGTGTCCCGAACATAGTAGGGTAGCCAGAGGGAACCTGGGAACCTAGTGTTAAGACACTCTGTGCGCAATGGACGTTCCGCACTTTTCGCCAAATTCTGGAGGCATTGCGTGTTTTTATAATATAACAGAGTAGGCAAATAAAACTTAGTGTTAAGACACTCCATTTCCCACTTTCCGCCTAATTTCGAGATAATGCCTATTGTGTATCATATAGTTAGTATAACTCAACGCCGCGCTTTGTATTGTTCAGTAAAATAAACGAAAACGATTTGTTCTTCCAAATGGAAATCGAATCCATAACGCATTTAAAGTCAGACTCTATACAGCTAAAAATAATATAATTATTAATTTTCCTTTACATGTATGAACTTACAACTAACATCTATTGTGAGACACGCGCAACTACTACGCCGTTAACACATTTCAATTCTAAACCTAATTTTACAACGTTTTTTTATTTATTCCATAATACCTTTTACCCGAGGCGCTAAAACCAATCGAATAAGTGATGTAACAAGACGCAGCTGGTTTCAATTACTGGGACTAGCTCTAGATACATTTCCCATAGCCATTCCCATGGATCCCGTGGTCTCTCACGTTGTGTCTAACATACGATCGTGATTAGCAACTTTGATAACGTTAACAATTGCTTTGTAAATAGATTTTGTTTAGTATTCAGAGTATTGAGTTTAAATTGTGTTTTTTTTTCGTTTGTTTTGTCGGACTTTAAGATCTGACTGTGAATACGGTTATTGTGGGTTCAATGTTCACTTGAGGGAATAATTATGTTTATTTTGTCATATCCTCACTGTGTAAGACAATGCGCGGCGTTGACTTACGCCAGTTCAGCTTAATTTGAAGTAGAAATAAACCAAGAATATCCAATAAACCCTTCAAAATACGTTTCATTATAACCGTATAACGTGAGATTTGCATCTAGTACCTCCTAGATATCTACGTGACCTCGATACCAGCTATCTTGGATCAAGTCGATTTGACGTGATTTAAACAAGGGATCAATCTCATTGATTGCGGGCTCCGTGAGCGGGTACTTAGTGGCAATTCTAACTAGGAACAAAGCTCGACCTAGATTTATTAGATTAGGTTAGTGATTGTGGTAATAATATGATAACAACAGATTTGTTTTATTATATTTATTTCCAATTTCATACGGAAAAGAGAGAATTTGCTTCACGCTGTATCCAGTACATATCAGGGTAGGCAGAGGAAACCTGGGGACTCAGTGTTAAGACGTTTCCGTGAAGGCACTTCCGTTCCCGCCGAATTCTGAAGGCATTGCGTGTTGAGTGGCGAAACTTAACGTCGCGCTTTTACCTCGATGCCATAAGATAGAGAAAATATTAAATATGTAATTTTCTCGAGTGATATTCGAATTTATAACCGCCGCGCTTACAGTCACAAGCTTGTGCCCCTGCGCCGTGACGGCTTTCGAGTTATATCCTATAATAAGGCCAGGTAAGGAATGGGGTAAGGCATTAAACGTAATGAAAGTACAGCGTGACTGATTCGCAGTTGATTAGAGCTACTAATAAAACGAGGCGGCGTTTTATGTTTGTATGAATTATTAATAAATATAGGTCAGTGGTTGTTATTTTACGGTTGACACGACGGTTGTGGGTTCGTTTACCTTTAAGGAGAACTTATTATTTTTATTTTGTCGCTAACAAGACCAAGTTCGGCGTTGAGTTCCTAACCGCGTTGTATACGCGGTATGTTCCCAGGCGGAAAGTCGGGAACAAAATGTCTTATCTCTGTAGTACCCTTACTTAACCTGATATAGTTACGCGCCATATACTATGAAGCTGAAAAAAGATGAATAAAATAGTCCTTTCCCGTCTTTCACGCTGCGATGTGTCATCATCGAATGTTTAACCATCGCTTATCAAACCAGAAACAAAAACGTTCCTCAAACTTTCGTTCATCTCACACAACCCACAAAAACAAATGTTTTTTAAACATTTTTGAAGTGTTAATCCACACTTAGGAAAGCTATAAGTATTTAGCTTTAGAAAACGTAAAAAAAATTGAACGTAGCGTGACTCGAACCCGCGCCTCCTGGAAACCGACCAGGATCTGGTTTTGGTGGTCTGGTGGTTTTCTAAAATAAGTAACAATTTTTTTTCTTTTAGTTTAACACTGTATCCCTCAAAAACAGGATTAACAGAGGGAACCTAGTGTAAAGACACTCCGTTCCACACAACAAACACAAAACACAAAAACAAACCAACCAAAACAATTGCTTCGTAGCTCCACTCCCCTCGTGATTTACTGCAATCTGTGACTAATTGCTTGATTGGAGTCGGCGCGCGCACGTTGAGGAACACTGATTTACTTAGCACTTGCTATTTGATCATTATAGAGAAAGCTGGGTTTTCTAGGTAGGAAAGTATACAAAAAAAATGTAAATCGTTCAGTTTTTTTTGTGAAATTTACGTTGTAAATTGAGTTTATAAGTTGCATATAGCAGGGTAGACAGAGAGAACCAGGGAATCTAGTGTTAAGATACTCCGTTCCCCATTAGAACATTTCCGTTTCCTAATTATCCACCGAATTGTTTAGGTATTGAGTGTTGAGTGGTGGAAATCAAAATTATTTGCAAAATACACCGTGAACCTAAGATTTTTTTTAAATGTTATTAAAATTTACGCCGTAGTGAGGTTGGAAGTGTATGATATGTATGTATAAGATTGCAATAGTTTTGATTTATATGGACAAGCTTATACGTATTGTGATTGATTCTTTTATTATTCAATATCTAAAATCAATGAAATGTAGAGGTCGTTGAGACTATATTTTAAAAAGAGTAATTTTGTAGTTATTTGTACATCATATTAAAAATGCTTAAAATTATGTCAGTAACTACAATATATATACACATTACGGATATCGTGGTGCAGTAGAACAATATGTTACTATAAACGCGATGGTTGCGGGTTCGATTCTTGCTCCGGATTTTCTCGCACTTGTAGCCACTCTTTGACATTTGGTCTGTATATCCAGCCATATGGCAAAAATCGTGAGCATAATATTTTATCAATCCAGTAATATGCCTATAGCAATGAAAATTAGAAATATTAAATTTTAAAATGATGAATGTTTATTTATTTTTAAATCTGGGTGAAAATTTGATTATACTACTACAAAAGCTGGCTGCCATATGAGCGTTGCGACTCGTATTCATTATACATATAAATATTTTGTAAATTTATATTACAAGTAGGAAAAAATATTAATCAATTGTTGTTGACAGTTGTTGAAAAAAAAACTATTCACTGATTTTTACCTGTTTTTAGAGTTCCGCACCTGAAAACCCAAAAAAGAACAGAACTTTTATAAGTCCGCTTTAAGGTCGTCGTGACGCAGCGGCACGCTGCGTTGGACTATAAACTCGACGGTTGTGGGTTCGATTTCCACTTAAAGAAATAAATTATTTTCGTTTCCTCGCTCCAAAACAACCCATGATGCTGACGTTCGTGACTCAACATGCAATGTTTCAAACAGAGTGTAAGCACTAGGTCAAATAGGAACAAAAAATAAAAAAATGAACACCAATATTTCAATATTCAACATCACTTAAAAACTCATGAGACTCAACTAACCTTATAAAAAACAATAAGAAAAGCAACATATTATTTCGAATTATCTCTCCGCTGCCATCCGATACGGCCTCCTGCTGGTCACCGTGACCTTTTGCTCGTATTTCACCTTAAAAAATATATTCGTATATATACGCAAGTCCTTTGTTACCTTTTTATCGATATTAGACTGGATGAAACTTAAAACTTGTGTCTTAAGTAGCTGTCATTTTAATAATTTCTTTGAAATTGCGCATGATTTGGCAAGCACAAGTTGAGGCCGTCGTGGCGCAAGGACAAAAGTGTGTGACTGTTAACGCGACGGCTATGGGTTCGATCCCCACTCAGGGGATAAATTATTAAATATTTTAATTTCCTCGCTCTGGTAACAAGGAAATGCGCAGAGGTGAACTTCGCTACTCAAAACACAATGACTTGAGAATTCGGTGGAAAGTGGGAAACGGAACGGTGTCCTAATGTCAACGGAGTGTCTTAACACTAGAATTTCCATGGCAGGGTAGGCCTGCAATGTGTGGAATACAGCGTAAAGCTTAAAAAATTGGTAAGGAATCTTGATGCCGAAGATTTCCGTACTACTTAGTCAAAGCGCGACATTGCGTAATGTCTCGAACATTGAGCGGAAACTGGTGAACGCAGTGTAAGTATACTATTCTTGAGTTTCTGCTGCCTGCTTCGTTCTATTCGGGATACAGCGTGAAGCGAAGTGAAAAAAAAAACTAACGGAACATTGTTAAAGTTTTGAATAGATATGTTTATTTATATTTTCGTTAAAAATATTTTATTAAATTGTTATTGATTATCGAGAAAAGCATAAAATTAATAATTTCTACAAAACATATGAGAGAGTAGGAACTAAAATTAAAAGGAATCATTCGTCAGGACATTTCTAACAATTGCCAATTTCCTACAGCATCGTACAATAAAAACGAAGGTATTTCACTGAATGTGATCAACTAAGCAAGGCGGCTGTATCTTAGTTTTATTTCTATATATCATAAGATTTCTTCCCTTTGGGTTCCGTTACACATTATGCATTGTATGTATGTAATTATATCTACGATAAATAAGTAAGAAATTGAAGTGGAATGTAAACGCGACAGTAATGGGTTCGTTTCCCACTGGAGGAAATAAAAAAAATCATTTTCTCGCTCTGGTAATGACGCAAATTCGGCGTTAAGTTTCACCACACAAAACGCTATGTCTTCAAAATTCGGTGGAAAGTAGGAAACGGAAGTATCTTAATGGGAATGGTTAAGTTCCTAGGTTCCCTCTGCCTACTCTGCTGTGTGGGATACAGCGTGAAGCTTAAAGAAAATTATATAAAAATAAATAATTTCAATATTTCTATAGCTATTAAGTATAAAACATGCACCCATGCTTGAGACGGGTGATGACCCCCATGACGTACAGTACTTTATGTGGCAGCCGAACAAAGGCATTTTTGCTGTACACTCGTTTGTATATGAATATAAAAATGCCGATAGAGGCCATTTCACATTGCTGTTAAATATTAAGTTTATTTTTTGTAGCGTCACGCTGTATCCCGCACACACTAGGGTAGGCAGAGAAAACCTAGTGTTAAGACACTCCGTCTTAGTATGTTCCGCTGACTTCAGGAAGCATAACGTGCTTTGCCTGAACACCAGAGCGAATAAATTATAATGCTTAATATTTAATTTTTTCGAGTGGCAATGGAGGCCACAACTGGCCTCAAATGTAAATATTATACATTTTAGAAATTATTATGCCTTTGCGGTGCAGCATAGCGTTAGACTGTTGTGGGTTCGATTTCCAAACGGTGGATTAATCATTTTCATTCCTTCTCTCTATTAAAAAGACGAAGTGCGGCATTGAGGTCTGCCATTCAATGCGCAATGTGTCGAACAATAGGCAAGGCATGAATATTTGTCAACGTTAAATAACTAGCTTGTTTAAAACTATGATATATTCTGGTAAAAAAGCAACGATATTATATTTATTTTAACTTGTAAAACTGGTTTTTTTTGGCCTCAGCAATTTTCTCTCCGAAACAAATTTTAAGATCCCACTTTCTGTCAAACTTTCCAAACATTTATTGTTAAATAGCGAAACTCAACGCCTCGCTTCGTCTACCAGAGTTTAGGACAAAAAATAAATTAATAAAATTATAATGAGGCCGGTCGTGGCGCAGAGGCACAAAGTGTGACTGTAAAATCGACTGGTTGTGGGTTCGATCCCCACTCGAGGAAGTGAAATATTTATTTACTTTTAATTTTTCATATCTTAGCTCTGGTGTCGTGGCAAAGCGCGGCGTTGAGTTCCGCCACTCAACACGCAATGCCTCCAGAATTCGGCGGAAGGTGGGGAACAGAGTGTCTTAACACTAGGTTCCCTCTGCCTACCCTGCTATGTGCGGGTGTATCCCGCACATAGCAGCGTGAAGCTGATTTATTAAAAAAATTATAACCGCTGCGCTTTAGCGTTTGGCGCTCCGTTCTCTCTAACTACCCCACTAGGGACAAAGCGTGAAAGTTAAGTTAAAATAAAAAAAATCTTATTTTTCCAGCCACCAGTGTGGAACACGCTTTACCTGTACAATTAAGTGGTTAAGCAGTTTATCTTATATGCGGTGGTCTTTGTTTATTGTCGTTTTATTGGTAAATACTTCATTGTTTTTTAATTAATTGCTATTAGCATGTTTCTTATACAACATGTTTCTTATAGCTCACGTACTATTATAAATTCTTTAGTTTCTTTTCAAGTGACCCCTCTTCTTATTATCGTATTTTATCTCTGACAAAGATTCCCGTCATTATTGTTGGTTGTGGCGCAGTGTGCAACGTTTGACTGTAAACGCAGTGGTCTTAGGTTCGGTGGAATGATTATATTTAAATTATGTTATTATGTTACTTTTCAATGTTAAGCGCGGCGTTGAGTTCTGCCACTCAACACGCAATGCATCCAGAAAACAGAACGGCAGAAAGTGGGGAACATAGTGTCTTAACACTAGGCTACCTCTGCCTACCCTGCTGTATGCGGGATAAAGCGTGAAGCTGATTTATTTATGTTAATTTTCCGGTATGCAAAGACGTTAAATTTCGCTATTTAATACGCTGTGACTCGAAAATTGGGAAGTAACGTGGTGTGTTATAACTAGTTTCCTTTTACCAATCCTGCTGGTGCTGATGCTGTGCGGGTAAAGCGTTAGGCTGCTTTGCTTATGGGTTTGATTTTCATTTAGACGAATTTACATTGTTGAATGTGGATTCAGATGAATAAACCATTGTATGATATTAAATTAAGTGTTTTGTTCTTATTTCGGCCTATTCTTACGTTTACTTCCGTACTTAAAAACGACGAAGAAATACCTCTTCGTCGTTTTTAAGTACGGATTTAAATAATAGTACGGGTTAGCCTAGTGTGAAGTGTTGGGGTTATTAGTTTCTGTTTTCTTGATACAAAATGAATAGAAACATTTTTCTACTTAAATATAAATATAATAAAGGATACGATCAATCGATATAAATAATAACGAATCGCTTACGGACTTTGGATGGACCAAATTGAGTAATACTTTTTTGTTTAGTTCCTGATTGTCAGAACAAGGTTTGCATAAAAGAAATGAAAGAACATATTTTTGCATTTATATTCCTTTATAAAATTGAAATTAGCATACAGCGCGACGTTGTGTTCCGCGATTAAGCACGCAATGTCTCCAGAATTCGGCCGACATTGGGGAACGGAGTGTCTTAACACTACGTTTCCTCGGCCTACCTGTTGTGTGCGAGATATTCTTGTGGGTTTTATATAAAAGAGGCCAAGACAATTAAATAGCATTTATAGCGGCTTATAAAATATTTTCTTACAAAACATTCTGTCATTTATTATTATTATTATCATGTATAATAAAACTATATGCTCGCAATTTAATACCGTCGCGAGAGTCGTACACAAAAATCTCAGCGTGTCGCTTTCAAAGGCAGAGAGTAGGTGCGTCACATGAATAATATATGAAGATGCCGCGGGACTTCTCAATGAATGTGAGAGAAGTTTCAAAATTATATGTAAGCTTAGGACTGTTTGTTTGTTCGTGTATCGTATTTTTTTTTCGTTTGTTTATTTTTTTTTGTTAGCAGCAAGCAAATTTCGTTAGTATCAAGTAGAGCTTTTTGCTTTAGGGTAGAGCCTTTTTTGTTACTTCATCCTGCACATAAAAGAGCAGAGGAAAAATGGGGAACCTGGTGTTAAGATAGTGTGTTGTCCATTATGATACTCCTGAGAAGCGGAACTCAACGCCGCGTTTCGCCTCGTTATAAAATCGAGCAAATGAAAATATTAGGTAAATGTTTCTTTCTCCTGAGTGGGAATGCCTTGTGCTTTTGCGCCATGACGGCTACAAAATGTATAGCTTATAAATACTTACTTATTAATATAACTTATATATATTTAATAATCGAAACGCAATCAGGTCTGACTATGAGCTAAGAGAAGTGATTTTAAAATTACGTTACATAACCCCTATATAATTAAAATAGACACTGTCCTTGAACAAAATTCAGCGAATGATTTAAATTTCTCTATTTAATACCTTCATTGCCTTTTCATTGATAAAATTTTTAAAATAAATAGCTGGAATCTGTCTGTCTAACCAGTAAAATTATGTATGAGTTATTAGATGATAAATACTAAAAAATAAAATTAAATCAGCTTCACGCTGCGTCCCGCACATAGCAGGGTAGGCAGTGGAAACCTAGTGTTAAGATACTCCGTTCACCACTTTCTGTTGAGTTCTGGATTCATTGCGTGTTGAGTGGCAGAACTCAACGTCGCGTTTTGCCTTGACACCATAGCGAAGAAATGAAAATATAAATGTTAATAAATATTTCATTTCCTCGCGTGGAGATCGAACCCACAACCAGTCGATTTTACAGTCATACTTTGTGTCCCTGCGCCACAACTCGTTCAAATTGAAGAATTCTTTTAGTGTTAGTCCATTTATCGTGTTAGGCTAAGGCTATACAGCCTACATCACATAATAATATGAAATATAAAATTTTCTAAATTTATCTTGATTTTTATTTCAATGCATAACATTTCTAAACTTTAAAATATTCAACAAAAAAGGAGATCTCTCATAAAATAAAGCTATATTTTTTTAATTTCATTGTTTTAAAAGCAAGTAGGAGGGAGGCCGACCGTAACTGTAGGCTGTACAGTTACAAAGTTCACGGTGTCATTGATATTTAGAACAAAAAACAATGTTTTAAATGCAATTATATGGCATCAAATGATAACATTTACACGTTTTATGTAGATTTAAAAGTAAGTTTAAAAAAAAATGAATAATAGCATTGTAGTATAATAGACAGAAGTGACTTGAAAAGTATAGTAGTATATAATAAATGAAATTCCGTTACTCAACATGCAATGTCTCCAGAATTCGGTAGAAAGTGGGGAACGGAAGTGTCTTACTAATGTTGCACTCGAGTTTATTCTCATAATATAATTTATGGCTGCAATCACAAACCATAGCACTTCTAGCACTTGGTGCAGTGTCAATACTCAAAATATCACTTAAAAAGCACCCCTTGCTTTTTTATACTATTCTTAATTCAAATTAAAAAATATTTTTTTAACTTTTATATTTTTTTTTCATAAAAAGGAAATTTTAAGGAAAAAGGAACTCTTTGTTGTCCGTCTGTCTGTCTGTCAAGAGCCTTTATCTCAGGAACGCTTTAATTAATCGAGTTAAAATTCAAACCATACACTCATATCTACGGCCCCATGACTTCCTAGAATAAAAATTCTATATTTACTGAAAGAAAAGATATGGTCGTTCATATCGCAAAAACGCTTATTACATTATCGATGGAATCAAAATTCATAGGGTACTTTCGGTTGACATAGAACAATGAATTTTGCCAGCTAGCACAGGTAGTACGAGTACAGGAAAAAATCTAAAACTATACATTTGTGGTTAAATAATAAAAAATAATAGCGTTAAATAGCAAAAAAAGCGTATTTTGACATTATAAAGGGAATCTAAATTGAAAGGATACTTCTAGTTAACCTAGAATTATGAAATTTGGCAGCTAGCATCTACAGGTAGTAATAGTTCAGGAAAAAAATCTAAAAATTATATAATATATTTGTGGGTAAATCAAAAATTTGATTGGGGCAAAATTTGGTATTAACGCCGCTAGTTCACGTGAGATATCAGATGAAAGGGCTCTGGCTTAACTTATAAGCCTGAATTTCAGAAAAAGCTCAAGACCTGCAATTTTTTACGGAACCCTCAGCGGGCGAGCCCGACTCGTGCTTGTCCCATTTTTTAAATATTATTTATTTTAAGTATATATACATATTTATGTACATTAAAATAATTTTTTGAAGAATAAAGGGTCAAAGCAATATTTTTTTATGAAGTATATGAATCATCAAAATAAACAACAGCAAGTAGTCATGTTAAGTTATTATGCATGTTGCCGAAGCTATGTCCGACGCTCTATGTAAAATATAACAATTTTCATTTAATATTCACGCGGTGTGCGGCGGCCCTTATCGCTTTGAATTCATAATTGTTTTTTATACTATCAAAGGTAGTTGTACTTTATGTGTGTGCATATATTTTATGAATCATATTTAAAATATATATATATTTATAACTTCACGCTGCATCCCGCATATAGCAGGTTAGGCAGCAGGAACCGAGTTAGTTACCCATTTATTTACTTATTTTACTTATTTGATTTGGTGTGCTAATGGCTATTTTTACGCACGCGCTGACCAATTTTCGAGATGTTACGTGTAGGATGGCGTAACATAACGTTGCACATAATCTGACGAATGTGAGTTCGATTCTCATTCAGTGAAATAATTTATATTAATTTCCTCTCCCTGGTGACAAAGCAAAGCGCAGCTTTTAAATTTCAAAGCACACGCAAAATCGCAAAAATTGAACGGCACATAAAAAGGAGTGTCTTAACACTAATTTTCTTTTGCCTATCTGAAGTTATCTGAATTTTAAAACCATTAACACTTTACAATAATCTATCCTTAACGATATTATATTATATGGATATAGTTTATTTGTTTAGACGCCATCAGATCTAAGATTTTTAAATTAAAATCTGATTGAATTCCCCCACAAAGCCTATCATTATCGTGCGTTTGAAATATTACTTGAGTACAGTATAAGTGTGTGATGGTTAGTTAAATTACAGTGTTTTGATTAATAGTGAGTTATTAATTAAAAGATTTATAAGTTTTTTTTATGTTATATATTTTTTTTTCAAATAGCTGTTAAATGCTTGTGAAAGTTGAAAGGTGTAGTTTTTTTTTTATATAGACGGGTTATTTTTTTTTTGTTTTTTTTTAATTCGCATGTCAATAAAACGTCAGTTCGTTATATATTTTTATAGAAGAGATGAAATAAGTAATAAAAATATCAAAAATAATCTTTTGATATCTTTTCCCATTATTTCACATATATCAGAATAGGCGGAGGGAAGCTTGTGTTAAAACAATTCAATCCCCACTTTCCCCTCAATTTTCAAGAAATTTCGTATTGCATGGTGGAATTTAACGCCGCGCTTAAATCACCGCGTAGTTATATTTAAAGCTATATTTATAGCTTCCAATATAAACTCATCTCATCATATTCTACTATCAATTTAGATATTACACAGACAGGCTCTAAGTTGTTTTTTTGCGTTGCCCTAAGCGCTACCACAGCTATTAATGTAACATTAATTTAATTTAAGTACAGGTTCCATATTTCTAACCACTTTTTGTTATTATCTTGTCATTTTAGATTAAAATATGAGAATTAGCTAACGGCATTAGACTTGAGTTTTTATTTCTTATAATTTTTTTCAAATCTCTTGTTGTATAGAGGCAGAGAGTTCGACTGTAAATAGGATGGTTTTAGGTTCGATCGCCACTCAGGGGAATAAGCTATTTTCATTTCCTCGTTCGATAAGTTTATTTATAAATTTGTATTATACACTTCTCGGGAAACGCGTCGAAGCGCTTTAGCCTAGATAATAAAAATAGCACCTTCTCTCGTCATCATCATCATTCTTCAGAACGTTCTTTTATTAGTAAAAAAAATCAAAATCAAATCAAAACAGCTTCACGCTGTATCCCGCACACAGCAGGGTAGGCAGAGGGAACCTAGTCTTTATTAGTAGGTACTACAAAATTATTATTTTTCATAAATTTAATAAACTAATAACTAATGCCCATCCCGTCATTGCGCACACAAGCGCGGCGTTGTGTTCCGCCACTCAATAAAAAATGAAGCGGAACGTGGAGAAGTGGTAATTTATAGGTGTTTTATAGAAAAAAAATTAACACATTATATTTTAATTGAATTTCAACTTTCAATTTTATTTGCCGCGTAATCAAAACCATAGGCCATTTCCCGTAGACTTACAATTATGAAATTTGGCAAGATGTGACAACTTTTTTTAGCTGCATGCTGTATCCCGCACACATCAGAGTAGGCAAAGGAACCTAGTGCTAAGGTACTCCGTTCCCCACTTGCACTTGCACAAGTGAGGACTTGCAGTATAAATAAAAGAAAAAATTGGAAATACAATTAAAGGGAAATGTGGAATTTTGGACACAAAAAATATATGATTGATTGATTATAAATTGCAGCAAAAACCTTACGACGGATGTACTCAAAAATGTTTTTAAAATTATCCCACCGTTGGACATCCCACCATTCATACATTTTTTTAAAGGATCAGAAATGTATGGAAGCTGTCATCTTAAAATTTTTGTTCGCAAAGGATTTATTGTTTATTCCATGTCTTTTCTTGGACGCGATTTCGTCTGAGTGGTTTTTGATACGAATGTAGATGAATTAAATTGATGAAAAATATATATTATTGTTTTATTTTTTTACATTCACTCTGTATTCCACATATACCACTGGAGGGAACCTAATGCTATGAGCCCCAACCTAATGCTAATGTTATGTTCCTCATTTTTCGCCAAATTTTCGAGACTGTTTATATTGGAACTTAATGCTGCTTTTTAAAGCCTACCAGAACGAGAAAATGAAAATAATTTAAATATGAACCTACAACCCTGTTCACAGTTTTACCCTCTCCTACGCCAATACTGCAATATATATACATCAAAATAAAAACAACATACGAATAAAAAACCCAACGGAATGTTTAAATATCAATAAATTTAATACAACGATAAACACATAACACTACAAGGTGCACAAATCAATCATTATATAATTTTTAAATTCCGCTTACTTACTTGTATTGTGAGAGGACAGATCCAGGAAATGCTTGTGAAGAAAAAACGTAACAGGAAGTGGGACAGGTGCTGGCCGTCCGTCCGTCTGTCCGAAACTTGAGATTCCATTTCAAAGGGCCGCAAGAAATGAGCGCTGAGTTAATTGTCGTTGCGATTTATTGTGTTTTCTCTCTGTTTTACATTATTTTTTTCTATGTTTTATTCTTTATTTCTAGCAGGAGAGCCTGAGAGAACTGAGCGCCAAACGCTAGTGTGTACTGAATATCTTTTTCGGCTCTTCCACTGTCATCAACCTTTTTATAAATGCCTGCGGTGACCGCATGATTTTCATATTATTTTGTTACATACTAGAGTCTTGATATGGTTTAGCATGGTAAGAAGGCAGACATTTGGGTGATTTTTTTTACTTTTCATTATTTTTGTTACTTTTTTACTTCCCTACATTAAAAGGAAGAAAACGGAACACTTGCAGTAATATACCAAACACTTAAACGCTTGCTCACTTTGTTGGTTTGTCCATCGGTTCATCTGTCAAGACCATTTATCTCGAGATTATGTAGCGGTATCGTGAAGCCTTAATTAATATCAAATATTCAGGTGCCCAGTCCCTAGAAGCATAGAAAAGGACAATTTCAACACAATTAAAAAATACGAACATTGGTATATTTTGTATGAAATATGTCGCGTAATCAAAACATTATAGGGTATTTCCCGTGGGCCCACATTTATGAAATCTAGCAAGAAGTGAGAACTTGCAGCAAGAAAAAAATCTGAAAAATGGAATTTATTATTTATATTATACCTAGATAAAAACTATTCATATGAAATAATTGCATACCCCTCTAAACTTTTTTAATTTTTTTATCAGCTTTTATAAGTTGTACTGTTCGTTGGCCTATAATTCTGAAATTGGTAAATAATCCTCTGCAGGCAGGACCGCCTCACTCTTGACCAGTTTTTATATTCACGCTGTATCCGACAGTTAGCAGCTTACAAAAAAATTGTGTGTTTTGTGGTAAAACTTAACGTGCCTCGTTAAGATAACAACGGTACAGGAAATAAAGATTATTTATTCACTCAAATGGGAATCGAATCCACAACCATCATGTTTACAGTCAGACGCTGTGCCACGACGTTTTCAATACAATACACCAATCTTTTATTGACAAAAAAAAACATAAAAATCAAAATTCAACAATAAACATCACAAATTATACTTCTTAAAAAACTTTCATCGATTGGCACAAAATTTACATTGTTGTAATGGAATTTTATTCGAACGATTCTGAACCAGGTTTTATTGAATATAAATATTTTCTTACAAAAACTATCGGCGGCAGGTGAGAGGCACGTCCGCCCATTGAGGTAATCGCTCATACTGTTAACTGAATTCTTTAAATAAGGACAATAACATTCCTTAATAATATATCTTCGATATTAGGACGATGTCCAAGATACGCGGGTTCAAATCCTGCTACGTTTTTTTTAGCTTACTTTGTATCTTACACTTAGCAGGTGTACCCTGGGAACCTGGTATTAAGACGCTATTAATACTTCAATTCCTCATTTTCTACCGAATGCTAGAGGCATTGCATGTTGAAATCAACGCCGCGTTTTGCTTTTACCAAAGCGAGATAACGAAAATACGAACCCACAACCTTGTGCCCCTGTGCTATATCTGCCCTATTTATTACTTAATAAGTTTTCTAAAATATTCTTCTCTCTTTGAATAACTTAAAAAAATCTTAGAACAATTTGTTTTTTCTTGCTAACATTTCAAATGAAGATGAAAGGATTAATACATAAGATATGTTCTTTAAATAAATAATTGGGGGGATGAATTAATATGAATATTAATTTGTTCAATTAGAGATAATCTACTATCTTCAGCATTGATATTGGTTACACAAAACGTTTAGACATTCAAATATAATATGTTTAGACCTATATATACTATACCTAAAGATATACCTACTATACCTATATAGATTATATAACTATATCTTTAGAAACATTAATTTCTTAAAATATATATTAAATAAAAATTCAATTCTATATATTATATTATATAATAAAATTATAATTATACACTTAAAAAACTGCTTTATTCTCAAGAAATATAAAAAAATTTAGTATTATTAACAAAATTCTACATCTGACCAGTTGTGGCGCAGGGGCACAAAGTGTGCTTGTAAATCGACTGGTAGTGGGTTCGATCCCCACTCGAGGAGATGAAATATTTATTTTCATTTATATTTTCATTTCTTCGCTCTGGTGTCGAGATAAAGCGCGGCGTTTAGTTCCGCCACTCTACACACAATGCCTCCAGAATTTTGCAGAAAGTGCGGAACGGAGTATCTTAACACTAGGTTCCCTTTGCCTACCCTCTTTTGTGCGGGATACAGCGTGAAGCTGAAAAAAAAATCGACATGTAAATAATACTTTGTTCCAAAGAACTCAAACAGATGTTACGAACTCGTGCCGACGCATGCTTACACAGTGTTCATATAAACGATGTTACGAAATTACACCTTAATTGCCCTTTTTCAATTGATCTCTATTTTTTGTTTTGTAAACATGCTGTATACGTATGTATGTAGGGAAGGCAGTTGTTTAACAACTGTACTATTGACGACAGGTGTTTGGTACAATTTAGTGTTTCTTTTTTGGATATTTTTGTTACATTTAAATTTTATATTTCTTTGTTAAATAGTCTAAATATTTTTTTTTGTTATTTAATGATAACATCAATTAATCAATTTACCACACATTTTCATTTCCTAGCGCTGGTAAAAAGACAAAACGCTGCGTTGAGTTAAACCAATTAGCACTCAGTTCCTCAAAACTTGGGCGATGCGTAAATAAAAGAGTGTCTTAACACTAGGTTTGTAACCAAACACGAAAATTTATAAATAATGGCAACCCTAGACAAAACAGTACATAAAAACTCTTAAGCCATCGACAGGTGTAAAACGAAACAATTTTTTATTACTGTGCTATTTTAACTAGCAGTTAAGAGTTTAATTAATCATTCATTTTCTTTTATTTTTTGAGACTGAGAAAAGCAACTGATAATTTTAATTGTAATTAGAAAATAACATATTTGTTTAAGCTCGACGTTGAATGCCTTCACCCAACACGCAATGCCTCCAGAATAAGGCGGAAAACGGAGTGTCTTAACACTATACTGCCTATACCTACTCTGCTATATGCGGGATAGTGATGTTAAAAAACGATTTATTATAAAAAGAACGTCGTTCAGTTCCAACATATTCATTAAGCAAACGTTAAATAAACAAATTATCTCTTCTATATCCTACAGATAAAAAACAAATGCAAATAGATTATAAAATTGAAAGTAAAAAGAGAAAAAAAAAACAAATATCTCCTACCATATCTTCCATGTATTAAAATCTACTGCCATACCTTCCAGTAAGTAAGTATTAAAAATAGTTATCTCCATAGGTCTACATGTTTACTACAAACAGTATCTAAAGCCCGCTCATTTGCAATATCTCAGCTAACGATGATAACAATCCATTAGAGTATTATACGTTTAGTTTATTGATAAACCTTAGAAGCTTTCTGATAAGAGCTTTTATGTTGAAATTATAGATATATAATATTAGATTTTAAGAGGCTAGTCGTGGCGTAGGGGCACAAGGTGTGACTGTAAAACCGACTGGTTGTGGGTTCGATCCCCACTCGAGGGGATGAAATATTTACTTAAATTTATATTTCCATTTCTTCGCTCGGGTGTCGAGGACAATCGCGGCGTTGAGTTCTGCCACTTAACACGCAATGCCTCCAAAATTCTGCATAAAGTGGGGAACGTAGTGTCTTAACACTGGGTTCCCTCTGCCTATCCTGCAGTGTGCGGGATACAGCGTGAAGCTGATTTAGTTTTTTATAATTAAATTCACGTTGTATCTCGCATATAGCAGGATTGACAGAAAAAGATCTAGTATTAAGAGACTCCGTTCTCCACTTTCCGTGGAATTTTCAAGGCATTGCGTTTTGAGAGACAGAAATTTTTGCCTTGATACTAGACCGAAGAAATGAAAATATTAGTAAAAATAAATAGTAACTCATTCCCCCGAGTGGGAATTTTATTTTGTGAAGTATGCAAATTTAACCTTTTAACTATAAAAACAGATATTGAGGCCAGTCGTGGTGCAAGGGCACAATCGTCTGACTCTAAATGGTAGGTACTCAACACACAACGCTTCCAGAATATTCTTCTATCCTGCTATGTGCGGAATACAGTGTGAAGATGAAAAACATATATAAAAGGAAACTAAGTTGTTGGTGACTTGGCACCAAATAATATTTTAGAGAAAAAATAATACATAATTGCAAAACTAACGAATAATTTTGGCTAACCCCATGTATACAAGAATGTTATATATTATATATCTTTGTATACAAGAAAATATTATATACAGCAAAAATAAAATAAAAAAACGTCTAAATATTAGGACAGCCAAAAACAATACATAATCGTTAGCGTAAAATACAAGCGTGCAAAATACAAATACTAAAAATATACAAGGACACGGCAATGAACTCCGCGGACTGTCGTAACTAGCGAGTAATTAGAGTTTTATTTTTACGTAAACGTTTTGTGTGACACCGTTGTTGCGCAGTGAGTATATGTAGCATAGTTCACTATGGTTGCTGGTTGAAATTTAATTTGATTAACATTTTAATTTTAACTTTATAAAAAAATATATAAAATTAAATCGTAACTTACAAGTTCGGTTGTATTGTCACATAAAATTACTTTTTTTCCCTCTAATTTCCAAAGGAATCTTTTTTAGCCTCACACTGTATCCCGTAAATAGCAAATCCGTCGAAATCTTGGGATATTACGTGTTGATAGCGGAACTCAACGCCGCGCTTTCACTAATAAGTGAACGAGGAAATGACAAATATTAAATATTTCAATCCACGGACCAGGAATCGAACCAACAACCGTCGCGCTTAACGTCGCAAGCATCGCACGCAAAAAAAAGACATTATTTCAGTAATTTTGCCGTACAAAATACCTATATCCTTACCTATTTCATAATATACTAGTTGTATAATATAAACAAACATATAATTATTTATATGTAGATATGTGCATTATCATGTCAGTGACTGTCACCATCCTGTCATACTTTATCTCGTGCTCGCCCTTTTCAGTGATGACACTTGACCGCGAGTCTAGCTTGAACATCTCTATTACGTTTAATAACTATGTTTTTTTTATTTTATTTTTATTGTTTAACGGTTTCATATCATTCATTCATGAAATATTTAATTTCATTTCTTTGCTCTGTTGTCCTCCTTAATACCTCCAGAATTCGACGGAAACTGGGGACTGAATTGTTTGAACACTAGGTTCCCTCTGCCCACTTGACGAAGCGTGACTCTAAAAAAAATATCTTGATTATTTTATTTTATTTTATTTATTTGGGATAACAAACATTTGTACATATGAGAAAATATATCTTATACAATGTAATAAACTTAATCTATGTACAAATCACACCGTTATCCACTACTTACTATAACAATAGAAATAAAAGTGATATTACAATACAATCTTACTAACTATAATAACTATAGGAGATATTGTAATGAATAATTAAAAAAAATAATGATAACAATATTAAATATATACATAACAGATTAATTCGGCTTGTTAAAATTTGATAGACACCTTTAGTTCTGATGACGATACTTTATGTATTATTCGTATGTACTCAATAGTACTGTAAATCTAAGATGGCCACCATAACAAAGTCGCGGACTATATATTTTTTAAAATGCTTTCAACATAGGTATCAAGTGAAAGGGCTTACTTAGCTAATACAATTTTTCATTGTTATTTTAATTGATAAGATTTAATTGATTATTTTATAGTCTGTTGGCACTATAGAATAATTGAATCGAAAAAATATAAAACATTTTTAGAAAACGTTGAACGTAAGCGCCTCTTGAAAACCGTCCAATTTTTATGTTTTCGAAATAAGTATTTTTCTTTCCTAAGTGTAGAATAATAATACTTTAAATAAATTAAAAATCCAAAAAAGTATACTTAAGCTTATTCTTACATTTTTTTATTTGATTACACTGTATCCCACATATAGGAAGGTACGCATAGAAAAGTGCTAAGATACTTGGGGGGAGGGGGACAAGTACTATCCAATCAATATTCAAATGTTTTATTTTATTACCAGAGCGAAACAACTAAAATAATTAAATTTCCCCTTATAGAAATCGAACCCACAACTGTCGCGTTACACTCACATACTGTGGCATCACAGCCTCTGTATTAAAAATAAAAAATTAAACCTTAAATGATATGACACTTACACTTTCACCAACACTTGTGGAATTGATATGAAATATACATTTTAATCTTATATTTAAATGTTACAAATATACCATTACTACTTGTATTATCGTCGTGTCCTCAAACATGACAGAACCATATCCTCGTATATTTCGCGTCCAATATAATAGCGGTTTTCTTAAGTGTAGTGTAAAATATATTTCTTATTGAGCTTTAACTTAAAATACATTTAAACTTGACTTTTATGATAAGTTAGTGATAATTTAGTTTTATTGATTTTACCAAATTTATGTATTTATATTTATGTTATGTTTAAAACTCTTCTCCAAAGTGATTGAGAAAGAGCGCACAGACGTAACTTCTGGACTTAGATCGTTAAGATTTTTCATGTAGATAGTTTAGGGAGTGTAAGGGAATATAGAATTTTTCGAAATTCCTACGACAATATAGGTTTTATGGTCCACACCAACGAATTTTATATTTATTTTATATTTTTTATACCAGAGATTTTGTAGAACTGTTGTTTAGAAAGACTAGCCGATATTTCAACTTTCTGACTGCTTACGCATGATGGTTCAGATCTCGCATAGCTGAGTGGGATGAGGTCACCTTTGAACCTAATGTCAGGACACTCCGGTCCTCTTGAACTCACTTCCGTTCCCTGGTTTCCGATGAATTCTAGAAGCATTGTGTGTTGAGTGGTGGAACTCACTGCATACAATGTCACGAATTCTGGCAGAAAGTGGAGAAGCTTCCCTTCTCCACTTTCTGCCAGAATTCGTGACATTATGCTTTCCCTCCCTACCCTGCGATGCGATGAAAAGTGTAAAAATTTTTTTTTGCGACTAAATCGATAAAAATCGATGAACCGTATATCTTATGCATGCACAAAACGATTCTTGTAACAAAAACGAAGCCATCGATTAAGAGTATTGATCGATACATAAATCATTTTACACTTTAGTGTAGTGCCCAAGCACTTGTTGTTTCATATAAACATTGACAGTTTAATAATTTCCTTGAATAAGCAACAAGGCGTTATAAAATTGAGATCGAATAAAAATATTTTATGGGGTCCATAAAGTGATGTTATCGCGACTGGCATTTCGGATACACGATTCTTGATACGAACTCGTTTGAAGTGAAACCATTCTCATATAAATTGGGCACAGAGTAATTTATGTATATGGGGAAATAACTTAAATAAGTTTTGTAAATCGATTAAAATTATAACGCCTTTTTACGTAGGTTAAGGTCTGATATCCACTCGGATGTCAAATCTTTAAACTACTTTAAGTTTTTTTTCCTGTTCTATTAACACACTTAAATTAGAGCAGAAAGCTGAAAATTGTATCCTAGCATTAGGTTATCTGTTTAGATTATTATGTGCGCAACAAAACGTCAAGCCTAGTTTTATGTATATCTATCTATTTTATCTATATATTTATATAATTTTTAATGATTGTCCGAAAATTATTATGGTTTTGTTATCTTTAAGGTAGGTGTAACCTTAGTAGATCATATTCTTATAAAATATGCGAGGATGTCACGGTGAGAATGAAAAAGAACGTGCTCAGCTGATTTGGGCATGTCGAACGAATGAGTAATGGAAAATTGAGAAAAAAGATTTATGATGGAAAAGTGGGCGGTAAGATAGGTAGGCGGAGACCTCGGTTGATCTTTAAAAACATAGTGTCAAAGGTACTGGAGGAAGGTCGCTTAAAAAACATGAGGACTTCCCGGAGTGCATGTATGAAGAGATTGATGACAGTGGACGAGGCGAAAGAGGTATAGAGACCGTAGCGTTTGGCGCTCCATTCTCTCTTACTGCTCCGCTCGGGATATCACATGAAGCTTAGTTAAATTATGTTATAAAATTTACAAATATACTAGGCAGAGGGATCCTGGCAGCCTAGTGTTAAGACGATCCGTTCCCCATTAAGACACCACCACTTTCCACTTAATTCGGAAGCATTGCGCGCTTAGTGGCGTAACTTAACGCCACACCGTGTCTCATTTCATTCTTTAAAATACAGCCTTCTTACAGTATAATATTTTCGTATTCCACGTAGAAATATATGCATCCTATATAGAAATGAAACATATTATATCATAGGAGTATTTCAAGTCAATCAGTACTCGAAGTTATTTATAAAATTCTTGGAACAATTGTTTGAGTCAGAGAACGAGGGCGTCCTACGTTAATGTATACATACGAGTACAAGCATCTTGACAGAAAATCATATATGTTTTTTAGCTTCACGCTGTATCCCGCACATAGCAGGGTAGGCAAAGGAAATCTAGCGACGACCTCGTTCCCCATTAAGACACTGCTCTATTTTCTATCGAATTTTTGACGCATTGTGTGTTGATTGGCAGAACTCAACGCCGCATTTTGCCTCGTCACCAGAACGAGGATATGTTGGTATTCAATTATGCTATATGTATACTAATCATAATTTTTCGTTCTTTTCAGGTAAAACAAATCAGTTCAGGGTATTGGACATCGAAAATAAAATAAATAAATCTAAATATTTAGACGCTACCCACATCCCTAGGTATGAAGAAGAATTTTATGAACTTATATGACATACTCACATTTTATATTTTAGCTCCTTTTTTGTAGCGGAACACGTTTACAGTTGTCCATCTTATATTTTTAACTGGCTGCTGTAAAAGGGGGAGATTATCAATTTGACTGTATTTTTTTTAACGTTTTTTGCCTCACTTTTGACCGGGTTATTCTATTTCTGACTATCAAGTAAGTCATAACAATTGACAATGATTCTTATTTTATTGCAAAAGATACAAGGGATACTTCAAGGATTATTTGATGAAAGTTTGGTAAGGTTCTGATTATAGGATCAGCTTGAATTTAAAGAAATCGGTTTTTTGGTTGTTAAAAATAATATTTATATTATTATCTAAAAACAAAACGGAACAAAACCTTATATATATATACCATATTGTAGAAATTTTTCTTCTCGTAACACTATTTCTAGACTATCAATCGAGGCGAGTCGAGAATGGAGAGGCACATGTCCAAGTGTGCAGTGCGACCCTAAGAGGAAAGTTTTAACCTGAAGAGTAGGTGGTAGAAATCCCAAGCCCCTTTCTGAGCAAATTCAAGAAAATTCTTAAACTGTATTCGGTAATATTTTGGTTATAAAGACTTTCTAATGTTCCTTCCAAGAGAACTATTAGAGGCAGAATAACTAACATTTTTTTCTTACATTCAGCACATAACCTAACGGGGTTCAAAACAGTTTATAATTATAACATTTAGCTCTAAGTGCGTTAAACTACATTCTAAATAAACTACGCACTAATTCAGCGAGCGAAGCGGCCGCCCGTTACAGTGTACCGTGGAGTGTTTACTGTATAGGAGAAACTAATTTTGTTGTAACGCAAATACTCGGGCCTCGGCATACAGAATCAAAATAATGGTGCGAATACACAGACTGCACGACTGTTGGTTTTGGCATAGAGTATTTTTTTTTCTTTTTTTTTTGTTGTGAAAAAAAAATAATAATCAATAATAATCAGCCCGCACACAGCATGGTAGACAGAGGGAACCTAGTGTTAAGACACTCCGTTCCCCACTTTCTGCCGAATTCTGGAGGCGTTGCGTGTTGAATGGCAGAACAGACACCAGAGCGAAGAAATGGAAATATAACTTTAAGTAAATATTTCATCTCCTCGAGTGGGGATCGAACCCACAACTAGTCGGTTTTACAGTCATATTTCGTGCCGCTGCGCCACGATTGGTCTCATATCAATATATCATCAACTTAAATACTGATTGTGCGTGTTGGCGACAGGGTTATTTTTTACTCCTCGGTCGAAAGAGTTATAGGAGGTCTAGAGCTTCTATGTCGGAGATGAGGTACAGAAAATCTGATGTTAAAACACTTTGTTTTTTCCAAAATTTCTGGTGAATACTTTAAATAAGTAAATATAAAAATGTAACCAAATATAACCTATCCAGATACTTTTTACTCTGCGTCCGGATCTGTTTTTTTTTTTTAATGTAAATTATAAAAGAATGATACAATATGTTATACCTTGAAACGTCTGTTACAATATTCTTTGGTTTCGTTGACATGCGGCCATTTACCGCACTCGTGTAGGTCAGGGACTTGCCCGGTTTCCTTTAAGCCTTGTTCCGTATTTTATTTTTTACTAATAAAGATTTAACTTAAACAATAAAAAAAATGCTACTTGCTTTTCACGCACAGCAGAGAGTGGCAGAGATAACCCAGAATTAAAAGATTTTATTACCTACTCTACGCCCAGTTCTTTTATCATCTTGTATTGATTGGCGGAACTCAACGCCGTGCTTTGTCTTGCCAAAGTAAAAATAGATGGTGTTCTATAGCTATATTTTTTAAACTTAAATTTAAAATATCATAATATAATAAATAAATTCATATATCTTAGAAATCAAACATGCAGTGTACAATATTAAATAATATATAGCAGCGAAGGTACAGTGAATTACATTAAAACAATTACATTATGTGCCTAATAAGTATAGCTTCCCACGATAAATGGACTCTACAACACAAAAATAATTGTTCCATTTGAACGAATTGTTCCTGAGATTAGCGCGCTAAACAAACAAATCTTAAAATAAACTTAAAAAGTAATTAAAAAAAATATTAATATAAATGTATTTACTCACAAACATAATATTATGTAAAATACTTCTTATTTGGTAGCAAAACAGATTTAAGATATTATAATAAAAATCGATTATTACAAAATCATTTACAAAATAAAACTTTTAACCGACATCTAAAAGGAGGAGGTTCTCAATTCGATTGGCATATTTCTTTTATTGTAGCTAAGTACAGCCTTCCTACAGTGACATCGGCGTCTCACCGTGGGAACAGATGCTGTCGTTTGTTTACCCCCCGGTCATTCCCACCGACTACCAGAGATGGATGATAAAGCTATACAACTAGTTTTTATAGTTCCATTCTTTTGTATCAGCGGTGGGTGGTGGTGACATAATGCACGAATTGTCAATTATTATGGAAACACTGGTTTTTTTATTATATTACTGTTTTTGTGAAAATTATTAGGCGTGGTTGATTTGTTTAGTTAGTGTTAGTTATGAAGACAATTTTTTAAATATATATTTAAAATTTAAATTTATATATTTGGATGTTTTTAAAAAAAGGTCCGGCTGTCTGATTGTAAACACGACAGTTGTAAGGCTGATTTCTATTTAAGAAAATTATAATATTAATCTCCTTGTCAAAGACGTCGTGGCGCGGGGGCGCAAGGGTGTGACTGTAACGCGAAGGTTGTGAGTTCGATTCCAACGCGGGAGAATATTTTTTTATTATTAATATCTTATTTTTTTCGCTCTGTCACCATAGCAAAAGCCCGACGTTGAATTCCGCCACTCAACTCGTAAAGCCCCAAAATTCGGCGAAATTTGTGGAATGGAGTATCCTAATACCACTCCTTACCTTGCCTTATGCGGGTTACACCGTGAAGTTAAAAAAAAATATTTTCTAAATATTTACCTACTCTAAATCTAAGGCTAATTGATGCTAAATGAAGCCAAAGAGAGTTTCTTCTTAACATGTCTTAATCATATACATATTTACTTTACACAGCCAAAGAACCTGCGTACTAGGTCACTTCGTAAATTAGAAAAACCCATATCACTTGCCACAACTCTACAAGCCTCCTAATTTCTAAATGAGCGGAGCGTACCAAACAGGATATGGGTAACCGCTTTAAGTCCATGAATTCAAATATTCTTCCTGCATATAAAAATATACTTATGATGATTAGGTTATAATATATTATATGTGAGTTTTATGTTTCTTAGTAGTTTTTAATAGTATCATTAAAAATAAAAAATCTGCTTCTCGCTGTATCCCGCACAAAGCAGGGTAAGCGGAGGGAACCTAGTCACCTAGACACTCCGCTCCTCACTTTCCGCCGAGTTCTGTTTACATTGCGTGTTGAGTGGCGGAATTCAACGCCGCGCTTTGCCTCGACACCAGAGCGAAGAAATGAAAATATAAATGTAAATAAATATTTTTTTCCTCGAGTGGGGATTGAACCCACAACCAGTCGATTTTGCAGTCACACTCTGTGCCCCGGCGCTACGATTGACCTCAATTTATAATAGTATCATAATGTAATAAAATGTTATAAGTATTGTTCCAATTCACACATCTTTAGTCTTTAAAAAAGTTTAGAAGAATTAATAGAGGCGAGTCGTGGCGCAGGGGCACAAACGTGTGATTTTAAATACGACAGAAATAATCCCCGGATTTTCCTTTTTCTCTTCTATGTTTTCTTTAAAAAAAAATAAGCAATGACCACCATTAAAAAAAGTCGAAAAGAAACTTCTTCTAAAATATCTTTCTTCACTAAGTATAGTGCGGATTAAGATTTTAAAAATGTTAAAAATCTTAGCAATTGTATTTAGATAGCAGAAATTTGTAAGTCTCACAAACATGCTGACAACCGTATAAGAATTTGGACGAAGCTTTATAGGAACCTATGTTTTAGTGTTCAGAACGCTTGGGCAATTTGTGAAAGACGCAGGTTCGATTCTCCGTTACGTTTCACACTTCAAAAAAGTTACTTTACCACATTAAAAACTGCCTAGGAGTAAACACAGTGTTAAAACACTCGCGCGTTAATCACTTTTATTCCCCCATAACGGGGTTCGAACCCACAACCATGGCGCTTACAGTCTCCCATCCTCGACGGACCTCATCTAATGATGAAACTGTTTATATCATTCTGCACTCATTCATTACATACAACTATACGTGTGGTATTGCGTAAGACGCTCGAGTGTCGGTCTCCGAGGCCCCATTGTGGTATACTGATTGACGTTTATTTACCACTGTACTGTACCTTGATTACACTCTTGTATCAATATTTTAAAGTATACTTCAAAAGGGAATTGTATAGTACGGTCGACGAGTCGTGGCCGCCCTGAGGTTATGTATGTTTCGCTGTGTATGTTTGGTTATAGGAATTTTCTTATTTCTTGTTATTATTTTTTCGCGTGAACAATGCGCAAAGTTTCAGAAGCGGCCACGACTCGTCAACCGTACTGTAATTTATTAAAAATCTATTCGTATTGTCGAAATGATTGAGGCTTTAGTTGTTTTGTAGTGTTTGTTTGGTTGCAACATGTTGTGAAGTGTGATCGAATTCGTTATTTAGTTTTTTTTTTGTGGACGAATGGAATAAATATGGTTTTTTTATTATGTTGAGAAAATTAGAGTCCGTTGTGGCTCAGTGGCTGCACGATGGTCGCGGTTTCGCTGCCTACTTTGGGTAATGGATTATATCCCACCCTTGTTAAACAAAATGCCGGATTTAATTTCCCCATTTAACTCGCAATGTTGCGTCACTCTTCTTTTTTTCGAAAGTGGAGAAAGGAGAGTCTTTAAATTAGGTTAAACGATGTGAAGCTGATAACTGATAAAAGTTAGAATCAAAGCTTATAGTTCCTTGAAGATTTCAATTATTTATTTTTTTCTTCAGTCAGATTTTATGCCTATATGTATAGAGATATTCTGTTCTGTACTGTTATAAAGAAACAAAATAAAAAAATAAACACCACTTCAAATGTAATGTAAACAAACAACTATCGATACATTAGGGTCAAAATTCTATACATCTGTCAGTCAAATATAGAGTTTTAACGTGCATTAGCACGTTAAAACTCTATATTTATATAATTCTTGAGATTACTCAAGAATTACTGATTCGAATTTAAAAAAGGGTCATTTTTGTGTTGGCATAAACCCTTCGACAATATGACCATGCGATCGACGCCGTAGGTAAAGACTAGTTGCTATATAAAACAAATAATAAAATTATCTTTACGAAATAAAACCATTGCATTCACCTGTATTAATTAACATAAAATGTCAGTTCTGTCAGTCGAACTAAACGGAAAACCATATTACGATGTTAATTTTAAATGGTAGTTGTAAAAGTGAAGTCGTATACCTTATATTTTTATCGCCAGGAACTTCATTAATATTGTACAATTATTATGTGTATCTTCTTTATATAATCATAGAGTATATGGTTTAAACGAGCGCGAAGTTTTAGCTCAAGGTTTTAATGGGAACAGGTGCGTGTACAGGCAGTTTTATTATTAGCTAGATATTTTATTTTTATCAGCTTCACGATGTATCCCCCACACAGAAGGGTAGGCAGAGGGAACCTAGCGTTAAGACACTCTGTTCCCCAGTTTTCGTCGAATTCTGGAGACGTCGAAGTTTTGAGGCTAGAGCGAGATTTTATTTGCTCGAGTGGGATCGAACTCACAACCAGTCGCGTTTACAGTTGCACACTTGTGCTCCTGCGCCACGACTGGCCTCAATTATTATTAGATATTTATTTTATTTAGTTCTACCACGAAACATGCAAATATTTTGAAATTGTACATATAAATAATAGTCTTTACATAAAACCACCTGCAATATTTATTTTTTAGAAAAAAGTAAATAAAACAATTACAATTTAAAAAATAGTTTTGCAAATGAAATAAAACCTTTTTCTATTTAAATTTTCAAATTAATTTAACGATGACACAACCATACCAGTATATCCAAGTTTTAATTTGAACTATTTCCTTCTGGCATACAAATTGTGTCTTTAACGAACTATGAATTGCAAACCGACCATTATTTATGGTTAAATCCTTAGCACTCCTTAATTTGGCAGTGTAATATTTTTTTTGTGTACCGAGAAATATTCCAGCTGTCATATTTCATTTTGACAAACTATAGATAAGGAGACGCTGCTGTCAATTCTTGTTTTAACGAAATTTATTCGTTTTTAATTTCTGAAACTATTGCAGCGCGGTTTTGATTGTTCTAATTATGTAGATGGGATGCTTGATGATTTAAATGTCTTTTATTTTAGTTTACTCCACTTTACTTTTTTTAGTTATGGCCTTTAATTTTAGTAAACGAGCTCTATTTTATTTTCCTCCGTTTAGTTTCCCACATGGAGAACGGAGTGATATGTTACTTCTACTGGTCTATATGTATGTATATTCTTGAAACAATCTTGTCGAAATTCAAAACTATGCCCATTATTATTTGAGAATTGACTCCCAAGAGAATTTTATTATTAATAATCTTTGACTATATTTATTTTATTAAGTACTAACTTTTACATCTGGCCTCGCCTGCGGGTTCGCAGATACAGTGAATTTCCATCAAAACGCTTGACCTGATGTAATATAATAGCCTACATTATATATGAACTATTCAACATAAAAATACCTTCAGTGCGAACGAGTAGTTCCTGAGATTAGCGTGCTCAACCAAACAAATTCTTCTGTTTTATATTAAAACTATTTTGAAAAAGATTTCTTTTAAAACATCAAGCCCAGCTAAGCATTCACAAGCACTTCGTCCACGTTTTTCTTATCTATAATATATACAGATTAATCAACAAAAAGATCGCGTTACTGAGAAACTTCCCCGTTATATTACACCACAAGTCGTGTCAAACTTTCAAAGTCAACTAAATAATGTTTTTTTTTTTATATTTTTACCGCTTTGTTCTTACGTCAATTGATTCTGATTATATGTTTGTGGTTGTGGGTTGAAATCTTACTCGGATTTATATTTATAATTAAAAGAGGTTATCGTGACGCTGTACGACAACGGGTGGCGTTGGTTGCGGATTCAATTTCCATTAGGGGAAAGAAACTATTTTTATTTTCCTGCTCTACTATGGCTTAGTATTGCGTTGAGTTTAGCCACTCAAAATGTAATGTTGCTGCTAATTGGTAGAAAACGGAAAACGGAGTGTCTTATGACTAGGTTTCAATGTGTACCTTACTGTGCGGGATAAAGTGGCAAACTCAAAAATATATTTCTCATATGTATGAAGAGGCCTGTAACAAACGCTTTCGTTGTCTTCTAGAATATACAGTGTTAAATTTCAAATAACGTTAATTGCTTTACATAATAAACATACTGAAGAATGGAGTCCCTTTTAAGGATGTCATGAAGATCTAGACTGTTTTGTTGATAGGTAATAAGTACCTATATACGTCGTTGTCATATTCTTAGTTGCTTCCAAACTTTCAAACAATATATAAAGACAGATAGTAAGAAGGCAGACATAAAGACAGATATAAAGACAGATATTAAGAATTTTTTCTCTCCATTAAACGACGGCATTCCCTCCAGTATCGTTATATAAAGTATATATAAGTTGTAGTCGTGTCCACACAAGGTATATACATCAGAGTGGCGCAGTGGCACAAGTGCGTGACTATAAACGCAACTGGTTGCGTGACTATAAACGCAACTGGTTCGATCCCGTTCTAGGAAATAAAATATTTATTTGAAATTATATTTTCCTTTCTTCCTTCTGGTGTCGAGGTAAAAGCTGCCACTCAACACACAATGTCTCCAGAATTGGGGAACATGGGGAACGGAGTGTCTTAAATGTAGGTTCCCTCTGTCTACCCTGCTGTGTGCGGGAGATAGCTAAATACTGATAAAAAATAGTTATGATACATTAGAGGCCGGTCGTGGCGCAGCGGCACGAGGTGTGACTGCAAAACCGACTGGTTGTGGGTTCGATCCCCACTCGAGGAGATGAAATATTTACTTACATAAATTTATATTTCCATTTCTTCGCTCTGGTGTCGAGGTTAAGCGCGGCGTTGAGTTCTGCCACTCAACATGCAATGCGTCCAGAATTCGGCAGAAAGTGGGGGAACGGAGTGTCTTAACACTAGGTTCCCTCTGCCTACCCTGCTGTGTGCGGGATACAGCGTGAAGCTAAAAAAAAAAAGAATTTGTATCCACACTAATCGTTCTATCAAACTACAACAACATTATTACTAACACTATTACCCATTTGTCCAAAACAGGTAATTCTATAAAAATTTAGCTCCAATCCTGTTTTCAATTGACTCGAAAAGAATGTAGTGAACAAAAAACTGAGATGTTATCACTGTAATCACGTTACCGGCGCCACTAAACTAGTAAAAATTATCTTATCTCGTACGTTTCATAGAATAAACACTATGCCCGATGGGTTGAAAGAACTTGTTTTGAATTAATAAACCATTTGTCTTAGTTGCGGGTTCAATTCCAAGTCGGGGGAATGAAATGTTTAATATTTTCATTTCTTCGGTGTGATAACTAGGCGGCGTTGAGTGCCGCCACTCAACATGTAATGTCTCAAGAATTTAGTGGAAAGGGGAACGGAGTGTCTTAACACTAGGTGAGGGAACCTACTCTGCTATGCGTAGGATGCAGCTTGATTAAAAAAATGTCTGAGAGAGTTGTGGCGCAGCGGGATGACGACTGTAAATGCGACGATTGCGGGTTCAATTCCCACTCGGAGGAATGAAATATTTAATATTTTCGTTTCCGCGGTTTGATAACGAGACTAAATGCGACGGTAAGTACCGCCACTCAACACGCAATGTCTCGAAAATTCGATGGAAAGCGGGGAACGGATATGTCTTAATGGGAATGGGACTATCCTTGTAATGCCATTTCTATCTAGAATATGTTCTATGTACAGCCTTATAGAAAGAGTTTAACTGAATCCTCAAGTTACCTCGAATGGTCTTTTTAGTCAATCATTTCATTATCTATTTTTTATCTGTTCTTGTTAACTTTTTTATAGACATTTTTATAGTTTTATAGTAATTTATTGATAAAGTATCTAATTATATTATTGGGGCCGGTCGTGGCGCAGAGGCATAAATTGTGACTGTAAACGTGACTGGTTGTGGGTTCGATCCCCACTCGAAGAAATTAAATATTCAATATTTTCGTTGCCTTGCTCTGGCTCTGGCAAAGCGCGGCGACGACGTTAAATTCCGCGTTTCAACAACCGATGCCTTTAAAATTCGGCCGAAAGTAAGAAACAGAGGTGACTTAATGAAAGTGAAGTGTCTTATCACTAGGTCCCCGGGTTCCCTTTACCTACCCTTCTGTGTGGGGGATACAGCGTGAAGCTAAAATGTCAATAGAATTTAAAAACATTAACTACGTGAATAGTACATAGGTATGTATGCTTTTCTTGAAATGAGTAGGTATATCTCAAAAACTACTGATACTTTTTAAAGATGACTGTTCTCTTAGTTGGAACACACTCGATTTAAATCAAGAACGATCATCTCATACAGAATATAAGTTTCTGAGATATTTGTGGACAAATATAGAAATATGCTTAGGTACATTCATTCGCGAAAATTTTGCATACGTGCTTAGAATTAGAAGTTTAAAAATGCAATAATATTACATACTTATTTTTTTTAAAGTCGGTTAAAAAATAGTACAATATCAATATAAAGTGTGTCACGCGAAACACTAATAAAGAAAGGTGTGGTAAGATTAGTTGGAATATAATTTTTAACTTTTTACTACTTCCATAGGTACTTAATCATAGTTTACTATGCAATTTATTTCTTTAAATTAAAAACTTTTTTATGTACCTACTTAATTAAACATTTTTTGCAGTTTCACGCAGTTGTCCGCATAGCAGGATAGGCACAGGGAACCTAGTGTTAAGACACTCCGTTTTCCACTTGCCGATCATTTTTCGAAATAGAAGTCAACGCTGCGCTTTATCTTGTTACCAGAGCGAGGAAAGAAAAAATATTCCTTCCCCTGACTGAGATTCGAACCTACAACCATCACTTTAACCGACAGACACTGCGCCACGGCAGGCTGAGCCATATTTAATTTTGTACTATTTGAAGCTTACTGTACACCTTTGTAACAAGAAACCAAAATAGTAAAGCTTATATGATATTATAAACTGGGAATCGAACCCACAAACACGCGCTTACAGTCAGACACTTGTGAACTGTGGCGTCAATACTTTACATAACATTATCCTTTGAGATTAAAGTACATACATACATAAAGCCTAACATATTATACTGTTCAGCGTAGGGCTTAAGCCATGTATGAAATAAACGTGAGAAGTATTTAAGTAAGCTTGTTAAAATAGGATATAAAACGTGATAATGGTAGCAACGATTTTTTTATATATATTTTTATTTACATATTCGTATTGAAATATGGTATATTAGTAGAAAATACTTCTTCTGCTTTCTTTGAGCCGTTTTTTGTTATTATATTTTAATTGTATTCTTAAATATATGTAGGTACCTTCACGCCTTAGGTATACATAATCTATAGCACTGTACATAAAACTTATATGAAGAGAATTTATAGTCAAGACACTCCGGCGGAACTCCACGCCGTGCTTTGACAACCAGAGGGAAAAATGAACTTAATTTAATTTAAATGATTTCCTTATGTGGGAATCAAACTCAAACTCAAACTCTACCACTGTCATATATATTCAGGCATCAACTAAATATACAGCAATTTAATTTCTACTTATTTAGAAAACGTATAAAAATGTTGAACGTAGCTGGACTCGAACCACGACCTGGTCGGACGTTTTCTAAATAAGTATTTTCCTTTCCTAAGTGTGGATTAACACTTTAAAAATGTTAAAAATTTAATTTCTAATATCATACATATTACATGAGGCCGGTCGTGGCGCAGCGGCACGAGGTGTGACTGCAAAATCGACTGGTTGTGGGTTCGATCCCCACTCGAGGAGATGAAATATTTACTTAAATTTATATTTCCATTTCTTCGCTCTGGTGTCGAGGTTAAGCGCGGCGTTGAGTTCTGCCCCTCAACACGCAATGCCTCCAGAATTCGGCAGAAAGTGGGGAACGGAGTGTCTTAACACTAGGTTCCCTCTGCCTACCCTGCTGTGTGCGGGATACAGCGTGAAGCTGATTTAATTAATTTATTTAATTTATACATATTACATTAGTATAGCAACACGTACTAATTAATGTGAAAGAAACAGTACCACAAATGGCTATATACCTATATAGTTCATATTATATACTATATAGCCTGCTCAGCTGAAAGCAAGTGCCACTTTGCCAAAGAGGCCTGACATAGGGTTTTTAACGTCGCTAGTGTAGATAGTAACTAACGCTAACGATCTTTTAAATTTTTATCTTAAAAGTAGACGTTCTTTATCTATTATGATGATCTTTTAAAGATAATAGAAAATAGTTTTGTATACATTTTCCTTCTGAACGATATGTGAAAACATTTTTTATATTATATATTTCTTTTTGATCACACAGACGAGTCCTAATATTATGAATGTTAAAGTTTGTGAGGGTGAATGTTCATTGCACTTTTACGTAAAAACTACTGAACGGATTTTAATGAAACTTTACAGTAACATAGCCTATAGATACATCATAATAATACACACAGCTACAGTTTATGAAAACCACAATTTTAAGCCGGCGAAGCCGCGTTTGAACCGCTCATATTCTACAAATCAAAAATCAATTTTAAAATAGATCTTTTTCATACACGATAACCCTACTAAACTAAATGCATCGTACATAACACATTTATAGTAAAACCATTGATGTCGCGAAGGTACCGTAAACTGTAGGGAGTAATGGGGTGGAGTAGGATTTTAAAACTCTACGTCCCTTTGAAATTTTTTACTTAACCGTGCTTCTCCCCCTCTCGTTAGTAATTGTTTAATGTTATGCAGAATCTATTGTGTGAACATATATGTATGTATTTTGCACGCGACTTCGTCTAAGTGAATTTAGTTTTTTTTAAATGTATGTTTTAACATTTTTAAAGTGTTAATCCACATTTAGGAAAGAAAAATAATTATTGAGAAAACGTATTATATAAAAATTTTAACGTAGCGGGACCCAAACTCGCGCTTGGAAACCGACCAGGTACAAAAAAAAATAATACGGTTTCTAAATAAGTATTAAATGTATGTGTTGAGATATAGGTATTATTGTACATATGTGACTATCAAGCAACAGAGACGAAACTACAGAACTTACAAAGTTGGGGAACTGAGAGCGGGACTTTGGTTTTGAACAGATATGATCGTGCAAAGTTTGTTTATATTTTTCATGTCTAATTTTTTGGTGCACTGGGCACAAGACTATTCTGGGATGGGCACGGTTACATTCCGATAACTTTTTTAGTTTATTAAACCTACCAATTTTCGAAATATATTGTGTATTAAGTGACGGAACTCAACGCCGCGCTTTGATTTATTACTATAACGAGAAATGCAAACAATTAGTTCATCCGAGTGAGAGTCGAACTCACAACCATCCCGTTAACAGTCAGACGCTGTGTTGCTGGGCCAGGACGGCCTAGGTAGGTACAAATCCATGCTAATTTTTAATTTAAAGTTACTTTTTTGATGATTTAGAAGTATTTTTTTAATATTTTATAAAGTTAAAATAATTTTAAACACACTATCTAGTAGCGGGAGTGCCGAATATTCGACTTTTGCCTCTCGATTTGGCTCTTTGATGTCTCCGCTGACTGCTTTATCTGTCACCCATGTCACCGGGGGTGTACTAAAAGATTGAAGTCACCTAAACTTCTCATAAAATTGTAACCTATCGGTGTCTATATAATATACATATATATTTTCTTATATATATGTAATATGTATAAGAAAATTTTATTTGGGGGCATTTAAAAATGTAATAGAAAATAAAACAATTATCTGTTGAAATATTGTCTGTTTGTCTTTGAATTTATCCTTGCTAAGAAACGTATTTTGTTTAGCTTTCCTTAACATTTAGCGTTCGTTTTATGTCAATCGGTTAATAAATAAATAAGTTGGTATGAAATGAGTGTTTTAATGAATTGGCTGTCTTTTAGCTACCATTTTGAAATTTTTTTTAATTTTTTGAGGGGGAAACCACAAGAAGGTCGCTTGTGTTATAATATAATTGTGTGTTGCGAGAGTGGCGGGTTTAAATTCCGGTAATTATTTTTTAAATTTATGGAAATTCTCTTTATTATGGAAATATAGTACATACATATACGTAAAAACATACATACATAGAAAAAGAAAAATATAATTACTTTTAAATTATCAATAGTTTAGCGAAGTTCACACAACAAGTAGTCAACGAACACGTCAAAAAGAAATAAAGAGACGAGACTTGACGAAAATATTGACTATGCGTCCACATTTTAACTGCAAAAAAATTTATATGAAAATAACTCATAATATCTATACTGTTAGGCTTAATTTAGATTGTATCAAAATAAAACCATAGATTTGTTTTATAATAGACTTTATTATAGAGCACTAAAGTTGATTTTACTTTATACTTTTCTTGTATTTAGTACATTTTGTAAACCCACAATTAGCTTCCTTCCCGTTCCCAGGGACGTATATAGATTTAAACTAAATAGATTTTAGCCTCAAACAAACGATTCTTGATGAACTCTTTCATGTTGTAAAAATGTTTTTACTGGTTTAATATGACGAAGTGCTTAAGCGTCCATCATATTCAAGAAATTTAGGGAGTTCTTTGATAAATTTAAGGTCTGGGTTTTAAATAAAGCTGTTTTTGTTTAAGCTTTTTGACTTTTTAGGTTAAATTCAAGGTTAATAGTTTAATTTAAGTTTAATAGCAACATTATCTCCATTTCGTTAGAATTACTGATCCCTATAGATTTAAGCAATGGGATCTTAGGCCATTAGTACATTATAAAATATTAGATCGAGTGGATATATCTTGAGATATATATTGAGATCACAATTACTGTATTTATACAGATACATCTCAACTGAATATACACTGTTATATTTTCGTGTAATATTAGTATCTTGTAGTATTTCTCTGCAATATTTAAAACATATTAAAAAACGTTATCAAGCTATTAAGTGTTATTAAATGAATTTCGAATATTTTTTCGTAAAATTATGTCAGTATAATTTCTTTAGGAGGCAGAAATTTTATAATTTAGCTGAATTATTTTTTAAATAACAGGTTAATAATATATTGAAGTTGAAGCAGAAATGCTTCTATTGCAAAGTTGCAAATTTGATTTACCTAAAACAGTCAGTGAGTCAGTTAAATTGTATATCTATATAATGAAAGATAAGAGATCGATGGGGAAAGGTGTATTGCTGCCGGTAACAGAGTTAATGGTGCCTTAGCTGCGTTGATGAGACGGCGAAACGTCAGCACAGCTGCACGTTTGGCCGTACACAATGCAGTGTTGGTACCGACCGACCTGTTATACGGCAGCGAAACGTGGATATTACAGAAGAAGAATGAAAGAAAGATGAATACGCTATGAAGAGAGACACAGAAAGGCACTAGCGAGGATGTCACGGTGAGAATGCAGAAAGTGCTCAGCTGGTTTGGGCACGTGGAACGAATGAGTGATGAAAGAATGGCAAAATAGATGTAACGGAAAAGTCAGCGGTAAGAGAAGTATGGGGAGACCTTGTTCTACCTTCGAAAACACAGTATTAAAGATATTGGAGGAAGGTCCCTTAAAAAGGATGAGATATGGCCCCCGAAGGGCATGTTTGAAGAGATCGATGACAGTAGATGAGGCGAAAGAGGTATGCTGAGACCACGCAGGTACAGTGTCTTCCGAACTTCGAAACGATTAATGTGATGTAATATATCCTAAAGTTCTTGGACAAATGGGCTATCCAGCACAAAAAATATTTTTTTTTAAACCAGTAGTTCCTAAGATTAGCATATTTAATTTCGATTCGATTTATGTCGGGCGAACCAACTAATCAGACTAGTATAGCTTCATGGTGTATCCCGAGAGAGAACTTAGAGCTAGGCCACTCTTTTCCTCATTTTCCGCGCAATTCTGAAGGCAATGTGTGTTGAGTTGCGGAACTCAACGTTTTGCCTCTACGCCAGAGCGAAGAAATGAAAATATTAAATATTTAATTTTCTCGAGTGGCAATCGAACCCACAACCTGTCGCGTTTACAGTCACATGCTTGTGCGTACGACACGACTGGCCTCTATTTATGAACAGATATACCTACATATTTTATAATTAAACATATGTTTAACATTTTTAAAGTGTTATTCCACACTTAGGAAAGAAAAATATTTATTTAGAAAACGTATAAAAATTTGAACGCTCCAGCAACCAGGCGCTCTGACCACTGATCCATACGTTCAGTTCATACGAACGTATGGCTCAGTGGCCAGACCGCCTGGTCGGTTTCCAGGAGGCGCGGGTTCAAATCCCACTACATTCAAATTTTATACGTTTTCTAAATTAAACATAATTTACCATAATAAATCTGGAATCCAATATTATTTAATTCTCTTCAACATACATTTACAAAATATAATAAAGATTTTACCATAAAATCAATACTACTACATAGTATAGTAATCACGAATGTATTCACGCCACTCAGATTATATGCCATTTATTACAACATTACCGTATGTCAGTTTGTGTTCATGTGAACGGTCGATTGCTTTATTAGTTTTCACTCTGCTATAGAAATATATAACTTATTAACAAGTGAATAAAGTATAAAATTCCACAGCAATGGGTGTAATTGGAAAATTAAAAGGTATCACAATATTATTATTATTGCATTAAAACTAATTGATTTGTCGAGCTTTCGAATGAATTGACTTCTTTAATGAAAATTGTTAATGGATAATGGGTTCATATTCAAGACTGAAATTAAAATTTGAGGTCCAATTAATAAAAAATATTTAAAAAAAAAATTTATTGAACTTCTTGTAGCGCAGTGAGACAGCATCTATATGTAACGTCGATGGTTTTGAGTTCGATTATTGTTTCAAAAAAGTTGTCGAAATCGTCATCGTTCGAAAAGTGAGAAACGGAGTGGCTAAACACTAAATTCTCACTACCTACCCTACTATTATGCAGGAAAAGCTGACATAAAGAAATAGTACATTGCATAACCTGGTCATTTATCACTAGGATTCTTCTGTATAAACTGTGTGACACATGTGTGAACATATTAACATGTAATTTTGTATATTTAGCTATAGAGAATGGTAGTAAATACAGCGGTTGTGAGTTCAATTCCCACTCAGGTGAATGAATATATAAGGCGTGGCGTTGAGTTCCGCCTCTCAACACGTTATGTCCCAAAAATTGTGTGGAAAATGAGGGACGGAGTGCTCTGACACTAAGGGCGCCTTGCCTAGCTCATTATTTGTGGTATACAGTGGGAAGTTAAAAAAATGGTTTTCTGGTTACGTGTTTCACAAGATTTTTGTCGCATACAATAACATATAACATTGTTCTCTTTTCATTCATGTGTTTATATGCAGTTAATGAATCTAACAAATTCAAGGCAATTTTGAAAAGACTACCTAGTAATAGTCTAATAAAAACATAAAAATTTCGTCGGTGGCATTCTACAAACTAAATCTTGATATAAATGTTTATCTTACTGCGAAGTAATACGGAAGGCTTTTCTTATCTATAGTGTAATCCTTGAAACCTCACTTGGCAGGATAATCTTAGTTTACATTTATACTTAACTTACTGAACCTGTTTAAATATTTCATGTATATTTAGTTTTAGTTTAAAAAAATACGAATTAAGCTAGCTTGTATACGTCTGTTGAGGATTAAAATTGAAATTATTGCATGAAAATGGTTTATTTCGTTTTTCCGAATTGTTCTACAGTCTACTTACCTTCTTAACGTATTATGTTATTGTTCAAGATAGATTTAAATTAAGTTATTTCAAGTAGATGTAAAAGAACAATATAATATAGAAAGCCTACACTTCATTTAACGCCGCCAACCGTACTGTAACAGAAAATTTCGTTTTTAAAAAAATTAAAATATTCCATATTCATAAGCGAAAGAATAATTCAATTTACTTAGTACAAATTTATTTAGTAATTTAGAAAATAATTATAAAAAAAATTAAATAACTGTTATTAAATGTGCGTACATTCGTTGCTGATTAAAAAGCTCCACTTTTTGTGAATTTAGATAACATAAATAGAGGCAAATTTCTATCCACTTGTAATCCTACTAATATTATAGTGAAGTTTATGAGGATGAATGCTTGATCTGTTTGCAAGTAAAAACTACTGAATAGATGCCAGTCGTGGCGCAGCGGCATGAAGTATGACTGTAAAACCGACTGGTTGTGGGTTCGATCCCCACTCGAGGAGATGAAATATTAACTTAAATTTATATTTCCATTCCTTCGCTCTGATGTCGAGGTTAAGCGTGGTATTGAGTTCTGCCACTCATCACGCAATGCCTTCAGAATTCAGCAGAAAGTGGGGAACGGAGAGTCTTAATAATAGGTTCCCTCTGCCTACCGTGCTGTGTGCGGGATACAGCGTGAAGCTGATAATAATGTAATTTATATGAATATAACTATAATTTGACTATAAATATAAATGGCCAAAACTGTGTAAATGCAGTACCTAATCAAAATACATAAAAAAAAGCTCCAAAAAGCTGGCAATCGAGATATATTCTCGCCGCCACAGTATGGAAGTGCTCAAGATTTAACCGGAGCTAAGCTAACGAGTTAACTAAAACCGCGTAAGGTTCTAGGCCGCCCAAGGAAAGTGCGCCGCCGGGCCGTCGCAGCCGCGCGGGCGATCGTCCGCAGCGCAGTTTACAAGGTGCGTCGCCTGACAACGAGCGCGTGACGTCACGTGCTGTAAGACCTTCTAACTAGTAGTGATCTAGAGACAGTAGTGGCATCACACTAAAGAATACACTTCCGTTGGATTAGGGCTTTGAGATTGTATATATAGCGAGTGAGGTTGAATATTTCGATAGCGCGATTCAGGATTGTTGGTTTGTGTTGGTTGTTTTTGGGGTTTGTGTTGGTTTGGACGGGTTTTGGGTTGGTTTTTTGTTGTTTTGATGGTTTTTAGGTTTTTTGATGTGTTGTTTTTCTTCTTTTTGAGTCATTTTTGAGTGTTTTTTGGGAATTGTGTAAGTACTGTGATAGTGCCATCTAGTGGCAGTGTTTGTAAGTCGAGGAGTTTAATGTGTGTTTATAATTTCTCAATTCAAAAGCTCTTTAAAGTGTATTTGCAGTAGGTACTGTTGGGAATCTTGTGTTTATATATTTAAATTTTTATAAATAATAAAAAAAATATAACATAAATAAAAAAATCTGTAGTATTAATTTATACCAGTACTTAAAATGAAGTCATTTCGTTTTCAGCTTTATTAATACATCCTAAAATATAATGTCCATCTGTCAAAACAAAACTAAAATAATTATCTCTAAATATTGATTATTGTTTATTTTATTATTATAAAATGTTATATTTTTTTAAAAAAAAAGTAAAAAATAATTTTGTTACAGAATATCAAACGAGCGAAACGAGAGCCCGGGCACAGATGGCAGCGTTTCCCCCGAACCCCCGGACCGACCGCCCGGAAAACGACAAGTTCCAGACCAACCAACACAACCATACGATTCGTACAAACGAAACAAACCAAAATCACTTCCCTTAGACGACAACCAGATGTACAACCATTTAGCTAATTCCAACGTAGCTATGTCCCCTATGTACCCTTTGACCCCCAATATTTGTGTGGAAGGGGGTAAAATTGAGTTCATCAAGTCTCCGGGAAGTACTAGAAATAGTGTGGCGCTAGTATCGCCGCCTGAAACGCCGTTGATGGGTCGCAGGGGTTCGGGCAAAAGGGAAGTTAGAGCGTGCAGCGATGAGCCTGAGAAGTTCGATGGTGATAAGGTAGGTGGCGTTGTTTCTTTTTTATCTTTTTTTATTTTTTTTTAAATTTTCAACAAGAATATTATTATTGCGAACGAATAGCAAAGTTATTTCAATATAATAGTTTTTAATATGAATCATTTAGAATGCGTTAAATACATAAATATTAGCTTACAATAATACAAAACATTACAAAATAAATAAAAATTAAACATTATGTATTGTAAGGTAAAATAACTTTATGTTTTGGAATTGGAACTCACTTCCTTTTATATGAAAAATACAAGCAAATATGTTTCATATAAAATAAAAAGATAGAGACAATTTACTATAATTACACTATTTTAAAGAGTGTAAAGCCCAACTAACGACATATATTTACGTATATACGTAGGTACATATTGTAGCTTTAAGTTGTATGATCAATGATGTATGATGTATTCTGTATAGAGTAGGCAGAGTTAAGGCAATTCGTTCCCTAAGCACTGCTAAGTCTTAAGACTTGTTATCTGAGCGACGAAATGAAAATAGCGCATTACACTGAGTGGGAATTGATTCTACAACCTCGCCTTTACAGTAGGACGGTATACCGCTGCGCAACGACGTTCTCAATATATCGGTAAATTATAGATCGTTTTTCACTTTGTGCAGTTGAATTGCGGAGCTGGGATCCGCCGATTGTACTAAGACTACATAGAATATTTCTCTATCTACATAGAATATGTCTATTATATTAAATATGTATTTATAATCCTCTTGACCAAACAGCAGATAAGAAACAAAGCCTGCCATTGAGTTCCACGACTTATTATCTCTAAAATTGGGCGTAAAGCGAGGAGTTGAGTTTCTTAACACTAGGTACCATCTACCCTGCTATGTATGGGATACACTGTCAAACAAAAAAGACGACAAACTAAATTCTGCAATAATATAAGAATATTTTATTATAAAAATACCTAAAATATAATAACAGTAACTTTTGCATCAAAACTGAAGGGTGGCATCAATTTCAATAAAACACGTCCTGTCAAAAGCGTTTCGTCCCTCGTCAGAACATTTCAAACTTTGTCAATTTCTGTCGCAAACGGACCTTTTTCCGTATAATGCGACATTTGCAGAAAGATTTAAGAATTATATTGTTAATACTAGCGACACGCTCGCGGCTTCGTCGGCTTGTACTACTTTATTATTAATATAATAATCGGCAGTACTTTTGCTTTCTAAAATTATCATTTTCTTAAAAAAGTCTATAGGAATATAGCTAATATTGATAAGTAGAGTTTCAGCTAATTTAACAAAACAATAGTTTATAGCAATGCTATCGAGTAACATTCTTAAAATTATATATTTTTTAAATTCAAAAACCGATAGAAATGAAGAAACTTCATATTAAGGGAAGCTACCCAAAATACAATAGTGTAAACTACAATTAAATAGGTTAAGCCTTTCCTAAGATTAGCGTCAACAAACGTACAGACACGGACAAATAAAAATGTGAAAAAATATTATTTTTAGTTTTATTACGTTATTAAACGCTACCAATAATATTTTTTTATACGTATTTCATGTACAGACGCCGATTCGTTATTATTATATTATACGTAAAGATTTGTACACAAAGGAAATGAAGTTTAGGAAAGTTGAGTTTTGAAACTTTATAATTTTTTTATTTGAGATTTTTTATTAAAGTCGATTTAATTTTCGTGACGACCCTGCGGCATCGCACTTGACTATATACTCGCACGACGGTTGTGAGTTCGAGACTAACTCAGGGGTCATTGAATTATTTTTATTTCTTTGCCTTGAATTCCGGCACGCAGCATGCAATGTGATAGAAATTGAGCGGAAAGTAGTTAACGGAGTGTCTTAACAGTATATTTTTTCTGTTAATAGCGAGATACAGGGTGAAGTAAAAAAAAATACGAAGGAATTCTCCAGGCATTGCTTGTTGAGTGGCGGAACTCAACGCCGCGCTTTAGCTCGTTACCATAGCGTGAAAAAGAAAATATTTAATTTCATCGAGTGAAGCGTGAAGTAAGAAAAATGTATGAAAAATAATATAAAATGCAGAATTAATTACTTCAAACTTAACTTTCTACTAATTTCTTCAGGCATTGCGTGTTAAGTGGCCAAACCCAACGTCGTGCTTTGCCTTGTTACTAGAGCGAAGAAATGAAAATATGAAATATTAAACCTCGAGTGAGAATCAAACCCACAGCCAATCCCGTTTACTGTTGCAAGCTTATGCCCTTGCGGCACAACTGGCCTATTACCTATAACATTACAAGGATATAAGCTTTCAATTTCTAAAAATCCCTTAAATCTTTAACGACTGTTCCATCAGTAAATAAATCCCACGACTGTCTCCAATCTCCAGACACAGTCTTCAAAAACAATTTGAGAGCGACTAAACACGCATTACGCTGTATTGAAGCAATTAATTTACCCTCCGAAGATATAATACATCCCCTTAAGTATATAGAGGCCAGTCGTGGCGCAGTGGCACAAAGTGTGACTGTAAAACCGATTGGTTGTGGGTTCGATCCCCACTCGAGGAGATGAAATATTTACTTAAATGTATATTTCCATTTCTTCGCTCTGGTGTCAAGACAAACAGCGGCGTTGAGTTCTGCCACTCAATACGCAATGCCTCCAGAATTCGGCAGTAGGTGGGGAACCATGTGTCTTAACACTAGGTTCCCTCTGCCTACCCTGCTGTATGCGGGATACAGCGTGAAGGTAATTTAGTTTAATTTTATTTATTCTTAAGTATATAAATATATTGAATTATGTCATATATTTCTATGACTTGTATAATATATGACCAAACAGATTTTGTAACTTTATACGAGTGATCATAAGATTATCCTTAGTAATGAAAGGAAATATTAATATTTGTGTTGAGGCCATTTGTGGCGCACGGTCACAAGTGTATGTGTGACTGTAAATGCGACTAGTTGTGAGTTCGATTCTCAATCACGGAAATAAAATATTAACTTAAACTTATATTTTCATTGATGTGAGGTCAGTCGTGGCGCAGGGGCACAAAGTGTGACTGTAAAACCGACTGGTTGTGGGTTAGATCCTCACTCGAAGAGATGAAATATTTAATGAAATTTATATTTTCATTTCTTCGCTCTGGTGTCGAAGACAAGCGCGGCGTTGTGTTCTGTCACTCAACACGCAAAATCTTCAGAATTTGACAGAAAGTGGGGAACGGAGAGGCTTAACACTAGGTTCCCTCTGCCTTTTTTTATTTTTTTTATTGGGAAATATACCTGAATTGCACCAAGACGACGACGACTAGTTTATTTTTTCAAATATTCATTGTTTTTCAAAAATATATATTTTTCACTAAAAAAGTTATATCTAACTCTACATACAAAATTGCATCATTTAAATGAATGCAAATCAGAGCTCTAAAGGTGTCTGGGCGAAATGCAAAGGAGATAGGACACCAAGTGAATTACTGCAGCCAAAATTAAATTAGAACAAGCGCAGTGGATGAATTTCTATTATCAATGAAGTATAACTAAAACTTTGTAATTATATTAAAATATTAAATGAAAGTAAAGTAATATAGAGAGTTCTTTTTTTTAGTTTTGCGTTTTGCTGTATTCCTCATATAGCTTGGTACGCAGAGGGAACCTAATGGAAAGACACTTTGTTCCCCACCTTACGCCTGATTTTCGAGATATTACATATTGAGATGAGGCAACGTCGCGTTGCTGCTTTTTTCTTGTCACCAGAGCGAGACAATGAAAAAAAAATTTTCATCGAGTGCAAATCGAACCCACAACACGACACGACACGTAACGACAGCAACAACGTGACAGTATCATTTAATGAAACGATTATACTTAAATTACCTTTGATTACCAATAATTTTATATCAACTACTGCACATGTATGATAAAGCGCAGCGTTGAGTTCCGCGGTAAAAAACGCAATGTCTTGAGTCCGGGATGACATTGGAGAACAAAGTGTGTCAACACAAGTTCTCGCTGTCTAGCGAAAAAGGCCGGAAATAAAGCGTGAAACTGGACGAAATCAATACTTATCTATACTAGTATAAAAAATTAAAGATTTGTTTGGCTTAACGCGCTAATCTCAGGAACTAATTCAAATAAAAACATGTTATTTTTATAGTAGTGATTTTGTCGAAAAAAGAAATAATAATATAATATAATAAACTGTATTTTAAATAATAACGTATCCAAGTAACGTTTGAATGTAACATATGGAAATGGCTATCAATATGACTCTCCGTTTGGAATTTCAAACATGTGAGAACCATAATTTTCGTATTAGTATTAACGATAGTAGCGGCTGGCTAGACGTGATATTACTAGATAGAGACCTAGGGTTAAAGGTAAAAGCCTTTAACTCTATGAAATATACTTTTTGCATGTTTATAGTAATAATCTTAATATGTTTTGCAAGAATTTGTTTTCATATTTATGTATGTGGAGAGTATTTAGTGTTAAGACACTCCGTTGAAATTTTTTAATAAAATAAATAAATCAATTTAATAAATAATAAATAAATTTGTTGAAATTTTTGATCCTGTTTTTTTTTAAGGTAGGCAGTACTACTTACTACTTTATTTTCCACTTCTGTAGTATTGATTCTTTACAATAAGCGCGTTTCCGATCTGAAGAATGAAGGCTTTAAATATTTAAAATTTACAAAGGGATTTTTAATTATCATAAAAGTGTATGGAATAAACAAGAGCACCAAGATCAATTTCATTTTGCCACAAAATAACTAAATAAACATACCGCTTTACCGCTGCTATTTAAATAAATTTAAAGCGGTAGGTAAAATCAGGCTAAATCAACGTAGTATTAAGACATTTCATTTCAAATTCTCCGCTCAATTTTTGAGACATTGCGTGTTGAATGATAGAACTTAAAAAAAATATTTAATTAATCTTAAAAAAATCATTTTTGTGATTTTTTTCTTATGAATAAGATCCGGTTAAGAAATTAGCCTCTTTGGTTAATCATTCTATTATCTATAGTCTTATCATTAATCTGTTTTATCAACGAGATGACAATAAAAAACCTTCTTACGTTGAAGTTTCTAGACGTTTGTGTATTAATTAAAAAATCGTTGATATTTTTAGTAAATTCTTAAAAAAAATGTTTTAAGTTTCCTTTTGCGTTTTTGTTATTTGTGAGATCGCTATCAAATAAGAATTGAAAGCAATTTATATAAAGCATAAAATAAAAAAAGGCTAATATTTTACTTTACAATACAAAAAGAATAATTATCTTCTCTTAACTTTTACCTATTAATATGGACCATATAGTACTTTATATTGTGTCAACTTTAGAGGATAATTGCTATACAATATGGACGTTTCTCATATTTATGTTCGTCGTTTTGGTGAGATTGCATAGAAAATGTGAATGAGTTCAAGCAAGGATTGATAAGTGTTGAAATTTTTAATTTTAATAAAGAAAAAATGTTGCGATTATGTTCTTTTAATTTGTACTTTACATAATAAGAAAATAAACTATACAATATGTAATTTCTTTCTTAATCTTAACCTGGGAACCTGTGTGCTAAGACTCTCCGTTCCCTTTTAGTATTTCATTTCTTATAAAACTGATTTATTTATGTGTATATTGTTTGTAAAATTACTTGAATATAATAAATTTCTAAGCTTTTGGACTTGTTCTCTTCTTGTTTTCTTCTTAGTTTTTTATTTAACTAAATTAGTATTATTTTAACTATTTAACAAAATTTTTGTATGGTGATTTAGAAGAAAAATAATGAAATAGGGACTTGCAGTGCATAATCGACGTGACTACTTCGTGAAGCTACTTTCCTTAACATCTTTATCTTTCCGTTTCTTCCTGTTTTCTTTTCGCATTAAAATCTAAACAGAAAACTAAATATCAAACGCAAATTCTTAATATTTCTATGATACGTTCCTTTCATGTATATTTAGGTTTCCATACAAACACATATGTTATAGGCAATAAGACTTCCCCGTAGGTACCTTGTCTATCTCCACCCTATCCAGCATTAGCTAAAGTGGCTCCATACTTTACGATCCCAGCTTGACGTAATGTGCCGTGAAAACTTGGGGCCGCCTAGTTTCTTTTAATTGGTCATACAGCCTTTGTTCCTTTGACATGACTGTCAGGGCATGTGTTTTTCAATTCGACCGAGTTTTGATTACAAATATCTATACCTAGTAAACACAAGATTGATATAAAGAATATATTAGCGACTCGTTTGCGGGTTCGCTCGCTTGAACTACACAATTATTTATTTCTTAATCTGAATTATTTTGTTGTTCTAATAACATTATCATTTATACATTGAAAACTAAGGGTTCAGAAAAATATAATAAAACAGTTATTTTGCAGCAATTTTGTTGAAAAATAGTATACTTCATAATACACACATTAAATATTAAGGAAAGTTTGTCAAAACATGTTCTGAGATATAGTGTGCATAGACAAACAAAAAAGCGAACATTTTAAAAAATAAATAGATAATATATAAAATAATAATGAAGTATTAAAATCTGGAATATACTATTTAAACATTAATTACGCTTTTTTTTCATTTATAGACGACATTGTTTCTCGTAAAGACAATACAAGAAGGCTACACGCTGACATTTTATTTAGGACGCTTAGTCGTCTAGATTTTTGATAGCGAATTTGTGAAAAATGTTATATTACACTCTCATTTTAATAAACTCTTAGAAATAGCTATACCTAGATAAAATAACACAAGGAAATAAATTATAAATTCTTTTCCATTTTCTTAGAAATACAGTTAGAAAAACAAATGAAATATTTGCTCTTCGAGGACGACAATCATCAGTAGTACCATTAGACGTCTATTACTGGCCCCTAATCTTCACGGTACATTACTGCATCAAACGCAGGCATATAACATATGGGGCTCTTCGAAACGCTATATCTAAACAATAGTAGATGAATGTTTGTGTATAACACCGTTTTGGTGTAGTGGTTGGGATTTTTTGGAATACAGTAATATGGAGAAAGTCGCAGATTTTATTTAAACGAGAGGTTTTTTAGTGAAAATGTAAATATTGATTTAATTTTTCTTTAATAATTCGTTTTTTAGGCTAATTTATATTCATTTTCAATATGTATGGAGATGAAAAATTAATATGGTTTAGATATTTATAATATTTTTAAGTTAATACATATATGTCTCTCAAATTCTGCCACAAGTGCGAACCAACTTTTCTAACCATAAAGCGTTATAAAAATCATCCTAATAAAGTGCAACAACATCTGAATTACAAACTCAATTGTTATTGGTTCGATATCCAGTCCAGGAAATAATTTATTTTCATTTCTTCACCCTGGTAGATAGTGCGACGATAAGTTCCGTCTCTTAACACGTGATGTCAAGAATCTGTCACTCCGTTCTCCGAATTCACGTTAATTCTCGTGGCATTGCCCGTTGATTGATGCAACTAAACGCCGCGCTTTGCCTCGCTACCAAAACCAAGAAATTAAAATATTATATATTTCAATACCCCAAGGGAGAATCGACCTCACAACCGTCGTCTTTACAGTCATACCCTTGTGCTACCGGGCCACGACCATCTCTAACTATTTTTCGATAAGCAGAAAAAACCGTGAAACTAAAAAATACATTTTAAAACTAACTTTAAACTATCTAAATGGCTGGCATAGTTGCAGAAATGCTTAGTCCAACTTCGAATTTGTTACAAGTTACAAGCTAGGAACTTCCCGTCGCAAAACTTGGCAATGGTCCACAGTGGTGCTGTAAAGAATACTATTGTTATAGTAATCCAACTTCAAGAATCGTAGAAGTTCAGCTTTTGTGGACAGTTCGGCAATTGTCTTAGAGGTTTTATTAACTTATATTATGTAAGTCGTGCGTCTTATATATGCATAATATTATGAAGCGAATAGATATAATTAAGTAATTTAAAAGTGAGGCCAGTTGTGGCGCAGCGGCATGAAGTGTGACTGTAAAACCGACTGGTAGTGGGTTCGATCCCCACTCGAGGAGATAAAATATTTACTTACATTTATATTTTCATTTCTTCGCTCTGGTGTCGAGGCAAAAGCGCGGCGTCGAGTTCCCTCACTCAACACGCAATGCCTCCAGATCTCGGCGCAAAGTGGGGAACGGTGTGTCTTTACCCTAGGTTCCCTCTGCCTACTCGGCTGTGTGCGGGATACAGCTTGAAGCTGATAAAAAAAACAGAGGCCATCATGGTGCAGCAGCACAGCGTTTGACTGTAATCGTGACGCTTGCAGATTTGATGCCCACTCGAGGGAATAAATTTTCCGTTTGTGTTGACCGCACTCGCAATATCTCGAAAACTGGCTGAAGCATGGGAACGGAGTATTTCAACACTAGGTTTCCTCTGCCTATTACTATATATATGTATACATATATATCTGTTATATTTAGGTATCAAAATATATACATTATAATTATCAAGAAATCGCCGCTTTGTCTCAGTCAAAGTTACTTTCCACGCTTGACCAATCAAAGCTAATTAGTTCAGCAGACTTGTGATTTAGATGTTCAAGACTACACATAATGTAAGGTTATAGCACCGTCTCGACGTTATTACAGGATCTTACTATCGGAATATACGTATGTTAGGCGAACCAACAATCAGACACAAAATCCAGCTTTTACAATAAATTTATTTACATTTGTAATATACACATATACTCTCGTAGTCACAATATTGAAATATGAATTGTAATGACAAGTTGTCTTGACAATATCTTAGAACGTAATGAACACGAGTGCCGTGTCGTTTGTGCTTATATTGGAAATCCACCGGAAAAGACGCAGCACACTACCGCCACTTAATACAATCGATAATGGAAACAATATCAAATGACGTACTTGTATTTACAGCGACACCTATTACTACATTATAAATAACTTATGCTAACAGCTCGGCCATCCTGCTAATCGCGAGTCCCTTCGCGATTTAAGAATAGTTCACAATTTTTAAATGTCCTAATTTAAATAGCTTTAGTTTTGTGCCAACAGTTACATAACAATTATATTTTTAGCACAAGTGAGGATATTTACAAAAACTATTAAATTAGATATATTCACATGTCATAATATGTAAATTATACAATTTGAAATACATTTTCTTAATTCGTAATTTTCTTTAAATCGAAATAATTATTACATAAAAGTAGACTAAAATTAAAAAAAGTAAATGTTAACTACACTGAATTCGTTACGTAATTAAATTGATTATACAAAATATTTATAAATTATATTTTACATTGCAAACATTTTTTTTTTGTATTTATACATTTTTAGTTTTTTGATTTTAGATTTATACAACAATTATATAATTATGTATATTAGATAATATATAATTATGTAGATTTATACAATTCAATAATTCTCATTAACACAATGAGCTATCAGTATATATTCATAGCCATATACATTCATGTTATAATTTAATGATTACATATTATTTTTTTCACAAGAATTTGGCTAAACAACACTAACAACGCTACATGGAAGATTCCTATTTAATATCGAACACTTATTTTAGTACATTAAAAGAGCATGTTATTATTAATGACATTTCAATTCGTAAACTAAGCAGATTCATTAACTTAAAATAAATAAATCGGTTTCACGCTGTATCCCACACACTGCAGGGTAGGCAGAGAGAACCTAGTGTTCAAGACACTCCGTTCCCCAGTTTCTGCCGAATCCTAGAGGCATTGCGTGTCGAGTGGCAGAACTCAACGCCGCGCTTAGGTTCGACCAACACCAGAGCGAAGAAATGGAAATATAAATTTAAGTAAATATTTCATCTTCTCGAGTGGGGATCGAACCCACAAGCAGTCGGTTTTACCGTCACACTTTGTGCCCCTGCAATACGACTGGCCTCATTCATTAACTTTCATATACTTTATAAGCTTAACATATAAAAAGTACTGCTAAATAGCACCAACATGACTGTAGAGTTACTCTATTTCCTATTAAAGACCCATATATATTGTCAAAGTTATTCTCAACTCAACCACAGCTAAAAATTTATGACACACGTTTACTTTATACATTGTACAAATCTTACATATAAGAGCAGCTCATTTGAAAAAATATTCAACACACAATTTGTGTAGCCATGATCAGTCAAATACAATAAACAGAACGTGACACCGCTCGCCTCATTACTCCCATATTCAAACCACATTATCACAACCATAATGACTGCCATCTTCACCCCCATAATCTCCATCCTCACCATGATCCTCATCATCACAATGATCCTCATCATCACAATGATCCTCATCATCACAATGATCCTCATCATGACCATGATCCTCATCATCACCACGATCCTCATCATCACCACGATCCATATCATCACCATGGTCCTCATAACCATGATCCTCAACACAACCATGATTATTAGCCCGTCCTCGTCCATCACTAGACAAAGGTCTCGTCAATGATATGCCGCGAAGATTGACCATCAGCTCTTACGAACAGCCGGTGCCAGTCACATGTAAAAAAATAATAAGTGCTTAATATCTACAAACGCTTATGCATTAAGTCCTGTCCTTACGTACGTCTGTCTGTCTGTCTCTCAGGACTAATTATCTAAAGAAGACATGGAAATATCAAGCTAAAATTAATATGAAACATCCCGATCAACAATACACTAAATCTGCGGAAAATTCGTCTTCTGAATCAACAAAAGGAGGTTGGTGGGCAAAATCGTGTCGAATTCGATTGGTCTTTTTTTGGTTATTTTTTTTATTCAGATTATTTTAAGGTTTACTTCTACTTTCCTCAACAAATGTCAGCTGTACGCGTAATCTAATAATTTGAAATTCTACTTGTAATAAACAAGAAATTGATAATATACAAAAACAAACAAATAACAACAAGTTGACAGATAGAGTAATACGCTCTTAATTTTCCTTTAGGCTTAAGTTATACTAAATTTGCATCATTTTCCATGTTCGTATGCATTATAAAATTCCACAGCCAATTTTCAATTACTAGGCAAAGCTTGTATCCTATATTACTATAACGATATTAATATATGGACTTAAAGGATGTCGATGTTAAAACTGGAAAGTAACGATTGTTGTACTTTTATTGTAAATTTTATCTTCAAATACCGTTTTCTTGAATATTTTGTCGGCTCTTCTCAGCCAAAATAAATCTAAATATATTTCTGAGCCAATGGTAAGACTTACATCATAGATTCACTAGACATTTTTTTTGTAATTTTGCTACTAAAATAAAAATAAAAAGAATAATTTAAATTCGATTCACTTCATTCAGCTATACATTGCATTTTTTTGTAGTTACCATTATCATTATTTTCCCCTTTACATATATGTTTTTTTTTTTTTTTTCAGATCAAAAATATTTCAAACATTTTTTTAGGATTCATAACTTAAGCTACTGTACCTACCTACATATGTGTCTATTTATATCTATTGCTACACCGTGATCATTTCCACCATTTACCAACCAATAGCCATTATTTCACACCGATTTAAAAGTTTTATTTTATAAGAATTTTGCTTCGTGTCTCATCGGAAATATATACTAACATATTTGTTAAAATGAATATACTTAATTCTCGTCGTTTGGCAACGACTCGCTATGAATTTATTCCATTCCGGTCAATTACAACAATGTAAAAGAAATACTTTAATATCAATTCAAATTTCGAAAAATCAATCAATTTTTATTCATTTTCTTTAATGAGCTCAAAAATGACTTCACTAACCTGATTCTTAAGCTCCCTTTATCCTTAAACTCGAGTATTTTGCATCCATTACCCTTAACCTCTGGTATTATCCGTCCATTACCATTAACCACGGGTAACATCCATCCATTATCCTTAACCTAAAATATCATCCATCCATTACCCTTAACCACGGGTAACATCCATCCACTATCCTTAACCTGAAATGTTATCTATCCATTGCCCTTAAACTCGGGTATCATCCATCCACTATCCTTAACCTGAAATATAATCCATCCATCACCCTTAACCTCGGGTATAATCCATCCATTATCCTTAACCTGAAATATAATCCATCCATCACCCTTAACCTCGGGTATAATCCATCCATCACCCTTAACCTCGGGTATAATCCATCCATTACCCTTAACCTCGGGTACGATTAAAATGATTAAAGACGAATGATATGGGACGAATGATGAGGGACGAATGATGAGGGATGAATGACGAGGGACGAATGATGAAGGATGAATGCTTAACTCCTTAACCTCGGGTGGCATCCATCCTCAAACCCTCTCCTCGGGCATCATCATCCCTAAACCCTATCCTCGGGCATCACTCACCCCCAAACCCTATCCTCGGGCACCATCCGCCCCCTAAACCCTATCCTCGGGCATCATCATCCCAAACCCTATCCTCGGGCATCATTCATTCTCAAGCCCTATCCTCGGGCATCATTCAATCTCAAGCCCTATCCTCGGGCATCATTCAATCTCAAGCCCTATCCTCGGGCAATATTATTTTCCATGTTCCTGAAACTCAAACAATATAAGCTTAGACTTGCACACATCATAATAACTTTTTTATCAACCTAATTACATTAACATAAAATTCCTTCACATTTATGAATTTGAAAATCTATTCAAATAACTTTGACATTCGAAATTCATAAAAATTAATAAGTTAACCGACACTGTATAATCTGGCCATAAGTGCACATAAATGATATTTTATCTTTACAATTACCCGACTTTTATTCGTTATAAAGTAATAATAACCGAGAATATTAACGCTCCAGAGAAAATTACAAATCAAAACACTCTATCGACAATAATGGACCAATAAACAAATAAAATCTAGATTTGTCTACAATTACGTGAAACAGGGCCAATACTTTGACATCATGTTAACAACAAACAAATAGCAAACGGAAAAGAAAGTCAATTGAACAAATAATGAATACCACCAAAGTTCCCTAAGCTCCTCACGGGATAAAGAGAATTACACTGTAATATCTACATTAACAACCAATTATCCAAAACCAGGAATAATTATCAAATCACAATATATTTATCCCGTAAAAGAAAGGAATTTTTACCATATGTCATAACACAAATAAAATGAGATACTAATAAATTGAGATAAGAACACATGTACTTTAATTTCATTGGAATATTAGATCCCATAGCTATTACGAATATATTTTCTATGTTTGTGTCTACTATACGTTTTAATAAATTCGTATACCATAGAACAATCTAATTCAAAAATAATACATTCAAAAAGAGACAATTACATTACGAGAATAGCTTTATAACTCTTACAGAAATAGGAAACGACAAGACGACAGTTCTCAATAAAGTGACAAAGCCGGAAGTAAAAACCAATGAAAATATTTACAAATTTCAATTCAGATAATTCATCAATTCTAAACATACTACACATAAAGAATATATGTAGAACAATTCCGCATGATGATAAAACAAAACCATATTGACTTTAAGACAACAAAATTACTTCACTAATATTATTGTCATCACAAAAACAATTCTAATATCATTTATAGTTAACCAATAGATAGCGAAATACAATATCCTCCATACGATGTAAAAGCTTTCCAATGAATGACAAAACAACGAAAGAAATATTCCAGATATGTAATAAATAAATTTGAATATACCCATTACAAATATTTCAAAATAAGTATTCCAAAAAGTCTTGATAACTGAAATTATTCATGACCAATGCATGTCATATATCTTTAAACGTGTGAAATATCATGGTGTCAAATATCTTTAAATTACCACCCGTATAAGTAAATACTCTATTGGAAGAACTAATATCCTATCGATCACGTCTACCAACGTAGATGCAGATAAGCAATTGTATACTTCTTTTAAAGTAGATCTTAAACAATCTCAAATCCTAAATTTATCAACTACCCTCAAAACTGAAACGGTACGTAAGTACTATAAAATGGAAAATGTTTAGGTATGCACATCATCCAGTGTATTCTCAAATTATCCAACCTTCCAAATTTATCCAATAATTCCCTTCATAAAAAAAAAAACCACTCTGGCTGTTATAAAGGTTATCAATCACCACACAACGAAAAGTTCGAAGTACAAGATTTCTATGTATCGTCATCAGTAAACTTTAACTGTTAAAACTATTTATTAAATTTCCATTGAAGATCTTTCATTTATCCGTTTGTTGTTTGTTTGATGTAAAAGAAATAAGAGTAACTAAAATCTATAATTAGAATAGCAACACTCTGCTTATATTCAGAATAGAAAAAATAAAAATTATAGAGAACTCAATTTACATACAAATTATTCAGCTAATCTTTAAGGAGTAAGAAAAATGAGAGAAAAGAAAAAAAAAGAATATATATACGGTCTACTTACACTTTATGAGCGTGGCAGGAAATTTTGTATATCCTTTCGTAATCCCGCTTCTGAACTGTTAGGCGAACCAACAATCAGACACAAAATCCAGCTTTTACAATAAATTTATTTACATTTGTAATATACACATATACTCTCGTAGTCACAATATTGAAATATGAATTGTAATGACAAGTTGTCTTGACAATATCTTAGAACGTAATGAACACGAGTGCCGTGTCGTTTGTGCTTATATTGGAAATCCACCGGAAAAGACGCAGCACACTACCGCCACTTAATACAATCGATAATGGAAACAATATCAAATGACGTACTTGTATTTACAGCGACACCTATTACTACATTATAAATAACTTATGCTAACACGTATACTTTATGATTATGGATTTAAGTGACTTTGTGGACGATGCACGATGGTTGTAGATTTGAATTTGATTCCCACTCAGAGGAATGTATCGTTTTCATTTCCTTTGGCTTTGGTAAAAGACAAAACTCGGCGTTGAGTTTCGCAGTTCAACTCAATGTCATGAATATTGAATGGTACCAAGGTGAAGTCTCTTAATACTAACGCCTACCCTGTACTAAAATATCTTGATTCCTTATGGCATTCAGCGTGAAACTAAAAAAGATTTTGCCTCTACAAAGGTTTAGAGGATATTACCTACCTTCTACCTTTGTAGAGGATAGATTTTTAGGATAGTTTTATGACTATATTGCCAAAGCTGCTTATATTTATATTGAAACTAGCGGACCCGGACGCGGCTTCGCCCGCTTAAACTTTACGAATGCTTATAGATATATTTAGGAAATTGTTTGTGAAAATATGTAACTAATTTAAATAAAAAAAATATAAGTAAACGTAACCAAAGTAAAATATTAATAAAAAAACTAAACAAAACCAGCTACATTATTAATAATTTTATCTCTTTCTGTCTTTCTATTTCTCCGAGTTAATATCCAGAATAACTGAACTAATTTTTATTGGACTTTCAGTGATCGATTTTACTGATTTAACCGGGAAAAATCTTTTTACTCGTTTTCCTTGCGCGCGTACATAGATACTATATGAAATAACTAAAGTCCTTTCTACATTAAATATGATAAGTTTTGCGAGCAATATCAAATAAAATCCCAGAAAACTAAAACCACAATTTATTAAGTATATAACAACGGCATAGATAACCATCCAACCAAGATGAAATAACCAACAATTCTCTCCTTAATACTTAAATAATATTACACCGATGCCGCGCAGGGCCGCAACTTACACCACACCAAGAAATTTATGAAAATCTAACTAATCTGCTCCTCGAATAAGCGAAGAACCAAAGAAAAGTATAAATTAATTATAAACAGCAAATAATTACATAAAAATTAACAGTAGTTCGAAAATTTACAAAATCGTCAAAGTCATCTGCCCGTTCGCGTCGGTCATACTATGCCGGTCGTATGCTAGGTTATTTCGAATCAGTGACATCTCCTTAATTATTTATTAGAATGTTATACAGTGAACTATAATTTCAATCTAGATGAAATGTTAAAAGTGACTATTATATTCATTTTCATAAGGATCAATATCAAATTATAGAAAATACACACAACAAAAACCCGATAAATATAAAGTAAATTAATTAAAATGGTTACTTGTTGTTACTGTGTTACTTTGCTCAAGCTTCAGAGATAAATATGGTATGTGTATCGCGGAATTTTTTAAACATTATTTAAAGGACAATGTTTTTGTAAAACATTATTTTTATGTATCTCATAAGGTTGAGTCAGCGCACGCCATGTATGCGTTAAGCAAGCTCATTTTGGGTGACGTTTGCTTATAACAACAAATAAACTTTGCAATCCGTTGCTTAGCAACGGTCGGTTGTTATTAACATGGCGGAATAAATTGCCTGTCAAATTGAAAAATATTTTAATATATTAGTATATATCGACAATAATACAAATATGAGAAAAAAAGTAACCTATGTTCATCCGAAGACCCTCAAGTATCTTTGTATGAGTATTTTATTACAATTGAATTAGCGGTTTGGCCCTGATTGCGGCACAGACAGACAGACAGACAGACAGACAGAGTTACTTTCGAATTTATAATATAGGTATGGATAAATATAGTATCGTATATCATGAAAGGATTACAAATAAATCAATTATTTTATCCTATAGCTTTTATTAAAATTATGTAGTCCAATACTAACAACTTTCCCCTAATAAAGCCGGCCGGTCGTGGCGTAGCGGCACGAGGTGTGACTGCAAAATCGACTGGTTGTGGGTTCGATCCCCACTCGAGGAGATGAAACATTTACTTAAATTTATATTTCCATTTCTTCGCTCTGGTGTCGAGGTTAAGCGCGGCGTTGAGTTCTGCCCCTCAACACGCAATGCCTCCAGAATTCGGCAGAAAGTGGGGAACGGAGTGTCTTAACACTAGGTTCTTCCCTCTGCCTACCCTGCCGTGTGCTGGGGATACAGCCGTGTGCTGGGGATACAGCGTGAAACTGATTTGATTTCCCCTAATAAAAGATAAAATTCTTATACATTTGATCATTCAGTAAAGTAATTAAAAAATTATACCAGAAATTTTTATACAAAAAAATTACATTATATAAGTAGGTAAAGTCAAATACAAAGAGCACACTCTCTATAGACATACAAAATTTGAACATAAAATGATTGTTTCAATTCAATCAATTTCCACCATAACGACTTTTTAATGGAATAGATACATACTGGTATGTAGTCTAGCGGTTTCCGTTTGGAATTGCTGCCAAAAATCGGGATAGGGGGTTGATCAGTTTTAACCCTTCGGGACTAATCCTATCAACGGTCAAGCCTACCTATGAGGCTTTCAGTGCAAAAGTGGCTTAACTTGTAAAAGAAGATTTTTAATAAAAAAAATGTTTTTTTAAAAAAGATGTTATATTAATTAATATGTTTGTAATTACGACATCCTCTATAATATTTATACATAGAGGCTGTCGTGGTCTGGTGGCATAAGGGTGTCATTGTAAACGGGACGGTTGTGGATTCGATTCCCACTTGGAGAAATTAATTATTTAATATTTTCATTTTCTCATTTCGTGCATAGCGAGCAATAGCAGGTTATAAACTTTAATTTTACTATTTAATTACGAAAGTTAATAGGTTGAAATGTTAGATTACTTTGCTTAAAAAATCTGAGGACAAAGGTTAATTAAAAAATTAAATTAAATCAGCTTCACGTTGTATCCCGCACGCAGCAGGGTAGGCAGAGGGAACCTAGTTTGAAGACACTCCATTCCCCACTTTCTGCCGAATTCTGGGGCATTGCGTGTTGAGTGGCAGAACTCAACGCCACGCTTGGCCTCGGCACCAGAGCGAAGAAATGGAAATGTAAATTTAAGTAAATATTTCACTTCCTCGAGTGGGCATCGAACCCACAACCAGTCGATTTTACAGTCACACTTCATGCCGCTGCACCACGACTGGCCTCAAAATTTAAATTTTGAGAATATTTTAGAACTGCATACACTTACAACTTCGGCTGATAGATATTTTTTTTAAATAACTAAAGAACAGACAACAAACAACAAACTTATAATAGTAATCATAAATATATAAAATGAAAGATACGCCAATTTTAATACTGGCCTTATATAAATTGGGTACATAGGGTGTCTCTGTGACAGATTCGGTCCAGTTTTTGCATACAAAAGCAATCAATCATGCAGATAACTGTCATTTAATAGATCGTCTAAGCTGACGCTTCGGGCGGACGAATTAAAATATCGATTTGTGGTATTATAGCTGGGAGCGCCGATGTTTGGATAAAATTATTTCTTTCCTGAAAATTTTGATATTGGAATTACTTTAGTTATTATGTAAGTATGCCGAGATGGTTCAACTTCACGCTGTATCTCATACACAGTGGGGTAGGCAAAGGGAATATAGTGTTAAGACACTCCGTTTCTCATTTTTCACTGATTTTTTCGAGGCATTGCGTCTTGAGTGGCGGAACTCAATACCGGGCTTCTACTTTAGTGTCAGAGGGAAACAGAATTAAATATTAATAAATCATAATTCATTCCTTCGAGTGGGGATCGAACCCACAACGACGACTACGAACGACTACGAAGACCTCAAGAAGGTTGTGAATTTTAATTCAATTGGGGGAAAAGTCAATATTTTTTTATCTCTACATATATAAAAAAAAATCTTCCTTTACTGAATAATTGCCAGGCAACAGTCACGTTACAGAACGCTTTAATACGCGGCGATAGGGATAGTAGAAGAGCACTAAGAGAAGAAGAAGAAGAACTCAATAGGGAGAGTAGAAGAGCACTAAGAGAGGATTTCCCAAAATACCTACGGAAACAGTAAGCAATAAAATTATACGTTTTATAGTTCACACAAACGGAGTTGCAGGCTACAACTAGTTCATCATATTAAAGGATGTAGAAAAGAAGCTATGAAATAGAGCTCTTGAAATTTCAAGTTTTTGTATGTTTTTGAGATAAATAGGAAAATGTCTTAAAATTGTTTTTAGCAAGGAAAAAAATAAATTAGTTATTTGTATAATGCTACATAAAAATAATTATTTAATACAATAATGGAATACATTGTAACTATATTACAATTTAGAAGATTAGGCAAACAGAATTTTACGTAACGTTAATCTCGGTACTATTTTTTTTACTTTTGTAGTATTCCTTGCATTAAAAATGTAATTTAGCTAAGTATATACATACATAACACATAAATATGATAATATAAGCATATTTGAGATAAAAACCAAAAATTCTATACTATACGCCTTAAATATATGACAAAACATTTAACAAAAGCAGACACTCTATTCCCTAATAAGAGACGACGAAACCAGCTATTGTCTGTAAAACGTAAATGCATTTTACCACGAATCCCACCCATTTACGCTGCTTAGTACTCACGCTGTGTGAAAGTATTCAATTGTGAATTGAAACTAAATAAAAGAGATTTTGGGAGAGGTGTTGAGGCACAACGTCTATTTGTAAACGCGACGGTGGTGGATTCGATTCCGACTCCTTGGGAAAAAATGTTATGTCTTAATACTAGTTTGTCTCTGCCTACCCTGACATTTAGAAAAAAACGTGAAGCTGTTATTTTATTATTTCTGTATGTTAATTTACCAATATTGTGCTGGGAAACTATTTAACCGACTTCAAAAGGTGGAGGTGCTTTTTAATCTTGCTTTGTCTAGGCAGAAATACCCAAAGACATTTAGGATATAGCGTGAAGCAAAAAAAAACGAAGTAAACCTTGATTGTTTTTTACTTTTTACAAGGTATTATTTAGGTATATACCTACTAAAGGCATTGTGGTGCAGTGGGTCTGATTGCAAGCGGTTGTGAGTTCGATCTTCACGCGGAGGGGTGAATTATTTTTTTCACGATAAAGCGCGGCGTTGAGTTGTACTAATAAACACCGAATTAAAACCTCAGGATGGCTATCTCTCATGGAGACTACGAGGCAATATGCAAATAACGGCGAAAAATCGCCAATAACAATGAATAGACTACCATCGGATTTGACCAACAAATCACAACTTGAAACCAACCAACAACTTTCTTGAACAATTTTAATGATATAAAGGACATATTCAAAATAAAATTAAAATCACAAAGAACAAAAAAAAAGAGAAACGATCATAAAAGTGCACAAACGACACTAGTCCGTGGTGTAATTAAATTAATTTAAAAGAAAAAACACTAAATAAATGACGGAGTATCTTTACACTAAGTTTCCTCTGTCTACCCTGCTATATGCTGGGAAAAAGGCAACGTTGAAAATAATAAAACAATAATAAAATATTCTTCTAGTTGAAAAACCAACTAAGTAGTGGAAATTTGTAATTTTTCAATGTAGATTACACCAATTTATGTAGCAATCATTCTGTCCATTTGTAGGAAATGAAGACTTATCCTGGAGTTAAATTACGTCAAAATTGATTTAACAGTTTGCCCGTAAAACAGTAAAAAAAATATATTTTAGCAACATTAACGCGTACCTGGAAAAAATATAATATGATATCGACACACCTACTGAATTAAAAAGTTCCAGAAATGTATTATATTTAGGATACTTTTATTCAAATAATTTCTTATCTTCATTCTGTACCAGCATATAGGACAGGCAGATGGAACTTAATACCAGAACACTCTGTTTCCAACTTTTCGTCCAAATTCCGAGACATTTTGTGAGTAGCAGAACTCAACACCACATTTCATCTCACTGCATCAAATTCAAAAACAAATATCACCTATGTATTTTGTGGTTTCTTTGACAAAAAACACAAAAAAATAAACGAAAAAGGCTTCCAAGGTAACTATAGCGCGGAACAAAGCAAAGTGAAGCAGAAAAAAGGGGGCCTCTCATAAATTAGCCACTCGTCATATAGGGAGATTAAAAAGCGTTACAAGCAGCGTTGTTACAGACAAACGGATTACAGTTCAAAGAGATCCATTTGTGAAATTTGTTCTGCCATTACTTAAATTGGAAGTTTTGCGTTGGAGCCAGAAGGAACGTATGAAATGATAATTAAAAAATATATATATTAATTTGGGTTTACTGTACACGGTTTTTTTATATATATTTTTTGCGTATTTTTTTGGAGTAGGTAGAGAGTATATCCGAATCGGGGGCAATTTTCCATTTAAAATAATGAAGTCATAGTAAAATTACAATTCCTTAATTTGAAGTTAAAATTAAATATTTTATTTAAAATATTTCCAACATAAATGGTAGTAGAATGAATGAATGTCTTAACACTAGGTTCCCTCTGTCTGAATGTCTTAACACTAGGTTCCCTCTGTCTTCTCTGCTATGTAGAAGATACACGTGACACGTGATACGTGACGTTATATAATCCGACTGGGGAATAATTGGCGCAAGATAATTAGCGGTAGGTTTTTCTTGAAGACAATAAGTCAGCTTCACGCTGTACCCCGCACACAGCAGGTTAGGCAGAGAAAACCTAATGTTAAGACACTCCGTTCCCCACTTTCCGCTGAATTCTGGAGACATTGCGTGCTGAGTGGCAGAACACAACCAGAGCGAAGAAATGAAAATATAAATGTAAATAAATATTTCACTTCCTCGAGTGGGGATCGAATCCACAACCAGTCGATTTTACAGTTACATTTTGTGCCTCTGTGCCACGACTGGCCTCTAGTCAATAAGTCAATAATCTACATATTTTGCTGTTCAAATATTCATTCGGCATTTCTAATAACCAATTTCATATCATTGTTGCCAGTCAACAGTGTTACATATACTAGGGGAAGCTATCATGGAATACACACACATATTATATGTAAGTGTGGCGCTAAGTTCCGCCGTTCAACAACCGTGTTGGTTTTTAGGAAAAATTTGAAGCTAAAAAAAACATATTACATAATGTTATTCTTCATTAATTTTACCTTATTTTGAATCTTCATTAGTTTTACTTATTTAAATGTTATTCTTCATTAGTTGTCCATTTGTGTTAAGCATACATTTTAACATAGTTTTTTTCAAAATCGAAAACTACAAAAAACGGAGAAAGATCGGTTTCCGTTAAAAAAGGTGATATATTTCAAAGCACGTGTGCCAACACGTGTCTGTTATTACACTTTACATACTATGTGTATGAACCGGTCAAGCTAGAGTCTCTTTCGAAAAAAGGGTGCATACGAAACCTTTTAAAACTAAACTTACTATACGTCGTTCGGCCACATTGAAAAACCATAACTTTTGATAACAAACGCTAAATAGTTAAATGAATAAATAATTCACGATTTTATCAACTCTATGTCACATACATTACTACTCTCTCTATCTCTCTCTCTCGCTCTCTTATATTTCTAAAAAATCTTACGTGAACATATGTTTATTCTGCTTTATTCAAAAAAATTATCCCATCTAACGATACCTTGATAATAAAGTACTGGCCAGCTGTTTCTGAGTTATAAGAGTAGTGATGTATATATATACATACATGTATATAAAACCACAAACCCTTTGCTGCCGTAGTTAAGTCTAATAAGTTAAAATAATATTATATAATTCCTTATTTTATTAATTTTCCTATATAATTAATTCAGTATTCGTGCCACAGGAACCCTAAAGGTTGAAACCCCGTTGGGCGGATGCCAGTATATTGATGACAAGCTGGCGCTATCGCAGGTGCACGCGTATATCACCAGCGAAATCAAGCTGTTCTAAGCTAATTGATTTTACTTCGTTTAGATTTTAAAATACTCTTTTGAAATATAAAGAGTAATATATATTTTTATTCATATTTACGCTTCTCCAGCATAATGTGAACTAGAAAGTATAAGAATATATTGTAATTTTAACATTTGTAAAATTATTCACATTTATAAATAGATTAGATTCCCTATGCCTACCACTCTGTATCCTGGGTGCAGGATACAGCGTGACGCTATAGTTAAAAGTTAAAAAAAAAGTTGAAAATAATTCCATATTCTTTATGAAATAAAAGAAAATAAATCAGTTTCACGTTGTATCCCGCACACAGCAGGGTAGGCAAAGGGAACATAGTGATTAAGATACTATGTTCCCTTTCCCCACTTTCCGCCGATTTTTTCGAAGTAGTACTTGTTAAGTGGTGGAACTCAATGCCGGGCTTTTATTTTCGTGAAAGCGAGAGCGAAGAAAATGAAAATATTACGAAATAATAATTAATAGCCTCGAGTGGGGATCGAACTCAGAACCGTCGCTTTTAAGTCACACTCTTGTGCCCCTGCGCCACGACGGCCTTATTCGTTAGCATTGGATAAAATTAATTAAAAAATCGAATATTAACTATAATAAACTCTTTCCATAAAAAATATATTACCACATTACTAAATTAGTCTCTAAATAATAAATACTTGTTGTTATCTTATTTAATAAGATATGAATAAATCATTGTCAATTGAACAGTGTACAATGGTTCATTCATTGGTTGACTGCTTCAACTGTGTTACGTAAATTCAAAGGGTACAGAGTAATGTACTGTGTTGATGTAGATGTTTTATTTTTGTCTGTTTGTTTCTTTGTTTGTTTTGTAATACGCGTGAGTTAAAACGTCTCACATGTCTCGAGAGTTTGGGAGCTAAGTGTTTTAACACTGTGCCTAGATTTGTAGTTTGTAATTATTCATTTGATAGCTAACTCTTATCGACATGGTATGTTATATATATTTTTAGCTTAGCTTAGCAGAGTAGGCAGAGGGAACCTGGTAACCTAGTGCTAATACACTCCGTTCCCATTGAGACACTTCAGCTCGCAACATTCCGCCGAATCCTCAAGGCTTTTTGTGTTGGCAGATCTCAACACTACACTTTGCCTCGCACCCAAAGCGAAAGAATAAAAGTATGAGAAATTTCATACCGTCTTTTCCTCGCTTCCCAAGTGGGAATTTAATATTTCATAATCGAACCCACAACTGTCTTCAATCGCTCATTGTGCCTCTGCGAAACGACGGAAATGTATAAGCAATATTAAAAAAAAATACTTAAACAAGTATAACTTCCCCCTTCCCTCCGGACATCCGACGCGATCAGACGTGTTTTTAGCAATTTCCTTGTGCAAATATTATTTAAAATATAAAAATAGTTTAATTAGTGTCGACATAAAGACAATCTTATGCAATTGTCACAGTGCTTTTTTTGCATAAACACTGCCTGCTGATCTAACACGTGAGTACAACTCAAGCAATTTATCCATCACTCTCACGCATGCACCAAATAAACAAGTAGAAAATGATAGAAACACTGAGCGGCCAAAGGTCAAGCTACAGTTGACGGAAAGCTAACTTGTACGTAATCGCCGCGAGCCACCAGTTTGGGTTGAGCTCCCTTCACTTTTCTTGTGGAAGCGCATAGTGCATATCCTTCACCGACGTCAGTCGATTTTGACCGCTGCTCCGTATCTCAATAAGCATGCCTGTCGATCGCACTCCGCCGCCGGTGCCCCCACAACAACAAACTGCGCTGCCTGCGCGCTCGGCACAGCGTCAACGTAGCGACTCGGAACCAAGCTTATGTGACATCCAGCCTAACGTGGAATCAGTAAATATCGCGGTGCGCACAAAACGAAAACGTTCGGAAGATGGTTGTAATGTTAAACTGTCGGAATTTATGACGGAAATTAAGCAGATTTTATTTGATTTTAAAACTGAACAGGAGCATAAGTTTAAAAAAATTCATGAATCTATTGCAGAGATAAAAAAACAAAACTCCGATATAAGTGCATCGGTTGATTATGTATCGAAGTCTTATGACTCCCTATTGGAGCAAATAAATCAATTAAAATTGGAGCGTCAAGAGAACCTGGATTATATCCGTGCACTTGAGGAGAAATTGGATAAAACTGAGCGTCATGCCAGGTCTTCCTGTGTGGAGATTCGTAACCTGCCTCCGACTAAGCAGGAGTCAAAGAATCGGCTACTAGATACAATTATTATGACCGGTAATTGCCTGGACATTCCTATTCAGCCGCATGAAGTGCGTGATGTCTTTCGCATACATTCTAAGGAAGCTGAAAACAAACCTATTATAGTCGACTTCACAACTGGGGCCTTACTCTTGACGCCAATTTCCAATGATCAATCGTCAATAAATGTAATTTCGTACTCTTGAAAGCAATCAAATGCTAAGTCCACTACCGCCCGCTAGTTGACGGTTGCGTTAACTAAAAATTATTGTAAAATTCGTTAGAATTGTGATATTTGGTACTCTTGACGCGTTTTTGACAGCCAGCATTACAGCCATGCTGTAAGTGGAATTGGAATTTACGCAATAACTAAAGTGTACATTTTTAGACATTGATTTGTTATTTTTCTCGTGAAAACGGCAATAAAATGGCACGTTTAGTGCTTATGTACTGTGTTTTGAGGAAAACATATAAATTAGACATTAAAAACAACGAAATATGCGTCGATTCGCGAATTTTAAAGAAAAGTGAAAACTATTGACTGTCTTAAAGAAAAATTCTGTTATAAAGGTGATACGAAGAAATAAGTAGAATTCATCACATAAAGTGAAAAAATTTAAAACGAAATTAATGACTGTAACTTACATATACTAGATTAGTTAAGTATTAATCTAAGGAAATACATATGTAAGTGCTGATTAAAGTGCTAAGCAAAATCACGTAGTGTTTATATTTCAAATGTATTTAAATATATTATCAGTGGACTCATCTTTTGAAGAAGTTTTAATTGGAATGAGCATTTGCTTTGTAAAAATATATATTAAATAACTACCAATATATCATTCAGTACCAATATACCAATGTAATAGTTGGTACTTAAATATTTTATAAACTACAATAGTAAGAATAGGATTTATTACTATCATTTTATAGGTGACCATATGTATGCCCAAAAGTGGATATTTGATGACCTCTAGATGTAGATACTTACAGGAACTTTACAAGAATATTTCACCAATATTCACATTTCTACTCAATCTAAATAAACAAAAATGTTCACAAATGGAAACACAGGGTGCAGCAATTTAAATAAATAACACATATTGCAAGTGACAACATATGTGTTAAAGTATTATATACTTGGTAGGTAGGTAGAAAAAGTCTCCAAACATTACAACTGACTGACAGGTTCTAAAAACATATAATAGCTACAAAATTAAGGAAAGAAACAGAAAATAGGTTTATTTTAGTCCACAAGTTATATAAATATTCTTATAAATAAGTTTGTATTTTTTTATTTTAATATTAAGGTATTGTCTAACAATGTTTGTTGTAAAATAAAAATTACTTTTAAAAATTACTTTAAAAGTTGAAAATAGTTAAGCAATAGAATAAGACATTGAATTTTCTTATAAAGTTATTTAAAATATTATTATTATTTAATTAATTGATACAATTACCGAGTAAATATGTACTTATGTGTAACAAAATTATATTCTACTGTACTATATTGTTTAATTTTAATGAAACAAATTAAATAATAATGAAATAAATTAGTTTTCCAAATAAATTATTTTGAATTTATCAAAACTACCAAAAATGCTCAAAAGTATGAGTGATTGGATATGTCATAATATTTTTTAAGTACTCAAGTAATTGTATATATGTGTATAATTGTATCTCTATATAAATGTATATATAATATCTATGTTTATATTTATGTATGGATAGTGTATGTATATATAAATGTTTGATATAATAAATAACAAAAATATCTTTATACAATCTTTATACTTTAAATAAGTACAAATTTTAATGAATGTATTATCTTTATGCAATAGTGTTTTTAGAATTTGATTTGTAATTAGATATACGAATCTCATGCTAAAGAGAAATGTTTCAGATGTAACAGTATGTAAATTATCTTATTAAACTTATTTTAAAAAGAATGATTTAATTATTTAGCGATAGTTTTGTGTTGTACTTGTATTTTTAAAATAACCAATAAAGATGTGTTTTAATTATTACTGTTTAATTACTTAATTGGCATTTAAAACAAAATATTAAATATACGGCAAGAAAAAAATAAAAGCAAACCATTACACTATATTATGTTATTTTCAGTTTTTTTTTATAGTTAAAGAAAAAAGTTTGTCTTGGTCTTTCTTATACAATAAAAAATTATCAAATTTTATGTACTTATTGACACTAATGTATAGCTTTAAGTTTTATGATATTATACATTATATGATAATGGTACATATCAATATTCTTATTATATATAATAAAAAGACATTCAGTAGTAAAGCATTTTTTTATTAATACTTTTATTTTAATCACTTTTATAAACATAATAGACTAATCATAATTCTTTCTTTAAATATGCACATTTAAGCGTTATCCATTAACATAAAAAAATATGTGTTTCTTTCAAATAAAAACAACCATTAGTTTTCGCGTGAACTTCAAAAGCATTTAACCTTTGTTATTTTGTTATACTTTACTTAATTATATACTTCAACTTTCTTTTTCATTTATTTATAGGCTAAATGCAAATCGATTGTAGAAACATCTTCATTATAACTGATAACATAAACATTAATATAATAATACAAATACATATGTCAAATGTTTTTTTTGACAAATCATTCTAAATAATTAGACATACAGATAAAATATATCCATTTTTTAGAACGACTTCAAAGGTTTCATTGTTTTTTAAGTAAAACAAAATAAATGTGATTTATAATTATTGTTTTTGCGAAAAATGGGCATGTAAATAAATTATTTCAAGGACTAATGAATGTTAATTATGTATCGCAGATTTATCGGTATAAAGTGTACAACACTAACTGTCAGTTATAACGGCGTTAGAATTGGTCAAAAAAATAGTAATCCCACTTTGAGAGTATTGGTTTCAAGAGTACCAAAACAACGTCGCCGCAGGATTGCATTGGACAATATTGGACGTCAAAATGGGATTGAAATTACTTTCAAGAGTAAGGCCCCTGTTCTTATGAAAGAAAAATTTATTCACAAATATAAACAATATACTAAAAACACAAGACTGACTACTGAACACCTGAAAATAAATGGGCCTAGTAAACCGATCTTTATTTCTGAAAATTTATCACCTAAAATGAAACGACTATTTTATCTATGTCGCGACTTTTCGAAAGTATATGATTATAAATACTGCTGGGTAACGCACGGCAAAATATATCTGCGAAAAATAGAAGGTGCTCCATCTTATTTAATAAAAAATGATACTGATCTGTCAAATCTAAAAGTGCCCAAGTGACTAGGTTTAGTTTTAACTTACTTTCATAAAAAATATCGACAATATTTTGCCTGTATGTTATTCTATTGTTATATTCTCAATTATGTATCTGCTAATATTAAGATTGTTGTCTTTGTACCATTTATAATATCTGTAAACACCTTAATACAACATGAATTACGAATAAATTTACTCTCAACACTACACGCTACTTACTCAACACACATAAATCTAAATCCTAACTCTAATAGACAACCCTACTTTATATATAATTCTGCTAGACCATTCCTCTTCTCGGTATGTAAGAAATATAAATTTAACGTTCTAAAATTATTCCCCCTAAACAATATATCTGATTATATACATAATTCTTATAATGAATGACATAAAACTCATAAACGATATTGAACAAATAAATGTCTCAAAATCACATGTATGCTCGCCTGAACAGATTAACTCTTACATAAATATGCCTGGTAGTTCCATGAAAATTATTCATATTAATATTAGAAGCATTAACTGTAACTTTGATCACCTACAAATTCTCCTACAAAGGATACAAATCAATATGGACATCATTATTTTATCTGAGTGTTGGCTGAGTAAATGTCCTAATGTACCTATTCTAGCAGGCTACGTGTCTCATACATCATCACATTGTAATCAAAACGACGGTGTTGTTGTTTACGTAAGGCATGATTTAAAATGTACCGTTGAAACACCGAATTTTGTTGAAGCCAATTGCTTGATAATCAAATACAATAACATATTTGCTCTTGTTGCACTATATCGTTCACCATCACATAGAAATACTGATAAATTTATGGAATTTTTAGATGATAAATTAACACTTTTAAAAAATTACCAAAATATTGCCATTATCGGTGATATGAATATTAACATTGCACCTGATAACTCTGACCCAAGCTATGATCAATATTTAAACACTATTATGTCGCATGGTTTAATGGCCGCCCATAATTTACCAACTAGAAATAAAAACTGCCTTGATCATGTCTTCTTAAAAAGTAAAAACGATGCCACGACCTTAGTTCTTGACACATATATTACAGACCACGCTCCTGTACTCCTAAATTGCAACCTTAAAATAAAAAACTTGAGTAATAAACACTCAATTAAACGAATAGACCATGCAGCTTGTGTTAATGAACTTACTAATTTGGACCTAAGTTCAATATTACTCTGTACTGATAGTAATGATGCTACTAAGTTACTTGTTAATTCTATTACGAAAGTAATTTCTAACCACACCAGTACCCTAGTCGTCCCCAACAGAAAAAGAATATTAAAGCCTTGGATCACCCCAGGCCTATTGCGCTGCATGCGAAATCGAGACAAACTTTATATTAAATTTAAAAAAAATCCAGAAAACTTAACCATTAAAACTTCCTATCATAGATATAAAAAATTCTGTAATTGCTTATTAAAAAAAATAAAGAAGGAATATGAACGTAACGAATTTAATCGTCTTAAGAACAATCCGAAAGCTACATGGGAATTAATTAAAAACTTAGGTAATATTAATAAACCAAATTATTGTCATGACTTAATCTTGTCATCAACTGACCCCCTCTCCACTGCTAACTCGATAAATAAATATTTCTCTAATGTAGGAAGAAACCTTGCATCAAAAATTGCCCCCTTGAACATCTCTTGCCAAAGTATACCTAAACCCAATAACACACCTTTGCCCTCATCTCTATCCTCAATGGCCCTCCTCTCCACTGACATCTCCGAGATCAATCGTATTATTCTTAGTCTCAAAAATACGTCCGCTTGTGGATGGGATGGTATTCCTACTGCAATAATTAAAGATGCTAGAAATGTACTAGTCCCAATAATTGTACACGTTTTTAATCTTTGCCTGGCATCGGGCGTTTTTCCTGATGTATTTAAGATAGGCCTTGTGCATCCTGTGCATAAGGGTGGTGATAGAGACTGTGTAAGTAACTATAGGCCGATTTCAATACTTACCGCTCTGTCGAAAATTTTAGAAAAACTGTTGAACGCGAGACTGATACATTACCTCAATCAAAATAAGATTTTTGCTGAGAATCAATTTGGTTTTCGGAGAGGTAAATCAACTGAAGATGCGGTATTGGAGTTAACTAATTCTGTAGTCCAACGCTTTGGCTCTAAGTCTAAATCTCTTGCCATCTTTTTGGATCTCTCCAAAGCGTTTGACTCAGTCTCTGTTCCGACCCTTTTACAGAAGTTAGAACGCGTAGGAATCAGAGGGATTGCACATGACATGTTTAAAAGTTATCTGGAAGATCGTTACCAGTGTGTTAGGATTGGCGATGTCATCAGTGATCTAGAACCGCTAGAATTTGGTGTACCTCAAGGTAGTGTACTCGGGCCTACCCTCTTTCTAATTTACCTTAACGACCTTTGTAAAATGACGCTGACGAATTGCAAAATTATAGCTTACGCTGATGACATTGCCCTTCTTATTCACGGAGCAACTTGGCCTGAGGCTCAGCAACATGCCGAGACAGCCCTTATTGCTGTTATGGACTGGTTGTCTCAAAATCTCCTCACCTTGAATTTATCAAAGACCAACTTTATTGCATTTGCCCCAACTACAACATCTCTTCCTACGAGCCTCTCCTTGACTGCACACGCGAACTTTTGTAACGTTATAACGTGTACTTGTACTCAGATTGCCGAAGTGTCGAAAGTAAAATACCTTGGTGTTTGGATTGACAACCATCTGACATGGTCTGAACATATAAAAATTACGACGTCAAGAGTCAGAAAGCTTATGTTCATTTTCAAAAATCTAAGATCAACCCTTGACGTGATAACATTGAAAATGGTTTATTACGCCCTGGCACAAACGGTATTATGCTATTGTATAACCGTCTGGGGAGGTACTGGAAAAGCTAGACTTCTGTCTCTAGAAAGGGCTCAAAGAGGAGTTCTTAAGGTATTGTCTTTTCGTCCGATTCGTTATCCTACTTGCGACCTATATAATGAATTAAAACTATTAACAGTGAGAAAACTTTACTTATTAAATGTAATCTTACGAAAGCACTCTGAATTGCCATATAAAACCAATCCCAATAAACGTAGGAAAGACAGAGTCTGTACTATAGAATACTGTAGGGTGGAGATAGCCAGAAGACACTATTATTATTTCGCTTGTTCTCTATACAATAAGGTCAACAAAACATTAAACATTTATCCTTTACTTCCAAGGAAATGTAAAGAAAATGTAGCACAGTGGCTACTAAGCTTAACCTATGATGAAACGGAAAATCTTATCACACGAGAGCTGTAAGCTACAAACATTAAGTTTTTAGCTCACAGATTATGGTTGCATACAAACTCACGATCATGAACACATTTCCACACCACACAAATATGTACACACACACTCTGTCTCTCTCACACACATACACACACACACACACACACACACACACACACACACACACACACATGCGCGCCGTTGCGCGCACACATACACACATTCACACACATTCGCACACATGCACACAGGACGCACAAACACACAAACAAACTTAACTACTTTTTATATTGTTATTCTAATCTTGCATGCTTTTACTTTAAATAAGATACTAAATAGTGTTTTGGAACTTTGTTATCACTTTTGTCCTATTGAGGTGGGCGTTAATGACTGCAATACAGTTCCTACTAATGCGGTCATTATCGAACATTTTTAATTTTGTAAGTTTGTTATTTTAGTTCCCAATAAAGATTATTATTATTATTATTTAAAGAAATTTAATATTTCTCCCATTTCTGGGGATCCTCTTCCTAATGCGGACTTTTGTCAAACATTAAAAAGTTTCATATGACTTGCTTATTGGTATGATAAAAATTTTCTAACAATGCGACACGTGTTCAGAATTACTGCTTTTTGTAATTGAATGTAAAGTAGGGGATGAAGGTTAAGTTGCTTAAGGCAAGAGTGTAATGTGATTGGTATTACTCCTGTAGATGAAAGTATGATTGGTACCGTTTTAACTGTGTTCACTCGCCATTGTGATTTCAGTTCTATGGATAAATCAGTGTATTTCGTTATTTTTTCTGTGAAGGTAGATGAAAGGTTATGAGTGTTTGGAATAGCAATGTCTATGAGGTAAACTGTTTTGAGTTTTTTAATATGTAATGTTAAATCCGGACGATTATGGTGAACTGTTCGATCTGTTATTATTGTTCTATCCCAATATAGTTTATATTCGGCTGTATCTATTACTGATTGTGGCTTATATTTATAATATGGAACAGTTTCGCTTATTAGATTAAGATTTTTAGCTAAATATTGATGAATAATGCATGCCACTTGGTCATGCCGATGCTTGTAATCCGTCTGTGCAATAGATTTACAAGCTCCTGTTATGTGCTGTATTGTTTCACTGGCGCTGTGACAGTGTCTACATAGATCTATTTGGGTGTCATGAATAATGTGTTTTTTGTAGTTACGCGTTTCTATTATTTGGTCCTGTATGGCTAACATAAATCCCTCCGTTTCCGGAAATAATTCGCCTTTCTTTAACCACGCGTTAGACGCATTTTTGTCGACGTTTGGGTTAAGAAGATCATTGCGGTGTCTTCCGTGAAGGGATTTCGCTTGCCATACATTAAGTTTCTGCTCTAAAGTAGTAATATTTTCATTTTGTTGTTTTTGTTCATTTTGTAAATTTAAAGGTGTATAATTACAATCAGATTTTACAACTGCTTTATGGAATACGGATATTTGTGCACGATCGTGAAAGAATTTTCTAAGTGACGTTATTTGTTTATTATGCAAGTTCTTGATGTCTATTAGTCCTCTTCCTCCTTCATGTTTAGGTGTTGTCAATCTTTGAATGCAAGAACGTGGATGATGCTTTCTAAATTTAGTCATTTGTGTATTGATTGTGCGTTGTAACTTTTGTAGCTCTGATTGTGACCAACGTATAATACCAAATGAATAGGTAAGTATTGGGACTACGAAGGTGTTTATGGCTTTAATTGTATTTCGAGAATTAAGATTTGTGTTCAAAATCATAGTAAGTCTTTGTTTAAACTTTTGATTGATCTCTATTTTAGTTTCTCTTTGATGTATTTGTCTAGTTTGTTGGTATCCTAAATATCTGTATCCGTTATCATTATCTATTTCTTCTATTTTTTCTCCTGTTTTTAACTCATATGTATTATTCTCCTTCTTTCCACGTCGTATTGATTGCATTTTGCATTTATCTATCCCTAATTCCATTTTGATATCTACGGAAAACATTTCTGTAATATCTGCTAATTTTTTTATGTCTCGAAGGTTTGATGCATAAAGCTTTATATCGTCCATATAGATGAGGTGTGACAGTGTGTACTGTGTATTAGTTTGTTTAATGTTGTAGCCTTTATTACTCTTGTTAAGCATATCTGACAATGGATTTATTGACAGGCAAAACCAAAGTGGACTCAGAGAGTCCCCTTGAAATATACCTCTACGAATAGAAATTGGTTCAGTTTCTACAGTATGACCATTATTGTTTACTTTTAATTTCGTAGTCCATTTTTGCATATTACATTTGAGAAATTCTATAATGATGGGACTTATTTTGTACAATTTTAATATATACAGAAGCCAAGAATGTGGAACAGAATCGAACGCCTTTTTGTAATCTATGTACATAGTGTAAACACTTTTTCTTTTTGTGAGAGCTTGTTTGGAAGTTACTAAATCTATGATTAGCTGTTCTTTACATCCTTGACTATATCGTCGGCATCCTTTTTGTTGCTCAGCTAATATACTATTGCTATCTATATGTTTATAAATAAGTTCTGTGATGCATGCTGTGATAATTTTGTATAAAGTCTGCAAACAAGTGATTGGTCTGTATTTAGCTGGATTACGAATGTCAGCCTTGTCCTTAGCGAGCATATATGTTATCCCTTGTGTTAAAAACTGTGGCAGTGTATTAGGTGATTTTATGAAACTATTAATATGTATAAGTAAGGGTTTATGGATGCTAGTAAGTTTTTTATACCAGTAATTATGGATCCGATCAGTCCCAGTAGCCTTCCAATTATGTGTTCTGTTGATAACATATTTTAATAAATTTTCGTCTACTGTTTCAAATTCCATAAGAGGTAGGTGTTCACAAAAGTGATTTTGCTCATCTATCCAACTATTTTGTTTATGTTCAACGGGGATTGACCAAATTGACGACCAGAAGTTGTAAAGTTCTGAGGCAGTAGGCTATTCAGGTCTATTTGGTTTATTGTTTGTATTTCGATCATTATTATTGTTATAATCTTCACCTAATTTTTTATAAAACTGTTTTTCGTTTGCTATGAATTGTTTATTTTGAACTTTTCTCTGTCTTGCTTGTGTGTATCTACGTAATCGGTTTGCCAATGCACTGAGTTTTTGTTTTAACGTATCTAAGAATTCTACAAGCTGCACGTTTTCAGTTTCGTGCTGTGTATGTATTTTATAGTTAAGCTTTATTTTATGAACATGAATTTGTAAGCTGTGATTTCGGTTTCCATTGACGTATTCCGTAATCCTACCAATTTTAACTCTAAGATCTTTGATTCTCTCTTCTAAGCGCATTTGCCATCTTGGGATATTTCGTTTTCCTTGTATTGGCACTTGATCTGGTTTTATTTCAAGACCATTATGAACTGCTGCCGTTAATGCTGAGCAATACAAAAGTGTATGTAATGTATCAAAATTATTATCAGTTTTAAGGTGTTTAGGTAATACTGTTAAATTAATAAAGTCAACTATTGCACAGAATTTCTTACTACATTTTTGTTTCGGTATAAAGGGTCGTTGTGTTGGTGGTGTATTACTAAAATCTGAATGGAATTTACTAAACATAGCTTCTATGGCACTTTTTTCTTCATCTGTTAGTTGATATACTTTACTTTGATTTATTTTATCGTAATTTGTTGGTTGTTGTTCGTCTAAATCATTATTTAACGTTGTGTTTTGGATTTCTGTACATTGTATGTCCATGGAATGTAGAATTGGTTCTATTTCATTTATAGGTTCTGCGGTATTTAATGTCTTGGTTTCATTTTGGTTTGTTGACATATTATTATCAGTAATCAGTAACTCCACCTCTTTTCTAATTTCTAACAATCGCTGTGGCTTTATTAATTTATTGTTTACTATAACTCTTCTTTGATCTGCTATTCTTTGTACTGAGACGTCAGATATACTTGGGTATTTTGCTATAACTTCTTTATGTAGTTGTGTTCTATAGGCTGTTATGTTTTTTTCTAAATTAGTTATTGTATAATAAGACCTTATTATAGTTTCATTTATATCATTCGTCCATATTCTACGTTGACTCTGAGTTGAATTTTGTATTGCTTGATAAGGAATCCCTGATGGTAATTCCTTTTCTAATAATAACCTAACTTCTTCTCTAATTTCTTGGATTTTGTGTGTGGTAAGTAAATTTCTATACATAATAGCTCTACGTTGGTCACCAACTCTTTGTTTAGAAACTTGCATATTAGGGAATCTCTTTATGAACTCTGCATGTAATGGTGTAAGATAAGCATTTGTATTTATAGTTTCTAATGATGTAAGTATGAAGTATGTGCGTACGATAAATATGTTCATCTCAACTGACCATTTTTTCCGAGTACGCGAGCTTACCGCAGCGGATGCAGATAAATTATCCATGTAAGGACTCTGCACAACGTCCACGGTAGAATGATTTGATGAAACAGAAGATAATGAAGATGATGGTATATAGAGTGAAGATGAAGGTGATGTATGAAATGCAGTAGGTGACGATGAACATGATGATGATTCGGCTGTAACATATTCTTCGACTGGAGCCCGCCTGTTCAACTCCTCGTCGCCGATGGTCCGCATGCTGAGACACCCAGCATCGGCTCCAGGTGCGCCCCGGCGACCCCCGGGAAGCGGCCGTAAATTATACACTTTTTTGTCCATTATTCATTAAAAAGGGTTTTTGGGAATTGTTAGTTTAGGAAGGGTTAGCCCAGATGTTATTGGCATTTATAAAATGTTATCTGATAACTTATTTATCAAGTTAATTTGGCAAGATGTTATAGCCTTATGTTCGTATCTCCTTCCTGTAAGCCCCACCACCGCGACAAGGTCAATTCCCGTGGGGGGTTATTATTATTATTATTAACTATCTAGGTCATAATAAAGTCTCTGTTATACATTGCTCTGTGATTAATTGAAAGAATTCCAACACACAGTATCGTTGTGGACGCAACTCCAGTTGTATTATTTTAATACAAGTTTCTTGTATACTCATAGAATAGAATAAATATAGCATAGTATAGAAGGAAAAAAGAATTAAAAGTTACTTTTTCTTATAATAAAAGTTATTTCTTAGTGGTGTATATGTGGTTGTCAGTACGAAGTGAGAGTTCTGTTTTGTTTCTTAGACTTTTAGTATCGTAGTGAATATTTATGTGAGAAAAATTATCACGAAAGAAAATATATAATAGCAATAAGCACTCATATTATTTCAACATATTTGACTTAAAAAAAAATCTTTTTTGCTCACAACGAGTGACTTGTACTTTACCAGTCGTTCAATAAAATAAAATAATTTTATTTTACCTTAAATAACTTCTTAGTTTTATAACAATTTTGTAAAACAACTGAATGCTAGAACAGTGATATTTAATAGGAATCGAATAACAAACAAGAAAACGATCAGCAATTTTAAAATAAACAGTTTCACATAAGAATTATATACGTTGTATTAAATTATAATTATTTATTATATAAAAAATGTAGTCCTGTGTGAGTGACAGTGAGTGTAAAATGTTTAATAGGCAAACGAATTTTTATAAAGAAGATCGGCAAGTTTTCTATGCTAAGGTGAGTCTTTTTTGTTTTTAAAATTGAATTTAGGTGTCCTTTTCGTACGTATAGTGTTAGGTCATTAAAAATATATATTTTTTTATCCGAAAATAAAGCCACAGTGGGCTGAGTGGAAGAATCAAGGCCGTAATTACAAGTTCTAATAATTTGAATAATGTTTTTTAATCAGAATTTCTTAATGATAAAGAAGAACTTATATAAAGTCTAATCATGGCGCAAGGGCACAAGCGTGTGAGTGTTAACGCGACAGGTTGTGGATCCAAATCGAGGAATTAAAATATTTAAATGTTTTTTGCTCTCGTGTAGAGGCAAAACGCTGCGTTAAGTTACGCCACTCAATACACAAAGCCTTCAAAATTCGGCGGAAACTGTGAAGCGGAGTGTTTTGACCTACACTGCTGTATAGATACAGTTTGACGCTAAAATATAATAATAAAATAAAAAAAATACTATATTCATAAATGTACATTACTGTTGTAGACGTTCATTTATTTTCATGAGTTGTTGCCTATTAAAGTTTTAAGCAACTTTATGCTGTATGCCCTATACATAGAGTTGATTGTTGCGGTAGACGTGTAAATGATGTTTAAATGAGAGGCGGATTAAAGTCACTTTAGCTATTTAAACATGTACGATAGAAGACTGAACTTAAGCTTTGATAAATTAGATTTCATATATCAAAGCTTAAATTCCATATATGTATATGGGAATTGAACCCACAATCGTCCCGGTTGCAATCAGATGATCAAAAATTCTCTGAGCAGGTATCGAACCTGTGAACAATATTTTCTCACGTGTATCATAAATACATGAGGCCAATGTGGCGAGTGGCGCAAGGGCACAAAGCGTGACTGTTTGTGGGTTCGATCCCCACTCGAGGAGATGAAATATTTACTTAAATGTATATTTCCATTTCTTCGCTCCGGAGTCGAGGACAAGCGCGGCGTTGAGTTCTGCCACTGAACACGCAATGCCTCCAGAATTTGGCAGAAAGTGGAGAACGGAGTGTCTTAAGACTAGGTGCCCTCTGGCTACCCTGCAATGTGCGGGATACAGCGTGAAGCTGATTTATTTATTTATCATAAATACATACTAAGGTGTCCAGAACAGTTATTTTACCTTATAAGATATCTAACGAGAGACACCTTAAACATTTCAGCAAAACAAAATGAACAAAACTGCAAACTGCTATTTTGTATTACGACACTACTACACAAATTTTCGTGTACACTGTTTTATAGAATCTCGGCACGCTCTTATTGCATGGAGAATAAGAGCTAAAATCGAATGTAAAGCAGCAGAGATGCTGTATGAGCATCATTTATCTTAACCTTGATATCTAAGAGTAGGAAAAGCAATGGAAGTATTATAGGTAAATGTATTGTGATACTGTATATTTTTAATAAAAAAAACCGTTTCACGCTGTATCCCACATATATAGAAGGGGAGGGAGAGGGAACCAAGTGGTGACTCTGTTTCCCATTTTTCACAAAATGTTTGAGACATTGCGTATTTAGTAGCGGAAATCAACGCCGCGTTCTGTATTACTACCAGAGCGAAGATATGAATATGTGAAAATAAGTTATCACCTTAGTGGGAATCCAACTCACAACCGTCGTGTTTATCATAAGACGCTGCACCATTGCGCCACGACAGCCTTACGTACATAAACATAAACACAAATATCTTTTTCCACGGTTATTTTAGACTTAGAGAGCCAAAATAAAAGATAAATTTTAAGATGATATAATCGTTTATATGATACAACTGAAACCACTTCTAAAACATTCTAAGTAACATTTCCCAATGCAGGTGTGGCTCCTAACAAATGTATCTCCATCTCGCGGTAAACGATAGCGATGTAGACACGTACTTCCTTTGTTTCCCTTCGAAACGAAAATGAGCACGAAATAAGAAACAAAAAAACGTATAAACAACTTGTACTGGTAGCTGTAGAGAGTACCTACTGTCTCATTTTTAATTATGATTTTTTGAAGACACATGTATAGATTAGTAACAGAACTCTCAATTTTGTTTATTTCTTTCTCATTTTTACGTTATTTCTCCTATATAACAAGAAACTTTACGTGTCGAGTGGCAGAGCTTATCGCCATCCTTTGTCTTTCCAGAGCGAACAAATTAAAATAAATCATACTTTTTAGACAACATAAAAAAAAATAACGTTGCGGGATTTGAGCCCGCTTCTCTTGAAAACCGTCCAAATTGGTTTAAATCCCGCTACGTTCAAAATTTTTATTTGTTTTCTTAAAAGTATTCTTCTTTCCAAAGTGTGGAATAACCCTTTGAAAATATCCAAAAAAAATCATTCCCAGAGTAGGAATCGAACCCACAATACACATACTGCGCCACGAACTCCATTTTTCTGATATTACCAATACGGTAATAGAAACCAACGTCGCATTTAACCTTACACATCAAAGGTATATCTTGTAGTATTTTAAAAATCCCATATATATAGGTACATTTTACTCAAACGGGATTCGAATTCACATTGGTCAGTCATGCAACCCTCGACTGCACCGTAATGGAAAAGAATAAGATTTGTGACGTTTACTATTCAGCTTGTCGAGCATAGGTTAGCTGAGACTTGCTTAGATTTGCGGAAACAGGAAAGGATTTTCTTCATATAAAATTTTAAAAGATTTATTCCGATCTGTCCAAGAGTTAATCCATGATAAAATTACTAGGTTATCTAAATGATTCTGTTCGGGGGAATTAATTATTTTCGTTTTATCACCCAAGTAACAAGACAAAGGGTAGTGTTAAATTCCGCCACTCAACACGTAATGTCTTGAAAATTAGCCAGACAGTCCGGAACGAAGTGTCTTAACACTAGATTCTGTCTGCCTACCCCGCTTTATCTATCCATAACCTGAAAAAATATATATTTTCTAAATAAGTATTAATTTGTATTGAGGCCAGTCGTGGCGCAGCGGCACGAGGTGTGACTGTAAAACCGACTGGTTGTGGGTTCGATCCCCACTCGAGGAGATGAAATATTTACTTAAATTTATATTTCCATTTCTTCGTTCTGGTGTCGAAGTTGAGCGCGGCGTTGAGTTGTGCCATTCAACACGCAATGCCTCCAGAATTCGGCAGAAAGTGGGGAACGGAGTGTCTTAACTCTAGGTTCCCTCTGCCTCTGCAAAAAGTATTTGACTTAAAATATATTTTTTTCGGGTTTTCAAAAACATAACACAAACGTACATTATATCATTAACTTCATCATTTTCTCTAACCTATTCTTTATTTTGTTATTTTCAACAATAGTGCCCTAAACAGTCATGAAAGGGTTTGTATCTATCAATCAGACCCTGACACGCCCAATAGCCGAATGGTAGGGTCGAGGGACTGCTTTGAAAGAAATAATGGAAAAAAACTTGACAGACGAAATTTTCATCAAAGAACACGTGTACATAAACATATTAGTGTATATTTTATGTGAATATAAATTTAGAGAACTGATTATGAATAATATTTTTTTTAATTAGATTTAATTGTTTCTATTTCTCTGCTGCTGAAAGTGGAACCGTGAGTTCTCTAAAGAGAACCTAGTGTCAAATAACTCGGTTCTTAAACACGCAATGCGTCCACAATTCGGTTGAAAGTGAGGAGTGAAGTGTCTTAACTAGGCTCCTTCTACCTACCCTGCTACATGCTACAGCGTAAAGCTGAACTAAAAACACCATAAAAATATTATATTTTTTATGATGTATGTTTTGATCTATATTTTTTATTCTAAGCCTGGTTTTTGCCAAATATCGAGATATTACGTGTGAAATAGCGGAACTCAACGACGCGCTTTACCTTCTTAATAGAGTGAGTAAAAGAAAACAATTTATTCCTCCGACTAAAAATCAAACCCATGTCCGTCACGTTTACGTGTCTATTATGCCAGACGAAAAATCCTACAATCCATACAGTAACAAAATTACTGTTTTTTTGAATACAAACGTCCAATTTTTAACGTAAAGGAACAAAAAATGGACGAGTTTCAAACAGTAAATGAGTAAGCTAACTAGATTTGAAACTTTTAAATTTAATTAATTTTTAAAGCAATTTTCCTGAACTTTAACAACTGGTGCTGACGTATGGAAGTTGCTAAACAATCTGCATATCAATTACTTCCTTTCGCTAAAAGAATTAGTATATGCACCTTATATGAAATTAAAATTTTAGTTTTGATTTTATAGTAGAAAACACACACTCATACGTAACAAAGGGTTCCGTACCAATTGGGGTTATATTAACGTACCAATTGGGGTTGTATGTCGACGGGAAGTATAATTTATAAAAAAAGTTGACAAATTTAATATTGCGCACGGAATTAAGCTACAATTATAAGTTTGCAATATTTTTTTTCTATGAAATATCTACAAATTTTATCTTTTTCCATTTTTACTCGGTGAATCTCGTACAAAATGCAGTAAAAACGATGCATAAACGCTTGTATCTTTTCATTGCGTTGACTTTTTCTTTTCTTAAGATGGAAAATGGTTTTTACATAAGGATAGACGGACTACAAAATGATTTTATAAGGGTTCCGTTTTTCCTTCTGAGGAACGGAACCCTAAAAATATATGAATTCCAGTCAAAGCCGGATTTGTTCAAAAAAATTATTCAATTTATAAGGATATTTAGGAAATGATTAAACCAAATTTATATACTTATATTATAACTTAATTTCCGCTTATATACATACTACATACACATATACATACTATATATCTATAAAATACAAGGCTGTAATATCTTGTTAATTATTGTACCGACCTGATGAAGTGCTCTCCGTTAGATTAGCCTTCGTCCGTCAATGGTGGATGAAAGAGGGTGACTTCAAATTTTATTCTTAAGTGATAAGCGAAAGCGTTTTAATAAAATTAATAAAAAATATTGAATGCTCTATATCACAATTTAAAATATAATTATTTAACGAGAAATCTGTCGAGTCAAAGCGCGGCGTTGAGTTAGCGCCACTCAACACGCAATGCCTTCAGAATTCAGTCGAAAGTGGGGAACGGAGTGTTAATCGTAAGTTCCCTCTGACTGCCCTGCTGTGTGCGGAATACAACGTGAAACTGATTTATTTTATTTCTTTTAACAAATAATTTTATAAATGATAGCACAAATTGAGAATGACATGCTATCTCCAGTTTATTTCAAAGGTCACCAGGTATTTATCATTTTCTCTAATAGATACTTATTAAGCTTTAAATTATTTGTTTTACGTTTAATTAAGTTGTCTTGCAGTCTTCATTTTCATACCATCCAAGAGTAGGCAGACAGTGCAGTCACTTCGTTCTCTATTCCTGACTCATTTTAAGAAAATTGCGTATCGAATGGTGGGAGCAACGTTTCATAGGTCAAATTTGTCATAACATTGGACCAAAACGTTTTTTTTAATTAAATATATTTTGATATACTCGTATATTCTTTACATTTTTAATGGCGTCGTAGCGCAGTGGCACAGTGTATGATTGTAAACAAGACGGTTACTGGTTTGATTTTTTCTAATTTAATTTCATTTCTTGTTAAAAAGTTTGTGGGACCCACCTTACAATGCCTCGAAATTTGGAGACACTAGGTTTATTCTGCCTGCCTAGCAGGGGTGCTAGCATTTAACTAGCCTGAAACTATATATATAAATATTAAACAATACTTTTCTTCTTTTTTAAAAGAAAACACTTAAAATTTAAGAATAAAAAAAATCTATTACCAGCTTTGAACTTACTACCATCACATCTCAGACTCGTGACGCTATATTAGAGGTACCTACTATAAATATTCAAAATTTGCTTATAACTTATACATTTACTACGTAAGGTTTCGTTCCTAATTTGTGGGGTTAATTCGGTATTGTCCAAGCGATCACCGTCAAGCTTGTCAACCATTCATGGGTTGGTGATATGGGAGCACTTCCGGTTTACAAGTGTAAATTACACGCTGTAAATATAATTAAAGTCAGTCGTGACGCAAGCTTATAAAGCGACAGTTTGTGAATTCGATTCCCACTCGATGTAAATAAAATATATGAAATATATCATGAAAACATTTCATTTGTTTGTTTCGGCAAAGCCGCGTTGAGTTCAGCGTCTCAACATAGAATGCCAGAAATCTGCGAAAGGTGGGGAACGGAAGTTCCATAATAGAAACGGATTGTTTTAACGCTGGGTTCCCAGGTTTCCTCTGCCTATCCTGCTATGTGCGCAGCGTGAAGCTAATATAAATATTTTCAGATATGTCTTAAAACACGAACACGTTCCATTTGGAAAATACTCAATTACCACAGAAAAAACGTATTTCGCTTCTGGATTTGAACCTAACTGATTCGACTAGTCAAAACGTATTTCATGCGTATTGTATGCGTATAGAAATCTCTATACGTTTCCCAATATTAATCCACCACTTCTAACTAATTGTACGACGAACGATTATTACTTTCGATTTAACCGCTATTATGACACAAGTGACGTCGAAGTGTCTCACATGATGTAGGATGAGAGCTTTAATTCGTACACGTGTTATATGTCCCTGAACAATACAATACGCCTCTTGTTCTCTTAAGAGGTGTATGTAATAACTCAATAAGTGAGGAGTTTCGATTGAATGGTATAACTAATATATTTAAGTATGTATAAATATAAGTATTTAACTTTTATTTATTTCTGCATATACGTTTTTTTAATTTTACGTTGATATTGCAGCTTCAGAATTAACTAGCCTAAGTTATAAGATCCAAGTCTATAAATTATAAAATTTGGGACATTATGTATAATATTAAAAAAGATGTCATTCTTATTTAATTCTTTGCAGTCATTTTAAGTCATTAATTAATTCTAAATTAGGTAACTTTTTGTTAAAAGTGATATTTTTATATTTTTTATTATTTTTTTTTCGATATACCATAACGGTTAAAAGGATGTGATATGAAATGCCTAAGTAATTATTTCAAATACTAATAGTATAACATCTTTCTCTTGAAAATAGTATAACATCTTTCTTAAATTTCTATACTAAATATTTAAAAAGAACCACAATTAATTTAACAGTGAGGCCAATCGTGGCGCAGGGTCACAAGCGTCTAACTGTGAACGGGACAGGTTATGGGTTCGATTCCCACTCGAGGAAATAAACATTTAATGCATTAATTCCCTCGCTTTGGTGTCGAGGAAAAGCGCGTGTCTTAATTCTAGGTTCGATCTGCCTTCCTTGCTGTGTGCGAGATATAGAGTGAAACTATTTTTTTTATAGTATGTTATACTATAGCTATACCAAATATTTAAAAAGAAAACCAAAATTAATTTAACCGTATTCTAATTGATACATCCTAGTTGGGTTGGGAATGCCGTTGTAGACCCTTCGTCACGTAGACTAATGGATAGAGACTCTGACAATGGGACAGGACAATGGACATTGGTGAAGGCGCAAGTAAAGTATTGTATTATTTATTGAGGATATAAAGCGAGGGTAGCAAGAGTTCTTTGGTTGTAACATTTTATTAAAATTAGTAAAACTAAAAACAGAGCTAAACGCGGTGTTGTGTTCCGCCACTTAACATGCAGTGTCTTCAGAGTTCGGCAGACAGGGTGGAGCGGAGTGTCTTAATACTAGGCTCCCTCTGCCCACTCTGTTACAAGCCGGATACAACATGTATTTGAAAAAAAAATCTAAAACTAATTGGGGCCATCGTGGAAGACATGGCAAAGAAAACAGTTGTGGAAAATTATTTTCATGTTCTAGCTCCTGATTGAAGAAAGTGCGGCATTGAGTTTCGCCACTAAACACGCCGAGTCTCTATAAATGGGCCGTACATGGAGAAACTTGGGAAGTGTTTAAACACCAGATTTCCTCTGCTATATGCGTGATACAGTGTAAAGCTAAAAGAGTATTTAAATCATCTTTATTTCGTACCTAATAAGATATTAAAGTATAAGCTTTATTGATATTTAGTAAATGCTATTTTCAGATCTGGTTAAACAAAGTGTGGTTTAATCTTCTTCTTTTTTATGTATTTTAATAACAAATGAATGTAAACAATACAAGGAACCCGACTCCGTAAATTTACTTAAATATTATAGTAACAGTCGCGCCATCAAGATATATCCAACGACTATCGTTTATTAAAATCGGTTCACTGGTTTAATAGTTGCAAGGAAACAATGGAACGGACATACATACATGCACGCTAAAACATAACCTTCCTTTTGTGATTCACCCCAGTCGGTTAAATAGTTTGAATGAAAAAAACCAAAAATATACTAAAATTTGCATATTATTTCACAATCATAATACACGAGGGATTTCGCAAATTGTTTCTTTTTTTTTTGGTTGACGTTTCGAGTAGGCGGACAACGAATTTATTGACTGGATGAAAAATGGTAGGGACAGGACAGGGGCGGGATGTATACAGCCTTTATATTATATGGATTGCTTTGTATATATAAATAATTAATATGTATATCTGTATATAGTAATTGAAGTTATTTTTTTGTTTGATTAAGAAATATTTTTATTATTTTCCTTTTTTTTTGGTTAGGGGGAAGGTTTTAGTTATTTAAGCAGAAAAAAATTGAAATCACTTTTACTTGTTGATACCTACTGGATATCGAAAAATAATTTTGGAAGTGTTAAACAATATTTGGGATTATTTTTCTAACTGTTCGTTTTGCTTTTGAAGTCACATATTCCTTTCTTTTTTAATTATTTTGAAATCAAACTTTTGAAATAAATCGAACTTAAAACCATTGAGCCTATTCAGACATGTCAAATTGAACAACAACCGGCGTCTATATTAATTGCCCTACTAAATTTAAATTTTGGAGACAAAGAAAATTCACAGCCAGACATAAAATACGGCTGCGGAAGCAAGAATACATCTTCCATATCAATATCCAATAACTACGGCCATTAATCCAACGATATTTCCAAGAGATTACATCCCCTACACACCTATAGATTATTATTTATAACTGTTACATCCTGCCGCCTAATAGTCGTACTGTTGACAGAAAAAATTATGTTTTTTTTTTCATATAAAAATAATTGTATATAATTTTTGGTGAGCTGCTGAGCGCGCAAGTACGATCATTGGGAATAAAATATATTCATTTTTCTGCTGCTGCGTTGAGCTCCGCCACTTGGATCCAATGTCTTGAATTCTGGTGGAGAGAGGAGTATCATAACACTAGGTTCTTACCATATGCATACAGTGTGATGTAATAAGATAATCTATTTATGTATACTATTGTGTACTGAAACTGATACAAAAGAATATTAAAATACTTATGCATCATATACATATAATTATTTCAATATTTTTTGTATTACATCTATATCTAATATTTAGTTAAATTTATATTTCTATTTCTTCACTCTACCACTCAACACGCAATGCTTTCAGAATCCGGCAGAAAGTGGGGAACGGAGTGTCTTGACACTAGGTTTCCTCTGCCTACCCTGCTGTGTGCGGGATACAGCGTGAAGCTGATTTATTTATTTATCTATATCTACACTTATAGTAAAATCGTAACTGATCGGTATCCGTACATGGGAGATATATCAGGAAAAATATTATTCGAAAGCATTTATCAACTAAGATGGAGAGAACACATAACGAATGATTGTTAAAATTTTTGTCTGTTTGTCTGTGCATTTGTTGTAAATAATCTCAGAAATAGCTTAACCGATTTAAATGTTTCGACTATTAGATACTGGCAAGCTTACCTTAATATTTAGTGTTTGTTTTATTGCGATCGGTTCATAAATAAAAGAAATGGTATTTTTTAAAAATATCAAATTAAAAAAAAATACCAAAACAATAATTTTACACAACTGTTTTATTGAATGGGCTGAATTTTTAAATCCAATTTTTATTGCTTGAGATGGTTTGTAAATTAGTTATAATTTGTATAATGGATATAAAACACCGAGATTTTAAGACTTAGGATCGGGATCGGAATTTACGCGAGAAAAACGGCGAGCGTTTACCTACCTTAATGGATATGAAATACCTAAATATTTTAAACAAATTAATGAAGTAATCGTAGTGGTACGTCTTTAAATGAGATATTTTTATATTCGATTTTTATTCGGGGGAATGAATTATTATGAGTTCTACGCTCTAATAATCAGCGCGGCATCGAGTTCCGCCAATCAACAAACAAGTTTTAGTGACTGCAATATAACTTAACACTAGGCACTATTGCAGGATATAGTGTGAAGCTAGTCAAAAAAACATTTCATATTCATTAAGAATTAGCTTTTAAGAACAGTTCTTAACAACAAAAAAATTAAAACAACCAGCAATTTAGTATAAGTCTAGACCATTTGAATTATTAAGTATACAAGGCAAGTACATTTATAAAGTGGAGAAGTGGATCCATGGGGGCGAGGGGTGAACTTCCGGTGAACGACACTGAATAAACGACGTCATGTCCGGTTGGAGCTGATCAAACAATTTCCTCGCGATATTTAATTTAGACAAGCCATTGCCAGCGTAGATATGTATGCGTGTGCTTTATTTTGCTTTGATTTACATATACGAGGCCGTGCTGGCGTAGTGGCACAGCGTGTGATTGTAAATGCGACGATTGTGAATTCGATTCTGAATAATTTATTATTTTAATTTCTTTGTTATGGTAATAAGAGGCTACGTTGAGTTCCTCCACTCATCACTCATCAAAATTCGGAGTACAGTGGGATACGGAGTGTTTTAACACTAGGTTCCTTTTAAGCTAAAAAAATGATATATATAAATCAATGTAAAATTTACTACTATAAAATCGAAGCTATATAATAAATTATATTTTCTAAAATTTTATTCATACAGAAGCGTTTTTCCCCTTTTCTTTTTTTAACTAGTTTATTATTTACCAATTTTGCCGGTACTTGAAGCGATAAGACCGACTTATATATATGTATATATATACTATATATATATGTATATATATATATACTTATGTGTGTGGAGTAAAGAAGCCTACAATTTAAAAAAGTTTAATAAATAGGTATATAAATTGTATTTTGTCATACCTTTTGCGTTCCAAATTTACAAAATAAAAACAATTATTTACCTCAATTTAAATCCAATACATATTTATTACAGCGCATCTTTCTATTTGTCGCAGGAACTCTTAGAGAAACGAATAAAACAATTGGAAGAGCAGTTAGAAGAAGAGAAAAGACGTACACAGCGAGAGCGTATGGCTGTCACCAAACTTCAAAATAAACTGATCAAGGTAACTACATTTTTTTCAATTACCTATATATAAGATATAACATTTTAAATATTTAATTGACATTACGTGTAAAGTGTACATACGTGTATTAACACGCTTTTGTAAGATAGATTTTTTAGGTACATAATAAAATCTAAGAAATTAAATTTGACCAAGTTATAATACTTATATCATCACGAAACTTCGCGCTTAGAGGCCATTCGTGGTGTAGGGGTACAAGCATGTTATTGTTACCGCGACAGGTTGTGGATTCGATTACCAATTGACGAGGAAATTAAAATTAACATTTTCATTTCATCGCTCTGGTGTCGTGGCAAAGCGCGGCGTTGAGTTCAGCCACTAAACGCGCAATGCCTCCAGAATTCCGCGGAAAATAGGGAGAAGAGCCTTGCTGGGGTCTCTGTCTACCCTGGTACATGCAGCATATAGCGTGAAACTATAAAAATAAATCAAGTTAGTCCAATTATAGTCTGAATAGTGAAATTTCGTTTCCTCGAGTGGGAATTGAACCCTCAACCTGTCACGTTCGCAGTCACATACTGTGCCCGGGCGCCACGACTGGCCTCTATTCTATTTTAATTATAATTTTAATAAACAATACCTTTAAATACATTCTGTCTAAGACGGTAAATATAATCCACAAACCAATTTTCCTCCCGCAACGCTTTAATCCATTCTAAATAAATCCATTATTTAAACTCAATTCTAAGGTTCACTGAAATATTAAGCATAGCCTGATTGATTCTTTGTTTGCGAGGGTCTATAATCCTTGCCTTTCTTATATAGCACTCAGATTGAAGCGATCGTTAAAAAATAATCTGGTACGTAAATATTTATTCTAGGGAGTATCAGTATCAGTTAGAAAAATGATTTTTGAAAACGTATAAAAATTTTGACAAAACTAAAAACGGACTCGGACCTGCGACTGTTCGAAACCATCCCAATGATAGCATAACACAAAAAATTCTTCCATACTTTTTTAGGCCTTTAAGTGAACATTTTGAAGAGTTGATACTTTTCTATTGGAAATGAATTCTATTGGTGGCGAAAGTCACCGACGCGCTTTACCTAGCTGCCACAGGGAAAAAATAAAATTATGGAATATTTAATTCCTCCAGCGGGACTCGAACCCGCACTCACCCACACAGTCGCTTGTGCTCTTACGTTAACACTGCCTTAAGATTATGCCTGACAATATATTTTAAAATATATTAACAGACTCTAAAGCTTATAGCTTTAAAATCGCACTACTGTATAATTGTATAATCAGATTCGTCTCAACAATGTTAATATGGAAATATGCCGCTTCAAATAAATATCGTCAGAATCCTGAAAGTGGAATCCAAAAAGTTTAATACGCCGTTGTAACCTGAAATAACATACTATCGATTTCGACAACTTTTCAGGTGAAAGGAACATATATACATATAAATGTATATCTTCACACATTCACTATTATATATTCCTAAAGATAGCTGTATAAATATACGTATATTATTGAAGCCGTCTTGACATAGCGGCGCAACGTCCGACTACACGCGACGGTTGTGGATTTGATTCCTATTTGGGTAAATGATTTTTTTTTTTTCACCCGGGTAAATACAAGACGTGCGGCTCTGAGTTCTTCCACCCAACACTAAAATGTATGGGAAAAGGGGGGGCTAAAATATGCGGGATACAGCGTGAAACTAAAGAAATAATATAAATGTTTCCAGAGGATAAATCAAAGTTTTAGATTCTGTAATCTAATACTCTACAAACTGAAGACCATAGTAATATGGTTATTAAATATTTATTAAATAATTAGACATCAATTGTTATAACGCTACTATAATCGAGTGGAGCCTTTATATGGCTCGACACTTGTCAATATTGGGTTTCTATTAATTAATTGTAGTACCTCATACCTGCCCCCCAGGGCGATATTGCTTGAGATTTATGACACAGAGTAAAATATACAGATTTACCGCAGCTAAAAGTGGAATATATATATTTATTTTTTAAAACATAATTCAATAATAATCTTAACTTACTTACAATATTGAAATTACTTAACATTTTGAATGTTTTCTTCCCTTGTGGCGTAGTAGATTAGTTAGAGCTACTATTGTGGATTCGATCCCCATTTGATAATTTGAGGTTTTTGGAGTGGCTGGGGTAAATCTGACATCAGATACAGTGGATTACATCACTATCAACATGATATAATATAACCTTATTGTCTGCATAGTTAAATGAACTATCCAAAACAAAAATAATTAATCATTCGAATAATTAGTTCCTGAGATAAGCGCGTTCAACTCTTCAGCTTTATTATATAAGTATATACATAATATACATATAAAAATATATTAAAGACTGCCTCCATTCAATTCCTTCCACAATATAGAAAATACCGAAATATTATGAAATACGTGCACTCCCGCCAGATCAAATACCGATTGTTCAATTAAAAAGTTATTTGTAACATATCGTTTCGCCCGTTGTGTCTGTTCGGACCGTTTGTATGGATTTTAACAGTTTTATAGGCAGCACGTTGTGTACGTGTGATGTTAAATAAAATGTTTTTGAATGAAAATATTTAAAGATATAGAATTATTAAACTTATTACTTATTAATTAATAATTCTTTGAAAAATATTAAATAGAAGATAAGACTGAGGGAACCGTAGTGTTAAGACACTCCGTTCCCCACGTGCCGCCAAATTTCAAAGACACTGCGAGTTGAATGGTGGAATCCAATGCCCTTTTATGCCTATTTACGTTTAAGTAAAAATAATTCATCAATCGAACCCACGTTTACAGTCTGATAAATAAAATTATTTAATGTTATTTATTTTTTTGTAATTTTACTCTGTAAATCACGGTGTATCTTGAGGCCGTCGTGGCGCAGGGACACAAACTTGCGACTGCACGGCAGTGGGTTCAATACCCACCCGGGGGAATGAAATATTTAATATTTCTAAAGCGCGACGATTCGACTATTCAACACGCAATGAGAATCCAGCGGAACGTGGGCAACTGAAGTGTCGTAATAGCAACGGACTCTTTACACTAGATTCCCAGGTTCCCTCTACCTACCCTGCGGAATATAGCCTAATGCAAAAAAAAAACTATAAAAAAACAAATAACTTTTAAATAAAGCACCAGACCACATAATCGCAACAGCAAAAATCATAAAGCAACACGTGAATTTTTCGTTCTCGTCTGATTAAACCCGCCGGGACTTCGATTGTCAGCATAAAATTGATTGAAAACTCACATTGTTTCGTCTGCCGTATATTAGCTCGATTCGGTTTATACTGTGCGTTGAAAGAAGGTTTTTGGTGTTTTTGCTCTCCACTTTTCTCCTTCCGCCTCTCGTACTTTATAGTAAAGGAGGGAGATGCATAGAAGCTTATTATATTGTAGCTGATTTTGCATAGTGAGGCATAATAGAATGGTATTTGATAATAAACGCGATAATTGTGGGTTCGATTCTTACTGTAGTAGTGATTTTTTTATTCTATATTTTTGATATATTTTATGGTGCCGGTAGAGTAAACGGCAGCTAAGCAGTTCTACCACTCAATACGCAATACTCGAGCCAATGGAATAAAATAAATATTTTATAATATTAATATTTTCTATACCTAGTGGTAGATGGTGTTATTGGTAATTAATATTTATCAGGTTACAGAACAAAAGGTCGCTGTCTTAACGTATTTAGGGCGTAACTGGCTTCAGGTGATGGTTACGGGTTCCATATTTACAAATTTATAATTCGATTTGAATTGGTAACAAAACACGAAGTTGTTGATGTGAATATCTAAAAATTTTAAAAAATCAGCTTCACGCTGTATCCTGCACAAAGCGGTAGACAGAGGGAACCTAGTATTAAGACACTCTGATCCCCACTTTCTGCCGGATTCTGAAGGCATTGCGTGTTGAGTGGCAGAACTCAACGCCGCGCTTTGCCTCGACACCAGAGCGAAGAAATGGAAACATAAATTTAAGTAAATATTACATCTCCTCGAGTGGGGATCAAACCCACAACCAATCGGTTTTACAGTCACACTTTTTGCCACTGCGCCACGACTGGCCTGAAAATAATAAAAAATAATTGGAATATAATCATAACTCAAGGAGTGTTAGAATCGAATCCACAACCACTGCGTGTTCTCTTACTCTACGCCACTGTTCATCAAAGATCTCATACAGATTACCATACATTTAATTCATCACATTGATCTGTGTCCATTGTACAGCGTTTCATACGTCTGTAGTCTGGAAACAGTAAACATACCCTTAGGGTACAAATGTCTCGACAAAGTTTGACCAGCTCTGCTTTACTTTTGGCATTTGACTATCCAATGCAGATTTCAATTACAATGCTACTTATAGTTTGAATGTTAGTACTAATTGTGAATTATCAGTACTGTCATTGTGTGTACGGTTCTAAGTTCGATTATCAAGTAAATAAGTAGAATTGAGGCCAGTCGTGGCGTAGGGGCACAAAGTGTGACTGTAAAACCGACTGGTTGTTGGTTCGATCCCCACTTGAGTACATGAAATATTTACTTAAATTTATATTTCCATTTTTTCGCTCTGGTGTCGAGGACAAGCGCGGCGTTGAGATCTACCACTCAAAACGCAAGACCTCCAGAATTCAGCAGAAAGTGGGGAATGGAGCACAGCAAAGTGTTCAAAACGTCGGGTTTCCAAAAATGTAGTAGTAAGTATTATTACTACATTTTTGGAAACCCTAATATGCACGATTAATCCGGATAAATAAATCAGCTTCTTGCTGTAACCCGCACACAGCAGGGTAGGCAGAGGGAACCTAATGTTAAGACACTCCATTCCCCATTTTCCGCCAATTTGGGAGGTATTGCGTGTTGAGTGGCGGAACTCAACTCAACGAAGAAATGGAAATATAAATTTAAATAAATATTTCTTCTCCTCGAGTGGGGCTCGAACCCACAACTGTCGAGTTACAGTTACACCCTTGTGCCCCTGTGAAAATTGTGAAAAATTAAAGATCTCACCGTTTTATTAATTTCTTGCTTCGCTCATTGCCACTTTCTCAAAATATGAGAGAAAGCTTAATAATTACTAAGTTAGTTTTAATAGAATAGCTATTCTAAGAATACATACTCGTATGTAAGAGATCCATTAACAACTAACTAGTGACTGTAGAAGCCGTTACACGTTAACGTTAGTATTGACACTCCCGGGGGTGGTAATACAAACAGTCTGCGGCTGGTCAGACATGTTTGGCGAGACGTTTAGTTCTTAAACAAATACCGTTTACACTATTTGATTGAATATTGTGAATCCTGTAAATAGATAACCATAGTTTCACGCTGTATCCCGCAGCAGGGTAGTCAGAGGGAACCTAGTCTTAAGACATTCCGTTCCCCACTTTCTGCCGAATTCTGGAGGCATTGCGTGTTGAGTGGTAGGACTCAACGCCGCGCTTAACCTCGACACCAAAGCGAAGAAATGGAAATATAAATTTAAGTAAATATTTCATCTCCTCGAGTGGGGATCAAACCCACAACCAGTCGATTTTACAGTCACACTTTGTGCCACTGCGCCACGACTCGCCTCAAATCTATTTAATTTCACGCTTTTTCCCGTATGGCAGGGTTAGTAGAGAGAGCATAGTGTAAAGACACACTGTTCCCCATTTATTTTCATTTTTTCTAGTTATCGAGTGTTGAACGAAGGAACTTAATTTATTTCAAGATTAATATGTATAATAACGTCTTAGCTAAGAATGCAAGCAAGGTATCACTGCCCATACCGCGGTATAAAACGACAATGTAAAAAAACTAAAGAAATAAAAGTTAAAATCTCAATATCCTCCTATACTCCGAGAAATGCAACAAAAACAATAATAAAACAATAAACCGTATGGAGTTACTAAAGTTTATACATTAAGAATATGTAAGCTTGCATAGCAAGAGCTCGATCTCTGGATGTACGATCAAAGCTTAAATTTTGGCCATTTTCCACCTACTCACGTATCAAAGTTTGGGGATTAGCTACCAGATTATTTACCTGTGCGTACTTATCTTAATGGCGGGTATTTGGAAAGTAAGTTTGGATGCATCGTCGGCAGTTGTTCAGTAACTTTATTTATGGCTTGGTTGGTAATGTGACATTGGGTTAGAGTTATGTGATATGAACAACAACAACTTTAAATTTATATTGTAGCAGCGTTAATTTTTTATTTTTTTAATAAAAAAATCTTAAAATCAGTTTCACGTTTCCCGCACACAGCAGGGTATACAGAGAGAACCTAGTGTTAAGACACTCCGTTCCGCACTCTCGAGTTTTGGAGGCATTGCGTGTTGAGTGGTGGAACTTAACGCCGCGCATCGCCTCGCTTTATTTTATTTTTAATCCTTGGCCGCTCCGTTGGCATATAACTAGATGATTGAAGAATAGTTATAATCTGAATTATTATATTTTACATCTTAACGTATCTTCAAGCACTTTAAATCTATGGCTTTTGAATATTTTATTTTAATACCCATTGTTACGACAATTTCGGGGATGTTATATTTTTACTTTTTAATAAACACACTCCTTCTACCATAATATATAATCTATATAATCTTAATATTATTCTTCTTAATATTCTTTTACTGTAAATGCTATTTTATTGTAAATACAGGACTGAACAGTATTAAAAAATATTTCTCCTATAAAAAAGTCGTTGAATCGCAAAACTTACGAAGTGTAATTATTATTTCCAACAAATGTAATATGTCTCTGACCTTACTATGTAGTAATTAAAATTCCACTGTAGTACTCGTCTAGACTTTGTCTTTAATAAGAAAAGATTGTCTTAGAATGTCTACTGACTGCAAGGAAGTTTGAAACTTCTTATTGTCAAATATCCTATTAATGATAAATTATAAATTAAAAACTTCACCTCACTTGGTATAAAAATATCAAATTTTCTAAATGTTTCCTAAAGTGTGTTTTATTTTATAAATCCCTTTCTTTTCATACCCATATTAAGTGGATTGTGCGAAAATGCGGATTACAATCCGCCATTTTGATATGGCGGCCATTTTGGATGAACAACAATATTGGTTATGTATAATTTCACTGTCATAAGAACTGAAATCGTGATCCAAACTTAAATCCTATATCGGACACTGGGAATTGGGTCACATTGGACTTGCAATATTTCACTTAGACTAACACATACATACATGGCAAGTCGAATTAAAGCTTGTAATAATAATTAATAATAATTGTTATTACAAGCCTTAAGTGTCTACTATTAAAGGAACATAAACAGTAAATTATTATTTTTCAACACAAAAAAATAATATTTTCCCAACTATAACATTTTTATATAATTGTATATATTAAGTAAAGTAATACTTATATTTTATTTAGTAGATTTAGACATTATTTTGGTTTGTGATATAATTATTCTTGTGAAACTTAGAAGTAGAACCACGTCACAGCTATTAATAGGAACATAATATATAATTATATGCCCACATAAATAAACGTCTAAATAATTATACACGCTACACTCTCTTTAATCAACAAGGAAAGACGTAATGAACAAATGTATTACATTACGTTCTCTTTGATATGGCTGGTAAGAATATCCGAAGTAAATGAATCAATTCTGATCCTAATTGCCCGCGTGGTATGCGTCAAAGGCGGCGCGCGCGCAGGAATGTGCGTGACCAATTTGATTAGATGGTCCTTCGAGCCGGATGTTTTGCTCCTTACTACAAATACTCATGTACTAGCTTTAGTAGTTAGTAATTATTTTAGTATTTACTGTTATTAGTATAGGGAATATATTGCAATGAATATTATTTGAGGCGACGATTTAGTTAATATTTAAAGCAATTCTAAGTCTCAGAGCTTCGTGTTAAAGTTCATATTGCTCAAGGGTTATTATAAGTATATATTATTCTTGGCTGAGGTCCTTTCCTGTCACCTAAATATTTGCAGACGTCTGATTTATTTTGGTTCCAGTGATGTCGCACCTGTGTCTGCTAATTGGATGTTTCAGATTATTTTGTAATGGTATGCAGTAGTTGAAACTTGATGTATTGTCTTGTTCGTGTAATGCGCATGTAATATAAAGAGATATTTTGTAAGTTTCTTTTTTTCTCTTATAGCATATGCTGAGGGAACTTAGTGGAAAGTGAAATTCGCTTGAATTCTGAATATTTGGTATATGGCTTGTGCTATTTATTGAATTGAAAATTTTCGCTTTTTCTTTAGATCAAAAAAAAATATAATCATTTGTTTCCAGCGGCAACTAAACTAACAGCGATTAAAATCAGATGTTGCCCTAAAATGTTATTTGTATAATTTAAGGACAACATCTGTTTTGATGATTTGTATATTTTGCAAGATTGACAAATAGGATTTAATCAACTTTCTCTGTTTTTTCATACATTCTAAAGCATAATGTTGTTGACTGCGGAACACGACTACTATTATATTTGATCAAACTTCCTTGTATCATTATGGCTTTTATTTTTTCTACATCTCTACTTCTTATTGTCGTCATAGTAAACTTGTTAAAGACTCTATTTGATATGTAGGTACAAACATAGTTATTTAACCTCACGCTGTTTCCCGCATACAACAGGATAAACAGAGTGAACATATTTTTTAACATTTTTAAAGTGTTATTCCACACTTAGGAAAGAAAAATACTTATTTAGAAAACGTATAAAAATTTGAACGTAGTGGGACTCGCACTCGCGCCACTTGGAAACCGACCAGGTGCTCTGACCACTAAACTATACGTTCATAAGTTTTAAGATGGAACATAGTGTTATACTCTCCATTCCCCATGCAACGCCTAATTTTCTAGATATTGCGCGTCGAATAGCGGAACTTAAAATCGTGCTTTGTCTTTTTAACAGAGCCATACTTCATTTCTTCGGTTTGTACATTATTTGCAAAGTTCAAATATTAAACATACAATTAATTCAAAGTTCAAACTAAATTCCTTCCTATTAGTTAAGACGACGCCTATAGTAATTAAGTAAAGCAATAATCATAATATCCCTTTCTAATCAAACTTAGAAGATTCAATTAGGCTGTGAGATGACCCTCACTTAACTGACAAGATCTTAATATGTCCCATTTGGCCCTTCTTGGATAGTGGCTTAAAGTCAGATTGTGCTACAGTGTAGTAAAGTCGAAAGTAACATTTTATAGTATCCATACTTTTTTTCTTCATAGTATATTAGGCAGAGGGTACCTGGGAACCTAGTGTTAAAACACTCCGTTCCCTTTAAGATACTTCTGTTCCTCACTTTTCGCCGAATTTGTTGCGTTGGAATTCAACACCGCTTGGTATTTATTTAGCAAATTCTATTTGTAAAGATTTAATACACCTAAATAGAATTGATGAGGAGAAGTTTACTTACAGAAAGAATTTTATCAAAACTTACTGTATATAGTATATGTATAGTGTCAATATATGTAAATTTGAACTTACTACAACAAAATGTAACAATGATCCATAACGGACTTCAATTCTATAAATTCCATACAAATATTGACTCAAAAACAGACCATTCTACATCAGACGTGTCCTTGTAATTAAATCGACTGCTGGACAGACTGAGAAATGATGAACACAATTTAATAAAACAATTGATTGTTGATACGTAGCTTATTTTTATTGTAATAAAAAAAATGTAAATGTTTGTTGTTTATAAAAGTAATTACTGTCTGTGTCTGGACATCGGCAAAATATTTTTACATTTCAGTCGTTACATTCATCTTTACTTATGGATTCAAATGAAACCAATTTAAACCTTATAAGGATTGAATTTAAATTTGGGTAATAGTTAGTAAGTTGATCTTACTCGCTGCTCGCCTCCTTCCCAAAAAACCTATACGACAAATTTCAATGTTCTACGCCGCATCAGTTTCGGCTGGTCGTCGTCTATCTGTCACTCAATAATAGAATAGGTTTTATATATTTAATACGTGAAAACTATATAAAAAATGCAACTCTTTATGCTTAAGAAAGATTCCATTCACATATACCATCTCTTAAGTTCTTCAAATATTGCATAATTTCCTCATATCCTAGATATATTTAACCATTGTTTTACCGACCACAGACTATAAAAATGGAGTGTGTCTATTTCTGTGACATCAAAGCTTTTTCAAATAGGCAATAAATTGTTGTGTGCTGGACACACCTGCTCCTAACCTTTCTTGGAATCTTATTTAGAAAATACAATGTTTGGGTGGTACTCAAGTTGAGGAGTATCCTTTATTTATCTAATTGGTAGGAGCTTCACAGTTTATCTTCGTTTCTCATTTTCCGTCCAAATTTCGAGACATTTCCTAAAGAATGGCGGAATCTAAAGCGTTATTTTGTTATAGAGCCATGTTTTATCTTATTACAAGATCGAAATTTTTTTTTCTCCAGTAGAAATCGAACCCACTACCATCGCGTTTATATTCACGCTACGCTGTGCTGCTGCGTCATGACGGCCTTAGCAACAAGACCAGAACTTTTTAGTACAATAATAAGTTTCTTTTTTCATTTAAGCTATAATATATACTCGTAAATATATTATAATAAATATATATATAACTTGAGGCCAGTCGTGGCACAGGGGCACAAGGTGTGATTGTAAAACCGACTGGTTGTGGGTTCAATCCCCACTCGAGGAGATGAAATATTTACTTAAATTTATATTTCCATTTCTTCGCTCTGGTGTCGAGCACAAGTGCGGCGTTGAGTTCTGCCACTCAACACTCAATGCCTCCAGAATTTGGCAGAAAGTGGGGAACGGAGAGTCTTAACACGTGTGTGCGGGATACAGCGTGAAGCTGATTTATTTGATTTGATTTTTTTTATTTTATTTATGTATAACTAAAAAAAATGCGCGGAACAACCTTAGAGACTTCTCACAGAGTAAAAGAAAAACCACTGACGTGCACAATATGTCAAGTAAGATCTTAAGTAACCAATAATCGCTTTGAAAAATGCGTCACATTACTAACAGAAAGTGATATTATTGGGCTTGGGGGAACGTATATTGCGGCTTTTCATTATAAATCATAATATTATAGTTTATTTTCTTTTTCATATGGTAGTATTATAGTTAGTCTTTATTAATAAGGTAATATATTGAGGATAGTCGTGACGCAGTGGCACGAAGTGTGACTGTAAAACCGACTGGTTGTGGGTTCGATCCCCACTCGAGGAGATGAAATATTTACTTAAATTTATATTTTCATTTATTCGCTCTGGTGTTGAGGCTAGGCGCGGCGTTGAGTTCTGCCACTCAACACGCAATGTTTCCAGAATTCGGCAGAAAGTGTTGAACAGAGTGTCTTAACACTAGGTTCCCTCTGCGTACCCTGCGGTGTGCGGGATACAGCGTGAAGCTGAGTTTATAATAATAAAAATATCGGAGACCGTCTAGCTCCCTGTAAACGCGATGGTTGTTGGTTCGATCTCAATCAGGGAAAAGATTTATTTTTGTTTTCTCGTTCTGATCTAAGTCTAGTAACAAGAGAAAGCGCGGCGCTTAGTACCGCTGTTGCCAAAACGCGTCGTTAATACTAGGTTTCATGCCTACCCTGCTAAATGCGGGATATAGCGTGAGGCTAAAAAGAAAAAGAACTAATATCCAAACGAAATCTCTTGAAATAAAGCATATTTATACAAATTTTGAAAATGTATAAAAAATTGAACGTAGCCGGACACGAACGCGCACCTCCTAGAAACCAACCAGTGGGTACGCAAGAGGCGCGGGTTCGAGCCCGTTCAAAGGCTACGTTTAAATTTTTATATTTTCTAAATAAATATTTTTCTTTCCTAAGTGTGGAATAATACTTTAAAAATCTTAAAAGCATATTTAGCTTATTTTAGCATTACGAAATCACAATTTTTTGTTACGAACGACCACCCAAAAAATTAATTAGTTATAAGATACACTCGACATCTGCAAATTCAGAATTGCGACGACAATGCCCCTTACCGACAGTGCTTGGAAGGAGAAAAAAATAATTAAATTTCTGATGACTTCACAAAATAATTTGTATGGGCAGAACAATAAAAGGCAATCATGTGTATGTACGGTAGGTAGCTTTTGAAATCTTTTTGTTTTTGTTTCAATTGTCATACTGAGTTTGTATAAGTCATCGGTTTTTGAAGTTGCTAGAAAATTAATTTAATATTTATTATTTTTTTTATTTTTTATTATGAATGTTTACGATTTCTACTTGTTGAAATGAATTGTGTTTTATTATATTTTCTATTTCTCTATTTCGCTTAATAAAATGTCATTGCGCAATGGCACTGGCGTGGGGCTGTAAACGCGACTATTGTGGGTTTGACCCCTCACTTAGGGGAAAGATATATTTAATACTTTCATTTTCTCGCTCTGGTGACACTTTTTCCGCCAATAAAGACGTAATACTTCAAGAATTCGGCGGAGAACTGAAGTGTCTTAATTAAAACAGAATGTTTTGACACTAGATTCCGATTCGTCAGCTAACAAGCCAAATCGAGAAAATTAACAGAAAACAAAAAAAAATATAAAAAAATAAAAAAAACATACTACACTGTCTTATACATTAGTATAACTATTAGAGTACAAATAGAAAGAAGGAATAAAAATGGAGAATGTTACACCACTTAAACTTTATTTGTTAGAAGCAATTGTACAGAAAAAAAAACTTTTACGGTTCATATTCTTGTGACATAGCGTGTGACTGTAAATTTGTTTCTCGTCCTGGTAAGAAGATAAACGCGTGGCATTGACTTCTGCCTATCATTACGCAAAATCTTAAAAATAATGTGGTGTGTAAGGAACGGAGTGTCTTAACACTAGGTTTCCTCCATTGGTGGGATACAGCATGAAGCTATAAAAAGAAAAGGAATATAATAACTCATACCAACATTCAACACAATTTAATTCGCAGCGATGCAGTAATTTGCATCAGAACACAGAGTCTCCTGCACTGCTCCATGCATATTTAGCACTTGTTTAATTATACTATTTACGCTTCAAGCGGTTTAAGAAAAATGACTAGAAAAATGTACAGAGAGAGAGAGAGAGTGTTTACCATAAAAAACGGGTAAGTTTTTTGCATATTAGTTGTTTTCAAAGTAAGGACGATTAAAGAAAAGAAACCTTTATTAATGCCAGTCGTGGCGCAGGAGTAACTGTGTGACTGTAAGCGCGACAGGTTGTGGGTTCGATTCCCACTCGGGGGAATGCATTATTGTTTATAAATATTTTCATTTCTACGATCTGGCAACAAGGCAAAAGCCCGGGGTTTAGTTCCGACGCTCAACACGCAACGCCTCCAAAAATTCGGCGGAAAAGTGGGAACGGAGTGACTTAACACTTGGTTCCCTGTGCCTACCCTGCTGCATGCGGGTTAAAGCGTGTAGCTGATTATAATTTCTTTTTTAGCCGAATTTTGGAGACATTACGTGTTGAGTGGCGGAACTCGACGCCGCTCTTTGCCTCGTCACCACAGCGAAGAAATCGAAATATACATTTAAATAAATATGTCATTTCCTCGAGCGGAGATGAAACCCACAACCGTCGCGTTGCAGTCACATCTTTGTGCCCCTGGGCCACGACGTCCACAATTTTCACTCAGTAACGTTAGAATTTTATACATACATCTATATATATTAATAAATATACAATATTAATTAACAGAATTAATTAAACATTTTCATTGGTTCCTCAGACGCCGTCAAATAACTTTATCATTAAAGTTGGAGTTGAGTTTTGTTTGCCTTGTCGTATAAGTTTGTACCGGAAGGGGTTAGAAATATTACTGTCCCGTCATTTCAAATCAAAACATTAGAAGGTTTGCTTTGTATAACGGGGTGGTTGCTACCATGGTATGATGTGGTATTTGTCATTTTTTTTTATTATTAAATAAAGTAAATTTTAATGATAAATCAATCTTTATAAGTAAAGTTATAATTTAAATAATAAAAACACCTTCGCGACCTATCCCGCTTACAGCGAGGTAGGCAGAGGGAACCTAATGTTAAGACACTTTGTTCCCCATTTTCTTTCGACGCCACGCTTTGCCTCGACACCAGAGGGAAAAAATGAAAATATAACTTTAAATAATCATTTCATTTCATCGAGTGGGGATCGAACCCACAACCAGTCGCGTTTAAAGTGCGACCAGCACAACCAGGCGCCACAACTGCCCTCATGTCGATTGTAACACTTTAAAATACGATGAAAGTATTCTTAATATAAAATAATTATCTTGTTTGCTAGAAAAAATTCGTGGAACTTTAGCTAGTCAGTAAAATATCAGGTTTAAAGGAATTCGTTAGCGTCGCGAAAACATTGTGCTATTGGAGAGCCTTCAAAATATTCTGGTCTTTACACTAAATTGGGCAAGGCTCATTATTTTATATACCAAATACTTTAAAAAAACTGTATTATTTATACATATCTTAAATTAATTATTCGAAATATTATTTATATTAGGTCACTGAAAGAAATTTTAAAATTAATAAGTATGAAAAATACATTTCTATTAACATTTCAAGGCTTTCCGTAATAAATTTCTTATATTGTTTTTTTAATGTGATGATAGACGACGATATAAGTTAGTAATGAGGCGGATAAAATTCAAAAATATAATTTTCTTATTTTTTTTATTGTTTACATGTCATGATTATTTTGTCAAAATTATAAAATTTTGTCAATTACCGTATTATTGTAGACAGTGAAACCTTAGCACAGTGTTTGCTAGGCGTAATTACAAGGTAAATGAGCGTGACCAAGACGGGATTTGAGAATCACCAAACTGTGTTTTCATTTTGGGTGTTTCACGATCCATTGATATTTATGTTTGGGGGCCTTTAATAATTTTACATTAGTGTTATTTTGGTAATGAGCGAAGGTACTTAAATGAAGTTATTTTTGTTTATTTTTTATTATTTGCCACGCTGCAATGTCTCGAAAATAGTGCGGTGTGTGGGGAACGAAGTATCTTAACACTAGGTTCCCTTTGACTATCCTGCTATACGAGATACAGCGTGAAACCAATGACTGACAGATAAGAGGTAGACGAGAAACTTTTGGATATAGAAAGCTGAAATTTGGCAAGTAGGTAGGTTATGGGCCGTTCCCCATATCCCTCTGAACGTTGGAGGTATTGCGTGCTGAGTAGCAAACTCAAAGCAGCGCTTTGCTTCGACAACAGAGCGAAGAAATGAAAAATTAAATATATCCTCGAGTGGGAATCGAATCCACAACCCGTCGCGTTTACAATCACACTTTGTGCCCCTGCGCCAGGACTGGTCTCAACTAATGTTTATTCTACGTAAATTTTTATGACAATATATCAGGCAGCAGGTGTTTCAGGTTTCGAGGGTTAACTGCGGTCAGTTGTATGTATGAGTGAGTGTCATTGGTACCAAATCTGGGATTTAATTTTGCTCCCCGCAGACCAGCGGTTGAAGTTAATTTGACCATTGTGACGTACACTTTGTGGTTAAAATGAAATAGTCGGTATGGAAATGTTTCAATAGAGAATGCACATATCAGTTACATGGTGATATGGTGAACGTTCAATATATTATTAAAAAAAACTTTTAAAAAGGTGGCAAGTAGGTAGTTCTGTATTTATTTTTATATTTCAAAATATTTGAAATTGATGTAGCTGTCTGTCAGCTCTTATTTGGCTAGAGTTAGACCAATACACTCCCTAATTTTAGTAAACCTAAAACAAATCTTGTGCATCTGGGATTAGGTGAAATAATAAATGCACATGAAAAAATATGCTATCGTGGGGTAGTGGGAAGGCATCTGATTGTAAACGCAATGATTGTAGATTCGATCCCCCAAGCAACGACTTGCCATCCGAGCCAGTAGCTTCCTGTTTTTTTCTTTACATTTTTTTAACTTCACGCTATATCCTGGACATAACAAGGCCGATGGAATCTGGAAACCTATTTAAAGACTGCTCCCTATTAAGACACTTCCATTCCCTACTTAATTCCGCTGAATTTTAGAAGAATTGCGCTTTGAGTGGCGGAACTCAAACACACACTGCGTCTTCTAACCAGATATTTATATACATATATATTAAATGTTACAATTTTCCAATTATAATATCATAAATACTAACATAAACATACATACAATTTTGATGTCATTGTCATATCACCGCTAACTAAGTTAAGCGTGGGTCACACCTGTGTATCTTTTATTCAGATCCCCGAACCCCTAATGAAGGGGTGTGCTGGTTACACGTTTAAACATTGAACGTTTACGCCAACTTCCGTTTTCTAATTAATCCTTTTAATGGGAAAAATTATAAATGACATCCCTATGGCGCGGTGACAATGTAAGTCAATATGGCGAAAAAGTTAGTTCGTTACTTTTTTAGCGTCACGCTGTATCTCGAACATAGCAGGGTAGGCAGAGGGAACCTGGGAACCTAGTATTAAGACACTTCCGAAAATTCTTCGACGGAAGAATTTTCGAGGCATTACGTGTTGAGTGGCGAAACTCAATGCCGCCTTTTGTCTTCTTACCGGAGCAAAAAACCGAAAATAATTTATTTCTACGAATAGGTTCCATTCTTTTTAGCTATTTTGGATCTATAATTTTATTGAAAACATACTCGAGATTATTTATTTTATTAAACAGCAGCACAAGTGCTTATTATAAAACACGGACTTGAGCTTAACTTGCGTTTTGTCTTGTTATAAGAGCTAGGAAATGAAAATATTTAATTCCACTGAGTTTTCACTATCGTGTTCACAACCCGTTAACAGCTCCGCAACTCAAAATGTAATGTCTCGAAAATCGGGCGGAGCATGGGTAATAGACTGTCTTAATATTAGGTTCCCTAATGCAATCCTCCTATAAATGTATGGGGGATACAGCGTGAAGCAAAAATATTTTTTTGCAGAATAACCAAAATGTATAATACGATAATATCATCGTTTAAATTTGATACAGTTTAACAAATCGAATCATTGTAGGCAGTAAAATTCATCATAAATAAGCAACAAGGGGATTGAAGACCGGTCACTGACCGCTCAAGCGAGAGGGTGACAGGCGCGTTAAGGTGTTTCAAGTACTTTTCTCTGTTAGGCATTCTAAAATTTTAAGTATTATTTAGAATCAGCTTGACGCTGTTTCCAGCATATGGCAGGGTAGGCAAAGGGAACCTAGAGTTAAGACTCCGTTCCCCATTTTCTGCTGAATTTTTGAAGGTATTGCGTGTCGAATGGCGGAACTCAGCGCCGGGCTTCTTGCCTTGGTGCCAGAACGAAAAAATAAAAATATTAATAAATAAACCTACAACCGTCGCGTTACAGTCACATCTTTTGTGCCGAGACGGCCTAAACATATTATTTGATTAATTATGATTAGATGATTAGTTTAGTATTCAGTAACAGTAGTTTAAAGTTGCAGCATTTTTTAAATATATTTATTCTTAAATTATAATCAATGGGAGGCCAGACGTCTCGCAGCGGCTTTATAGGTTCGATTCCCAATTGAGGAAATAAATTATTTATCATTTTCGCTTCACTTTAGTAAAGAGTCAAAGCGCAACGATGAGTTCCACCGCTCAATACAGAATTTCGCAGAAAGTGAGTAATTAGGTGTCTTAATGTGAACAGAATGATTTAACACTAGGTTCCTAGATGCACCGCAGTGGGGGATTCGATTTTCACTAAGGGAAATAATTATTTACCATATATTTCCTCGCTCTAGTACCTAGACAAAGATAATTTAGCAGAATTTGGGGAACAGAGCATCTTCTTAGCTGAGAAATCGAAAAAAATTATGTTCATTACCATTATTCCCTTAAAAAAGAAAGTTTCAAACTACCCTCTCCATTTCCTATACAAGTTTGCTTTTGGCGGTCAGCGGCTATGTATAATCCCTAAATTAATTTGTACCGTCTACCAACGGTTGTGGCCGCAGGTGCGAATAATGCTATACAAATGACCCCACGTCCGAAATGACAAGCAAGGGTTGAAGTGCCCGGTTAAAATAAATGTGCATAAATTATAAATATCCTGAAAATCAACAAAATATATAATATATAAAAAAACTGCTTCAAAACTGTACCTATGTGCACAAACCTAAACAAAAACTAAAAAAATATTTTAAAAAATCAGATTCCCTCTCATATGTAGCCTGCATATAGTAGCATATTTAGAGGGAACCTTGTGTTAAGTTTCCCACTTTCCGTCAAATTTTTCATGAGGCATTGCTTGTTGAATGGCGGAATCTAACGCTGCACTTTGATTAGTTATCAGAACAAGGAAATTAAAATATTAAATATTTAATTTCGACGAGTGGGAATTGCCAAGTGGATGCGAATTCACAACCCGTCGCGTTTACAGTCCCATATTTGAGCCACTGCGCCACGACTGACCTCATAAGTATTATTCCTTAAAAATATTAAATTTAATTAGAAGATATTCTATATAATAATACATGAACATACATACATACACACATGGGGAAATCCCCTCTACTTCACTGAAGCGGAGCTTAGCAAAACGTTTAAAACAACGGTGACATATTTCAATGCTAATTATACGATCGTTAGGATGAGAAAGAACATTTGTGTAACCGAACGCGCACTTACTGACTGGTGTTGTGTGTGTGGTTCAAAGAGAGAGAGAACAGCGAGATTATAGAAAAAAATATAGCGACGCCGTTGTGGCGCTGGAGCACAAGCGACGGTTGTGGGTTAGATTGCCATTTGGGGTATTGAATTATATAATATTTTCGTTTTCATTTTGTTCTGGTAACGTGGCAAAGCGGCGTTGAGTTCCGTCTCTTAGCACGCAGTGTTTGAATTTCGAAAAGCGGTTCATTATTTTTTTTGTTTTGCCCGTCTGCGTATCGTGACACCGTCTGAATGTTAACCGACTGTTATAGGTTCGGTGAGGATTTATTTTCATTTCTTAGTTCTGGTAGCAATATAAAGAAATTGGAGTGTAAATTAGGTGTACGGAGTGTCTTATCGAGTTCGAGTCGCTTCTTCCTGCCTATCCCGTTATATGCGGGATAAGCGTGAACCTAAAAAAACCAAACATAGTTTAAAATTAAAAAAAAAAACCATAAATTTTAAATTAAAACATATATTTGAAGCTCACCCTGCAGTTTCGTCGTCGTTCTAGGAGCCTAAATAAAAATATCCTGTATATTTCAACTAGTTTCACGTAACTTAAACCCGCATATACATTCAAATCCATGTTCACTTACATTTAAAATATAATTTCAGACATTGTAATTATGGATATAGTCTACACTCGACATTTGCATGAGATTTGGGAGCAATTGTATTTTACACGCGCAATAATTACACCTTCTACCTGAAATACATTTTAAAGCTAATCTTCGTTATAGAATACGGATACTAGGACTTGATTGTGGATTCGAATCCAATTTGGATTATTGTAAATTTAATATATTTGCGTTTATCTCTACGATTTACGTTTACATGTATAATCTTTGTTGGGTTGTAAGTAGACAAAGGAGTAAAAATACTTCCCTTTTTTATGTTTGGTTGCAATATGGGGACTTAAAATGTTTTTTTTTAGGTTAATTTTAAAACTTATTTAATGTAAGAATTGTTATGCATTCTTATTGATGTATGTACTTATATATACTTAAGTAGTGATAGTCTTATCGAGTTTCTTAAGATTGGGTTCCCTCTGGTTACCCAGGCATGCTATACAATTATAATATGTTCAAAATAATTATAAAAAAGCGTTTGTAAAAAGTAGCTAACATAAAATAAAACTACAAGGCAACGCACAAACAAACTTTTTTTATTTTCATACAAACTACAAGTTTGCATCTAACATTGCAAATGAGCTTCTCCTTTGAGTTACTTTTAGAATGCAGTTTTGTATAATGTTTATATAGTTTTTATTGCACTTTCCTGTTTTGCTTCCTAGATTTTATAAAATGACTGTACTTAAACGACTTTAGATGTTTTATAAATAAAGAAAATAGCTATTGGTACAGTGGTCGTATTTATTGTTGACACTCCTGTGATAACATATTCGATTTGATGAGAAGAAAAATCTTCAACTTTTTTAAGCTATTTGGATTAGAATTCTAATCAATATTTTGTTAGATAGTCCAATATCCAGTTTTATACAGTCCATATAGAATGAGGCTGTACGCTATTTCACACGATACATAACGTTAATCGTTTCAGTATAACTGACTGCATTTGTAATAGTGTTAAGAAACTCCACTACCCACTTTTCCCCGAATTCTGGAGGCATTACGTGTTGAGCGGCGGATCTCAACGCCGCACTTTTGCCTCGATGCCAAAGCGAAGAAATTAAAATATTAAATATCGCCTTTTCTCGAGTTGGAATTAAACCTTACACGCTTGTGCCACTGTGCCACGACTGGCCTCACACTTACACAGGGTAATCTATATCCTGGTCTAAGTAACAGCTAAAACTTAATTCTAGTACTAATAATACAAACTCACTCAGAGTCTGGTGTCAAATTAGATGAACGGTTACCCAATTTACAGATTAGTCTCCGTAGTTTCAACTAGATTCGTTGCTTAACGTTTTAACTGAATTAAGTTATTTTAACATTAATTTTTAACTAGTAATCTGGCTTGGCATAACTTGACAGTAATTAAGCTCATTGCTTGAGAGGTAAGAAGTAGTGAATATATATTTTTTGTTTTTGATTTATGATATTCTTCGTTTAGTCTAAATTGGTTCAGGGACTGGTTGTGGGTCGAACGCCATTCGAAGAAATAAAAAACATGGTTTAAATTTCTATTTTACTTTTTTCGTCTCCAGAATTTGGCGGGAAATGGAGAACGGAGTGTTTTAACACTAGATTCCCTCTGCCTACCATGCTATAATATGTGCGGGAAACAACGCGAGGCTGATGTATTTTTCTCATTTAGTCTAGCATAAAAAGAGCATTTCATATGACTTGTCGCCCACAACTTTATTTGCGTGGAATTTAAACTGTAAAATGGGAAATCTGGTTCTTTTCTGTTCCCGTAGGAATCGAAGAAACCCAAATGTTGGACGTGCAGAGAACGGAGTGTCTTAGCACTAGGTTCCCTCTATCTATTCCACTTTCTGAAAAAATATATAAACAGTCACTGTATATAGTTATTTATTTTCATTAATTATAAATTAATTAACTTAGTAAGAATCTTCTAAGTCTGGTTTTAATAAAGCCTTAAAGCATTCAATTTCATCATACAATTCCATACAAAACAGCTATAGTAGTACACAACAAATAGAAGCTCAGAGTTGTCGGGTGTCGGATTAGACGGACTGTCCAACTCTCTTGTTACTTAACCATTGTTTCGTGGAGTTTAATACTTTATAGTTTGAAACTTGTGAATATATATATGTATAGTAGTTAGTTATGGTTCAGAAATGGAGTATCCTGATACAGCGTGAGACCAAGGAACCTCTCTGCCTCTCTGGGTAGGCAGAGGGAACCTAGTATTAAGACTCTCCGTTCTCCACAAAAACACAATATGATTTAAAAAAATAAATAAATCAGCTTCATGCTGTATCCCACACACAGCAGGGTAGGCAAAGAGAACTTAGTGTTAAGACACTCCGTTCCCCACTTTCTGCCGAATTCTGGAGGCATTGCGTGTTGAGTGGCAGAACTCAATGCCGCGCTTTGCCTCGACACCAGAGCGAAGAAATAAAAATATAAATTTAAGTAAATATTTCATCTCCTCAAGTGGGGATCGAACCCACAACCAGTCGATTTACAGTCACACTTTGTGCCGCTGCGCCACGACTGGCCTCAATATGATTTGTAGTTTAAAATATTATATGTATTCAATAAAAATTAGCTTTACGTAGTCTATATACACGTCATATGTACAAAAAACCTATGTAGAGATTTTTTTTTGTTTGGTTCGATCCTCACTTTTCCTCTAACTTAAAGACACTGCACATTGAGTTGCGGAACTCAACGCCGCGTTTAGACTTAGAACTAGAGCGAGGAAATGAAAACAACTCTCCATATTATATAAATAAGTTATATTACCCATATTAAACACAGTATATATAACAATACATTAACTTAATTACTTATTTCTCCATAAAATTATATCCATAATCGTGAATCAGATGACGAAGGGCCGTAGATCAAGGAAACAATATCGTTTAGGGTCTCTGATTCATTCTTAGAGCCCTTCGAAAAAAGCTATAAAACATAAATGACGTCATGTTCTATGAGATATATGTAATTGAAGTAAAATGATAGTTTTGTGAGCAAATATGATATTTTTTTATAAATAGCTGTTTAATTTGGTTCGGATTCGAATCCGGCTTCGGATGTTCTTGTGTAAATAAGTATACAATAGGTTAGACAAGGCAGAAAAAAGGTAAACAGCGGCGTTTAGTCCTGACTTATAGTACGCAATGTCTTTTGCATGCATGGAACGTAGAAAAAAATGTAAATTTAATTTTTTTATAAGTGTTGAGTGGTGAAACTCAATGCTGCTCCTTGTCTTGCGATATGCGTATACAAACGTACATAGGTACCTATGTACGTTTCCGAGTCAATACCTCAATATGGAATCCCTCATACAGTCCCAAATCAATTAAATATTTAATTTACGTTTAATGACGTGAGTCAGACAGACACTTTTTCCCATAATTCTCGATTTAATTATTTGATCAAGAGAATTAATGTTTACCCCTTGTTTGACGGCTTCGCCATTGTTTATTAACAACCACGGTATGGTAAGGTAACATGGTGGCAGGGGCTATCAAATATTTTAAATTTGGGTTTTGTTTTGTTATCACTAACGTTAATGTAGTAGGTAGAGAGAGCCCAGTGAAAGTCGAAGTCAGTCTTTTATTTGCACTTTTAATCTAAATGAAGATATTCCTTTTCATTCACCTCGCAAAATGTTAAACATGGTTGATGTTGAACTTGCGACTTCCTATAAAAAAATCTATTATGTGAGTAAACAGTAAACTAAAAATTCACACTTTACCCCGTAAATAGCAGAGGGAATAGTGCTAAGGATCTATGTTCCCCTACCTTCCACCATAATATTGAAAGATTGCAAGTCGAGTTTATCTGGTAACCAGAGCGAGAAACTGAAAAAAAATCTTTCGCCCCAGCGGGAATGGAATCCACAGCCGTCGTGTTTAAATTGCCGCCACTGTTTCACCACGAAGGCCTCAATTAAACTTAAAATTGGAAAAAAAATCTCTTATAGTAAAATTAATTAAAATTATAACATATTTAGCGGACCGTAGCTTGAATATCCCTGGCGTAGCATATTAACGCCTACGCCGTAGGAATTACGTTCATACGTAATGTGGTGGAGGATATTGAGCGCTCAGTGCGTGGTGCGTACACAGACTATCGTACGTAGAATTAAATGAAACGTATTTAGCTAACTCGTACTAAGATAATATATTTGATAATATTAAAAGGACTTATGATTAGACTAATATTATATGTAATTATTTCGTTTTTAGAATTACGTACTAAAAAAGAAATAAAATGGAGCCATTGCAGAATCACTTTTTCGTCCGTCCGTTTTTTTTATCGTTTGCCAAGACCTTGTAAAGCGTTAGGAAGAATGGCTGAAATAATAGTAAAAATCCAGATCTACTGTTTTTTTGTTTTTGCCGCATATTGTATGAAAATCCATGCGCAGGCGCAAGTCCGACTCACACTTGTTTTCAATAATAATTTTAATTAGCTATACTACATAAAAATCTTTGAAAAGAGTTGCTATCAAAAATAATATTATACATATAGGTCGAGATGGTACGAAACGCTTCCTGCATAATTTCTATAAATTTCTATTTATAATATAAAAGAAATCTAATTTCCTTTTTACATATAACTTATATTTTTACGGTTGAATATTACTTATAAAAAATAATAAACTATATATACTTATATAAATTAATAAAATAATTAAACCTAGTTTACAACTAATAAAAAATTACAATTAATTATTTTAAATATACCTCTGTACATGATTAATCTATGCAACGATGACGAGTGTCGAATAATTTTTCCATATGTACTTACAGTCGTGTACAGGTAGTATGGGGTACATATTAAATGTGGACCCGCCAGTTCAATTAAAGGATATTCATAATAAAACACGATATGAACTTGATTAAGCTTTTAGAAAATAATCGCTTTTAAAGAATAAAGTTTCATAAGTATAATCTTTCAGTCTTGGCGCAGGGGCACAAGCGTGAGACTGTAAACGCGACGATTATGGGTTCGATTCCCACTCGAGGAAATATTTCCGAGGAAATATTCATTGTTTTCATTTCCGCGCACTGGTAACGAACGAAATCCGTCACACGACATGCAATTCCTCAATAATTTAATGGAAAGTGGGGAACAGAGTGTCTTGACACTAGGTGTCAAGACACTCTGTTCTCGTAATGTCTCTTTATCTACCCTGCTGTGTGCTGGATTCAGCGAGAAGCAAAAAAAGTATAATCTTAGTGAATTTCGAGTAATGACCTTCCTCACGTATCACTGATACTGAGTTCTTAAAGGTCAATCGAGGTCTCTTCCTGCTTTCTTACCACTCACTTTTTAATCGTTTTTTGCAAGATTGTTAGGTAAAGTGAGACTTTGATTGCTTAAATTCGCTTCAAGAAGATTATATTTTTTAGAAAACGTATAATAATTTGAACCAGCGCGTCTTGGAATCCGTCCAAGGACTGTCTTGGACGGGGTTCAAATCCCGTTCAAATTTTTATACATTTTCAAAAAAGTATTTTTCTTTCCCAAGTGTGGAATAACCCTTTAAAATTGTTAAAATTATATATATTTAATATACCTTTAATACAGTCTTCAGATAAGACGCGACGTTCAGTTCCGCTAGTCAACCTATGATGTCTTGAGCTTGCGATGTCTATTTTTTAATGATGTCACATATACCTATGTTGACTTCATCACGTTTACTTTATCCCATGTACGGAGCGTTACAATCACTACCAGAGAAGTGTGATTTTAACTCTACAATTGAAGGTTTGGTGGGGACACGGGGGAATGAATTATTATTTTTTAATATTTTAATTTCTTTGCTCTGGCACCAAGGCAAAAAAGCCGGACGCCATTCAACACGCAATACTTCGAAAAATTCGGCGGAAAATGGGGAACGGGGCGTCTTACCACTAGATTCTCTCCGCCTACCCTGTTATATGCGGGATAGAGCGTGAAGCTGATTTATTTATCCCATGTTAACACATAAATTACGAACAAAGTTAACCTAACAAAAGTATAAGGAAGCGGGTCAAAGATTACATAATTGATGTTTCGTACTTCGTCCTTCGAACTAACCGAGTGGAAGAGATTGCTGGTAAATGGTCACTACACATGAATGATTCTATATAATTATGGTATAAATATAATAAAATCGCCTATAGTAGGGAAATTAGATAATGGTTCCTTTTATATTATGGGTTTAGGTTTGAGTCTCTTTTCTTTTAGGGGGTTAAGTAGTTTTCTTTTTGGCTTGGACAAAATAATTTTGATCATGAGGTCTGCAATCCCGTATACAATCTTTGTAAAAAAATTGATTTATTTGACTGAATTTTATAACTAAAATTGTGTTACAATTTTTTTTTATTAAAATTATTAAGTAACCTTATAATAAACTAATATACATATAGTGTATTTATCGACCAATCGCTCACCCTATTTCACTTGTTACGGTCTTCAACATCCAGGGTGGTAAGTTGGTTGGTTTTTATGACTTGCATCATGCGTCATCCAACCTTGTTTCCTTGGGAATCCGGGGAGTATAATTCTTTGATATTTTATTTACATTTATAAGTGCAATATTCGCCGCATTAAGTTGCGCCATTCAACACGCATCACCACGCGTCCACACGCGTAAGTGGAGAACGAAATATGCTAATAGGAACAGAGTGTCTTAATAATAGGTTCCTACGTTCCCTCTGTCTATCCTGCTACACGCGGGATACAGCGTGAAGGTGAAAAAAATATACATACACATACATACATAAATAAATATAAGAAAAGAACATCAATAGCAACGTCACATAACTCACACAAAATAAGCTTCCGTCCGATCGGCGCCGCCACGTTTAATCTGAAAAGTGATATTTACGCTTCGACACCCCCAAATTACGTTAGTTCCTCATAAATATTCTGTTCATAGTAAATGTTAAGAGAACAATACCTATTGGAATGGCAGTTCACTTATCTATTCTTAATTTTAGAAAGTCATATATTAAGTTTATTAATCATTAATAAATCCTGAACCAGAAAAACCGTTTGACAGTAAGCGGTGCTGATGGTTGTGGTCTTCGGTCTTCGGAACTCAACGCCGTAATTTTATGTTCAGACAGACAAAACTAAATTAAATAAGACCCTTTCATTGCGTTCCCATGAAATCAATAACAGTCACTTGTTAAATCCTCAATTGATAAGAGGCCGCCATATAAGAGTTTATTAAAAAAGAATAACAATTATAAAGCCCCGTTTCCTTATTAATATTGTCATAAAATTGTAAGGAACTCTTCAGTTTCTATATCAGCTCACACTTTCCTATTTTTAAGCCCCATCTACTGTCCAAAGAGGATGGTAAAGGTACCAATTTAGCAAATCACCGGAAGCCCTGCACCTATGTAAATTTTGCATCGTTTTGACTTCTCTACAATACTCACATTTATAGAGTCAACAGTGTGAATAGAATGTTCTTTAATAATTGCTTGGGGACTGCTGAAAGATTAAAAGCTTTTAGACATTCTAAAAGATTTTGGCAAATACAAATTATTTCTATTGCAACGTATTAAATAAATGATAACAATAATAAAAGTAATTTAAAATATTAAACTAACTTGAAATATAAGCAAATGTCAACTAAAAAGGAAAATTTATGTAATATACCATATTACACCTGTCACCTTATATACTATAAGAAACTGCCAACCTAATCTTGATTTCTTTCTGGTTTTTCTCGCATTGCAAATTAGACAAAGAGAAGCTAGTGTTAAGACACTTTGTTCCGGGTTTTCCGCCTAATTTTCGAGACATTGCGTTTTGAGTGGTGAAACTCAACGCCACACTTTGTTCACTCGAGGAAATGAAAAAAAAATATATATATATATAATTATTTCCGCAAATTTTGAACCTACAATTGTCGCCTTTATAATCAAATGCTATCTCACTACACCACGACGGCTTTATTCATTATTTTACAAAAGTATAATCATGTACAGGATCAATTTAAATTAATTTTGTTATTTTGTAATTTCAATACAGCAGTTGATTTAATGACTGAGGTTTAAATAAGCCCAGCGATACGTTAAATTGCCTCGTTAATAATACGAGTATATTATTATAGTGATTTTAATAAGTATACTTTTGTTTATAATAGTGATTTTTAAATGCAATGGTTGCGAATTCTGACAAAAGAAAGGATTTTACTTGATTTAATATAATTTTGTTTGTAGCAAGACAAAGCGCAGCGTTGAGTTCCGTCATTAGGCATGTAGAAGAAGAGTAGAACACTATGAGTTGAAACTGGGTTATCTACGCTAGCCCTATTATGTGAGAAAATGGCTAAAGCATCTTTTATATTGTTGCGTTTTATATTTTTTTTTAGGAAACAATCTCGGTATAACTCACAGATATAGTAAAAGAAACTGGCTATAAATCTATCAAAACAGTTACAAATTCAAATTTAATCTTTTAAAAATTATAAGTTTCTAGAAATCAGTATCAAGAAGTTCACAAAATCCTACATTAGAATACAACATTTTATAATTTGACAGCGGCGCCGCCGTCACTAAGGCGCCGCTATTTTTTATGCACCCTATATAACAAAAATATGAAATGCCACTGAGTGATACTTTTTGATATTTTTGCTGTTTTTTGTGATATTTTTTGTTTATATATCATTCTATATTTAGAGATCCGTCTTCAATTCGAAATATGCACATAAAGTAAGATAGAGATTAGTCACTTCATTTTGAATGTCAATGTGCTTAGAATATTTAAATTATGAACAAAGAAAAAATTTAAGTATTAGGAGCAATTACAAGCATAGTAGTCACATTAATTATATTTATCGTATCAAGTAAACTAAATAATAAATATATATATGTATATTTATCAGTTTATAAAGTTGTAGCGAAGTTGATCATCAGACATCCGCAATCGAGGTAATTCATCATTTTTCTCCTGATAACATGACAAAGGTGGTATGGCGAAATACAATTATATAGATTTTGTCTACTTTAAAGTCCAAAATCCATTTGTTATCTAATAATATTTATTATACTATTACTACAACCTTGCACATACTTTCATAAAAGCAAAATACATAAAAACTCACCTATACTATAAAAATATATTTACAACGAATAATACATATGAGAAAATATATAAAAATATATATAGCAAGTCAGCGGAAAAACACACGATTGACAGTGGCACCCGGTGTTGAAAATGGCGACTGCATTTCCGGTGCATGGTCGATAATAGGTTTACCTTGCGTTTTATGGCATTTTGCACTTCCATTGTTTCCGGTTACCAGGGCTTTTACGGTGTGGGCCCGCTGTGTGTTCTCTTTAACTTTGTGGCTTAGTTGGGATGGTTGTATGTGATAAAATAAACAAATTTGAAATGGTATTAGTTAAGTTTTATGTAAGTTAAAAGTGAAGAAAGAATGTGTCATATATTATAGAATTATTTGTTTGAGGTTGTCGTGGCGCAGAGGCAAAAGCGTGCGACTGTAAGCACTACAGTCGTGAGTTCGATTAATTCTCGGGGAAATAAAACATTTAATATTTACATTTTCTAGCTCTAGTAACGAGGCAAAGCGGGGCGTTGCGGTCCACCACCTAACACGAAATGGAAGTGTCCTTAAACTAGGTTTTCAGGTTCCCTCTGCCTACCTTCTGACATTAAAATTTAAAAGTAGTTTTTTAACACTTGGCTCTCTTTCAATCTTTCCCTTTCTCTCGGTACGCAAAGCTATATAAAATAACATATTTTTTATTCACCGATGCGACTCCCAGTAAAAATAAAATAAATATCCCTGGATTATCCCATCAGCTTTTACGCACGATTTCCATTATTTTCAGGAAAATTTGTTGGAACTTATTAAATGTGAATTAATCTACTGTATTTTTAAGTAAACAATTTTATCTGAATTATTAACATTTCAGTTATTTTAACTATTCCTCTGTGATTTGACAAAAGGCGACGATCAGTTTCGCTAATTGATACTGGAAGTTGTAGTGTTATCTAATTTGTCTACCCTGTTGTTTGATATTTTTATAAAACTGAAATGAAACACAATTTCTTTAACAATCTAATTACAAGAAGTGGAGATGTATGTAAGTAGAGATATATTACTTTGTTTGTATGGATGTACCTTAAAATGTAAAATGGAAATCTAGTTTTCGCTGTTTCCGTAGGGATTTCTAGAAATCCTCTCTCAGAGCCCCCCTACTGTTCTTGACCTAACCACATGCCAAATTTCTAAGCCCAGTTGTTTTGTCTGTGCGTTGTCTCTCTGTATAAATACCTATATAAATACCTTGATGTATTTCTCAGCCTATCTTTTAGAAATGTCTAACTTGTGAAAAATATACAAATCTAAAAAAAAAATTAAATCAGCTTCACCCCGTATCACGCGCACAGCAAGATAGGACTGAACCTACGTATTACGACTCTAACTTCCACATTTTCCGCCGAATTCTAGAGGCATTACGTGTTGAGTGGCGGAACTCGACGCCGCGCTTTGACTCTACACCAGAGCAAACAAATGAAAATATAAATTTAAATAAACATTTCATTTCCTCGAGTGGTGATCGAACCCACAACACACAGTCACTTGTGCCCCTGCGCCACGACCGGCCTCAAAATTACCATAAAAAATACTAAATTACAACATTTATTTTATCCCATCTATTCCAAAGTCTTTAAATTAGATTTCAAACAGTATTTAGGCCGGTGTCAATCAACAGTTAAATATTAACGGGACGTTGAACTTGCTTGACGAAGGTTCGCATGTGAAGTTGTTGCTTGTAATTGATCGTTTAAATTATTGGCGCTAACAGTTAAAAGTTAAATTGCTTTAAATATTTAGTTAATGAATTTATTTAGGCTTTAAACTATTAAGGTTTTCGCGTTTACTAAATAAATTCTATAATAATGTGTATTATTTGTGTATATTTGGAAAGTATGTGCATTAGAAATGGAAGATACGAGATGGATGTGGAGAGGCATATTGCTGCTGGTAACAGGGTTAACGGAACCCTACTTGCATTGATGAGACGGTGAAACGTCAGCACAGCTGCTCGTATAGCCGTACACAATGCAGTGCTGGTACCGACGCTGTTAGACAGCAGCGAAACGTGGGTTTTACAAAAGAGAAACGAAAGAAAAATAAATGCTGTGGAGATGCGATCTCCTCGAAGGATACATGAAGTCAGCTTAGCTACACAGAATGGCAGGTACTAGCGAGGATGTCACGGTGAGATTGAAGAAGAACGTGCTCAGCTGGCTTGAGCACGTGGAACGAAAGAGTGATGAAAGAATGACTAAAAAGATTTATGGCGGAAATATAAGCAGTAAGAGTAGTAGGGGAAGGTCACGTAAAAAACATGAGAACCCTCCGGAGGGCATGTATGAAGAGGTTTATGATCAGGGACGAGGCGAAAGAGGCATGCAGAAACCGTAGCGTTTGGCGCTCCGTTTTCCCTGACTATCCCGCTAGGGATACAGCGTGATACTTATTTATATATACATAACATATATTTAAATACACGTTATTAATAATAAATGAAAATAAACTTTCATAATTGCTTCTCTTAGCTTAACATAATTTTATAATAAATAAGTTTGAGAAGCAACTTGAACCATTAATTCTGTTAGAAAATAAAGACACACTGGCGCCACGTCTGCACAGAAAACAGTTTACAGTTCAAGGGCATTAGGGTGTTCTCACAAAACAACTGTTATTAATTACATTTTATTTAAGGGATAATGTTAATGCTATAATAATATTTCATATTTTTCTAGATTGTTATGGTTTTAGTCACAATTTTAGCATTGCAGAGTGATGAGCAGAGGAAGGGAACCTAGTATTAGAACCTTGCTCTCCACTTTCCGCCTAATTTTCTAGACATTGGCGCTAGAAAACGAAAATAATTAATTGTCTCGATTAGAAATTAAGCCCACAACAGTCCCATTTACAGCCACACTATACCACTGCCCAACGACGGCCTTAACTATACCGTTTATTTTTTCTATTTAAAAAATAAAAGGCAATCCGCATATACAAGCTTTCAGCAACTTAGCACTGCAAAGGATTTAACGTACGAAGCCTACAAAGAGGATTAGGTACACCGTACACTGCAGGTACCAGCACAGAGTAGGCCACCGTTGAAACGTATGGTGTTCTGTAATCCTGTATTTATAAAACACTTCCGCCACTGAGTGACTGTTACTACTGGCAGATGGAACTAATGGACTTTGAAAGTTGAATTTTGGTGCATACCAAAGGTAGGTATGGAAGGAAACGAGATTTGGTGTTGTATGACTTGTCCTACGACGACTAGTCCTGTATATTATAAATATACGGAATATTCTAAAGAGTCTGGTGTTGTTTGCTGAGGAGTTGGTTGTTGGTTTGAAGTATTGGGTAAGAGAACATAATAATGTTTGGTTATGAGGTCAGTCGTGGCGCAGTGGCACGAAGTGTGACTGTAAAATCGACTGGTTGTGGGTTCAATCCCCACTCGAGGAGATGAAATATTTACTTAAATTTATATTTCCATTTCTTCGCTCTGGTGTCGAGGCTAAGCGCGGCGTTGAGTTCTGCCACTCAACACGCATTGCCTCCAGAATTCAGCAGAAAGTGGTGAACGGAATGTCTTAACACTAGATTCCCTCTACCTACCTACCCTGCTGTCTGCTGCTGTCAGCGTGAAGCTGATTTATTTATTTTTATTTTACAAGTGGAAATCAAACCCACAACCGTCGCGTTAACAATCTGACACTGTGCTGCTGCGCTACGACAGCCTAAAACAATGGATTAACAATATTTATAAAGTTTAATATTAATCACCCCTTAAATATTATAATGTTTGCAAAATTTCGACGTAAAGTTATTGTTTAAAATATGCTTCATCATGAATATTAGTAGAGTATTATACTCTTGATTTTAGACTCCCTTTTGTTAGACATGTGAGGATAATATTTTAACGATACTTTAATTACTTTTAAACAGCTTAGACTGTAACACCATCGTGGCATATCTATTAGAAATATGGATTTGAAACAGATGGTTGTGCGTTCATATCTTAATAGAGGAATTTTGTGTATTTTATGTTTTTTTTTGTGTTCTCGAACAAGTTAAACAAAATATGATATTCAGTTCTGTCATGTTACGTAATTCGAACGACTTCAACATATTTAACAATAGGAATGTTAGGAATTTGTAACGAAGAAATATTATATTTTTTTTAACCTCACGCTGTATTCTGTATATAGCAGAGTAGGCGAGGAAGGTTATATATTATGATCATTATCCGTTATCCATTTTCCTCATAATTCGTCTTGCTACTAGAGCGATACAATAAAAATGAAACAACCCCCGAATAGGAATCGACCCCACAACCGTTGTGCTTACAACAGATACTGTGCCACCACGGCGATTTCTAAAAATAAACTAAACTAACCTAGCTTCACCCTTTGTAGTCAGAGAGAACGGAGCGCCAAACGCTAAGGTCTCTTCACACACCTCTTTCGCCTCGTGCACTGTCATCAACCTCTTCCTACATATCCCCCTGGGGGGGGTACTCATGCTTTTTACGTGACCTTCCTCCAGTATCTTTAATACTGTGTTTTCAAAGGTCAACCGAGGTCCCCCCCTACCTCTCTTATCACTAATCTAATTTTTCGCGATTTCTAATCTAATATTATACCATAATTTAAATTAATACCACCTCCACAATTTCTGTCATCCACAATCTCTATTCAGCTTGAATACAAGCATGGCACCCGGCGCCGCATTGTTGTGTTGACACTTCACCCCTTCGCTACATTGATAAAACGATCGATTTACGCGTACATTGGTTTGTTATTTGCTAATTTTGGTAATATATTATATAATTAAATATTACAGTTTTTTTCTATTATTTAACATAGAGAGGCCGTTGTAGTGCAGTAGACAGAGTTTTATTATAAACGCAAAGGTTAGATCCTCTCTTAATTGTTTTAATTTCTCCGCTTCGGTAGAAAAAAGGCGGCGTTAAGTTTCACTAATGTGGCAATATTAATTTCTATACTCTGTTCTATATGGTATAAGATGAAGTCAATGCTATACTTTATTTGACCAATACTTAAAGATAACACTCGTGTTGTATTTTTGATTAAAATAATTAATAAGATAATTTAAATGATTTAATATAATTATATTATTCCTATATTCATTAAATAAAATATTATATTTTTTGCTAAAAAGGGGTTAAAAATTATTTTAGAGGCACGCAACTAAAATGAGCCTCAGTAGGTTGATATCAGCAAGGAGATTGAAGAGTAAATGTAATTATAAACATTAATATCCGATCCATCAAAATCATAGTTTAAGATAAGTGACGTCACAATTTCCGCTGTCACCAGTTCGTGGCATGTTACTGTATTACTGTATTACATACATACATACATACATAATGTATATTAATATATAGATACTTCTATATAGAAAAACTAGAGTAGACTAGATTAGTCCAGTCGTGGTGCAGGGTCACAAAGTGTGACTGTAAAACCGACTGGTTGTGGGTTCGATCCCCACTCGAGGAGTTGAAATATTTATTAAAATTTATATTTCCATTTTCTTTGCTTTGGTGTCGAGGTAAAGCGCGGCGTTGAGTTCTTCTACTCAACACGCAATGCCTTCAGAATTCGGCAGAAAGTGGGCAACGTGTTAAGACAGTCACACTAGGTTTCCTCTGCCTACCCTGCTGTGTGTGGGATACAGCGTGAAGCTGATTTTAGAGTAGACTACTAAGTTTTTCGGCTGTTGTGCAAATTTTTTTTTCATAGTAAATTCCGTATGTATTTTTTATTTTACATGGGATTTTGTATTGGTGCTTGAAATCGTTGGATTCTGTTTTTAAGATAAAATCGATGATCCATTGGTAAAGTATCGAAAGTGAAAAATCGCATATTTTTTAATCGCTATAGTTATTTATGCGTTTTTGAACGTAGAATGTAACTGAAAATTGTTAGTAATTCAAAACAGCAATAAAAAAATGCAATTTTTCACTTTCAATACTTTACATAGAGACCGTCGAATTGCAGATAATGCTGTTAAATACCAAAGCTTCAGTTATTTTCTCTATTTACTTATTTTGGCGAATGGACCAAAATAAATCAGGAATGGACCGATTTCAAAAAATACATATAATTCATACAAATATTTAAAAAAAATATGATATCACATCCATACATTTCATAGTGGCTGTCAGCTCTACCGGACTACGGCCGCCGCCCGGCGGTGCATTGTTCTCGACACTTGCGGTGTTTGCTGATCGATAAACTACCCGTTGTATTACATGTATTCACATGTATGCGTTAATTATATTACAGTTATTGCTGTCTGTCTGTTTGTGGTTTGATTATAATAGGGGCTGGTCTGCTAGGTTAGGTCGGTCTTGTTAGGTGTGGTTAGATACGATTTGTAAATATTTTTTAATTGTAAGGTAATCCGCGGCATTAGGTTCCGTCACTCGCTTCAACTGTGCTATGTGCGGGATACAGCGTGTAGCTTAAAAATGCATGCATTGCATTGCATATGCAAAATGCGCGCAAATAAAATAATGAAACATATATGAACTTATTATGTAAACTATCACGAGAATTTAAGCCATATTAAGGAATAAATAGTAATTATTATATACAGCGTGACATTTTTTTAGCTTCACACTGGTTCCCACACATAGCTATGTATCAGATTTCCTCAAACTGGTATCGAATCCACAACCTATCGCGTTTACAGTCATAAGACCCCTGCGCCACGACTGGCCTGAAACGTAATATAACATGAATATAAGTAAATAAGAGAGATGCAGTAAAACAAAACGCCGAATGCAGAGTAACCCTACATCAAGCTGGCAGTCACGGCCCTTTAAATCATACCTTGGTTTGCTGGTGGCAGATAAAAATAACCGAAGCGAGTAATAAATTTGTTTTCAGCAACGTCGAACCCAGGCTAAGTTATTTGTCAATCATAATTTCTGGTTAAAAAAAAATGTTGGTATTATAATATTACTACTACTATATTATAAAGAATTTTCTATATAACTATAGGTATGGTATATCGTAGTTATTTAATCTCTGCAATCTGTTAATAGAGTAGTGAGATAGAAGTTTTTTTTTCAGCTGAGGGAGACTAGTGTTCAGACACTCCGCTCCCCACTTTACACTGAATGATGGAAACTTTTCCATTTGTAAAACGGAACTTAACGCCGCGCTTTGCCTCGACACCAAAACGAGGAAATAAAAAAATATATATTTCACGAGTTTCGGTTTTTTGACGAGTGGGAATCGAACCCTCAACGTGCCCCTGCGCTATGACTGGCCTAAAGAAATTTAGGTGGATCCACACTATATACCTACAATATTATTTGTGGTCTCAGAATAACATATTAACATTTAAATCTAATTAAAATGTACGTTAACAATTGTACTAAATAATTAAAGGATATAGTGAAAAATCCTGCAATCAAAGGAATATACGATCGAACTTTTCTATATTTGTACTATTTATTTTAATTTAAACATTCACCCAGTCCACTAGTGTATCACTATATATCTTTAAACGGTTATAAATTAGGATTTTCACATACTTGCCGATTTCGAAAGCCGAATTCGTATAATTTTAACGATTTATACATGAGAGGAGGTCGTTTGCTCGTCTAGACGTGGCGTTTTTGGCAGTCAAGGCTACTACTAGGTTATTTGGGAAATGCATCTGTTATATAATGTTATGGCTGTCCGTTTAATAGAAAGAAAATCAATATATACCACTGTAAGTATTGAATACGTTGAAATCCAGTTTTTATATTAAAATTAAATATTCACGCTCTATCCCGCACATAGCAGGGTAGGCAGAAAATCTAGTGTTAGAACACTCAGTTCACCATTTCTCGTCTAATTCTGGAGGAATTGCGTGTTAAGTGGCGGGTCTCAACGCCGCGCGTTACTTCGACACCAGAACGAAGAAATGAAAATATAAATTTAAATAATTATTTCATTTTATTATATTCATAAATTATATTTATTTTCCTCGAATGAGGATCGACCCCACAACCAAGCCTCGTGGAGTACATATTTCTATACTATATTAATATAGGGTAAAAACTGGATACTAGCCGCACTTTATATATATATAGCAGTGCAGTATCTCATATTCTCGGGACGCAGTTTTACGACTGTGAGTAGGCTCCAAGTTCTGATTGCTGCTTAGGACGAATTGAATGTAATGCTTTATATCTACTTCATAATATGAAATGTTGAGACGGATGTTATGTTTTTCATAGAGAAATGTAAGTATATTTTTGCCCAGATTTTCCTTATTGTTCATACTGTAATTTTTTTACAGAGATTTTTTTTGCCATTGCTTTGCCAAAAGACAATATACGAGTATGATTGTTGAAACAAAATCAATTACAATTGATACTAAAACAAAAATATTTTTTCTTTCTCCGGAAACGCGATCGGTAGAGAAATTCCGACATAATTCCCAAGATAAAAAAATGTCAATGATAAAAAAACTTGTCAAAAGATAAAATAAGTAAAAGATAAGCAAGATTAGCACACACTAGGATTTCTGGAGAACAATTAAATAATCATCACGAATTAAAATCCAACCTTTTAAATATTTTGTTAGATTTCTTATTTTAACATACTACGTCTTAAAATTTTTACGTACTTTCTAACGAAAGTTTTACGTCTTATAATTTATATTTTTTTGAAATTAAATAAACGCTCAATTCCACTCAACACGCTATGGCTCCAGAGGTCGGCGGAAATATGGGGAGCTGAGTAATACTAGGTTCCTTTTGCCGACCCTACTGTATTCAGGATACATTGTGAAGCTGATAAAATGAAAATATAATTAGGTACATACTTTTCTTTTCTTGCAGGGAGAACCTAATGTTAAGAAACTCCGTTCCTCATTAAGCCAACGTGGCAGGGGGGCACAACGAGATGACATCAAATGCGACAGATAGCGGATTTAATACCCACTCGTTTTATTTCTTCGCTCTGGTGACGAGGCAAAGGGCGACGTTGAGATTCACCACCTAACAAACAATGTCTTTTGAATACGGCGAAAAGAGGAGAACGGAATGTCTTAAGACTAGGTTCCCATATTCTTTTTGCCTAGCCTGCTGCGGAACACAGCGTAAAGCAAAAAAGCACAAACATTCCCCTGCGTGAAAATTGAACCTACAACCCTAGCTTATCAAATTTCAATATATAATTGAATTAAAATACAAATCCTAGCAAATAATATATCAATACATCATACATACATATATTACTTATAGAACAAATCAACAACAATATATTAACATCGTTCACTATTGAAAACAAACCCTTCACCGATGACTGGGGTGCTTCCGGCCCACCGCACACAGTTTACGTGACAAACGCCGTATTAATACCCCGTTATTATTGGGCAAGGAATTAGGGACTGACGTAGACGGCTTAATGAATCGTAGATGAGGTACGGCCCCGTATTGGCAGCGTGTGGTTCATTTTACTTGTAATATTAGTTTTGAATTAATGCAGTGGAAAAGAGCCATTTTGTTTGTTAATTAAATATGTTTTTATAAATTTTGTGTAGTTATATTTGAAACTATATATTTAATTTTGAACATATTATATTATGAACATATTATATTTAAATGTACATATATGTAAACTTTTAATATATATCTGTATTTAAAAGTTAGTTGAAATAGTATAATAGCCATTGTTAATATTAAAGTTTCATAAAATGCTTGTGATTCTGCTTTCAGTTATTGATTTTAGAATTTTTAAACAATAGGCTCTTGAAAAATTGGCTAAGGGTCCTAACTGAGTTACCTATCAATGTAATTTAGTTGTCTTGGCATTTTTGGCACTCTATACGGAAGTAGGTCCATAAGAAAAGTATAAATACTTCTTTTTTCTTTTTACAATAATATGTTTTATTATATTTTACTATTTTTAAAAAACTGTGGTTTATTAGTTACTATATTAATAATAACTAATAAAAAAATAACTTTTATTGTTTCAGGTATAGTGGTTCTAGAACTTAGTTTCGAAGAATGGATACGTACTATTAACACATTGTAAGTGATTATATTTAAATCAGTCATAGCTATAATACCCACGTATTTGTCACTCCATTTTCCCCTTAAAGTTTCAGCGCTTGAAATACAATGGATTCAGGGCACGGCTTTATTTTGAATAGATTCTAATTCCTCTATATATCAAATAAGATAATAGTTCACGTAACTTGGTCTTAGTGGCACCCTTCTCCAATCAAAGGGTTGAATGCCAGAAAACACAATACGTTACTAGCCATATACTCGTATGTAAGTCTTCTTTTGATAAACGCACCTACATATGTATTTTGTTTTAGTTATTTCACTATAAATCTAATTGTTATTATTAGAGGTCAGTCGTCGCAATAGTACAAGTGTATGACTGTGAGCGCGATAGGTTGTGGGTTTGAATTGCTCTCGAAGAATCAAAATATTTAATTTTTAACTTTTTTTCGCGATTCCCGTTTCGCTACTCAACACTCAATGTCTACAGAATTCAGCGATAAATGGGGAACGGAAGTGTCTTAATGGAAATAGAGTGCCTTAACACTAGGTTCCCAGGTTCCCTCTGTGCAAGATAAAGCGCGAAGCTAAAAAATAATCTACAACAAGTTAAGCACGAGCACGCACGCACCCAAATTACTCAGATATTACGGGACCCAAGTTAGATGACTTAGTGATAGTTATTGTAAGTTCATCATTTCTGTTTGCTTATTCTTAATCTTATTACATACATCTTATTTTTAATTTTACGAGTTATTTATTATATAAACTACATTCAGAATTATCAGAGATCACCGTTTTTACTATTTAGCCCCCATAATTTCATTGGACCATTAGCTCCGAGATACTCCCTTAAAAAGTCAAACGCATTATTTTTAATGATGATTGATTATGATTACACCCTCTTCATTAATTAACACTTCATTGAATGTGAACATGTTTTAAGTGTTTAAAGTAGAAGATTAAGAACGATGAAGGTAATTTTAAAATAAATAGATTTACCTAATCATAATGGTAACGTAATATGGTAGTCGAATATAGTTCGATACATAATGTGTTGAAAATTCAGGGAAAAAGGAGGAACGGAGTTCAGTTACCTCAGTCTTGTAGCTTTAGCAGTAAACGTGTAGCTTTTTTTAAGAATATTTTTAATATTAACACGTATTTCTGTTGACATGATCTTATATTCATATGTTTCTTGTTGATAATTCGGAATAATTAGATCAACTTTACACAACAAATTTAAAAATGAATTCATATTTTATTCCAAATACGTTACAAAATAAAAAGACATTTCGATTGTAGATTTTCTAAAATTATGATAAGTTTTCTCACATCATGCTCACTCATCATTATCTTATCACTGTTTTACTTTCCACTAAGTTTAAAAGTAACCGAACTCCGCACTTCGTCTAATTTCCTTTTTTTTTTAAATATTTTATGAACGTAAACATTCCTTTAATAGTGATCAGATTTCATGATTAAATTAGATATATGTGAACAATCTTCAATCAGGATCTTAAATTATTTTGCAACTACATTTAACCTGTATACATTTTTTATTTACCCCATACACTTAAAAATTCTTTTGTATTGTGTACCTACCAACAAACTGTTAAGTTGTTTTTGCTTTGTGGTTCTTTTGGCTAGGTGTTAAGAACTGTTTTCCTGTAGACATCAGTGCGCCCAACTTTGTTAATACTTGGGCCATATGCACGGCCACGCGCTCTTCCATCACCCTTATCAGCTACACCCGGGGTCGAACCCACTGCCCTATCACATAAACACAGCTAACGTCGATATTATCAAGACACATTGCAACATGTACGTTGAATATTGAACTCTTTACGTAAAAAGGGGCATTGAATTTAAAATTTACTGCAAGATTGACAACAACAAGGAAGATGTAAGCACTTGTAGCAAAAACAGATTCATCTTGCAAAGATTATGTCAAAATATTTTTTATCTAAGATATTAAGCTGAAGTAATATTATGACGTGATTAGATTACTGATAAGCAATATCTTTAATGTTTTTATGTACCTAACCTTAACTAACAGATTCTAACACAATTTTTTTTCTCTTACGCCTCGCACCGTGTGTAAGGCAATAATAAATAAATGAATAATTTGATTTTATAAAATATTATTTGAAAAATCAGTGACTCATAAAACTAAATACAAAAAAATCTTCGTAAATGAATCTACAAAATATTTTTTAATTTCTAATATGTATATTGACTTTAAAACTATCTGAATCTGTCAGTTTTATGAATTAAGAAACATATTTTTGTAAATTAGGCACAACTAAAACAATAGTATTATAACTCGTTTCAATGCCAATAACGTTAAAAAACAATTAACAACTTAAAACCGTAAATATATTTTTAATTGATATGACATCTTTAGTCTGATATTACAGTCTTACGAAGCAAACGTATGTAAACAAAAGGGAATATTCGATAAAATACGATAAAATATTATCATTGTCCGATAAATCTCACGTGGTCAACATGATCTTGTCACGGATTGTTTAAATTCAAATATAAGTTTAGTTTCTTCAATTGTACTCAAGATACACAGACAGAAATGACTGTGCTCAACATCCCAGAAGCCGGACAAACAACATGCCAGAAAATACGAAAATGTGCCAGTGGCGCTTGCAGCTTGGAATCACTGAAGAAACGCTTACCAATTATAGAATGGCTGCCAAAATATAATACCGTGAAATTAATACAAGATATTATCGCGGGAGTCACAGTCGGTTTGACTGCGATACCCCAAGGGATTGCGTATGCAATAGTAGCTGGTTTATCGCCTGAGTATGGTCTGTATGCAGGACTATTGGGAGGCATTGTATACTTATTCTTTGGCAGCTGCAAGGACATTACGATTGGACCAACAGCAATTATGGCAGCGATGACAGCAAAATACGTTTCTGGTTATTCCTCAGATTACGCAGTTCTCGCTGCTTTCATGTCAGGCTGGGTTATTTTATTGATGGGAGTACTAAACCTTGGATTTCTAGTGGAATTTATATCGATCCCTGTCATTAGTGGATTTACAACAGCAGCAGCTCTTCAAATAGCTTCAGCACAGTTGATTTCCCTTTTCGGCTTAAGTGGTTCGTCTGGTAATTTTTTTGCGGAATCAGTATACAATTTTTCACAAAACATAAGTACGTTTAGAATACGAGATGCTGTATTGGGAGTTTTTACTATTATAATTTTAGTGTTGTTAAAACGTCTTGGCCAAGGGTGTAAACGTACAGATGGATTGGTTAAACAAATAAGATGGTTTATATCACTGGCGCGCAACGCTGTGGTAGTTATTATAGGCATAATTGTTGCATATACCATAAAAGCGATTACAAATAGGGAACCTTTAAAAATAATAGGAGAGATTGGCAGTGGCTTGCCTAAATTTCAACCACCTCCCTTCAGCACTATTGTGGGCAATGAAACTCATACTTTTAGTGATATGTTACAACATTTGGGACCAGAATCGATATCATTGCCGTTGGTGGCTATTTTAGAACTAGTTGCAATTGCAAAGGCATTTGCTGATGGAGCTCAAATACAGGCTACACAAGAAATGATTGCACTTGGATTATGTAATATTATTGGATCGTTTGCCTTGAGTATGCCCATAACTGGATCTTTTACTCGTACTGCTTTGAATAATGCTTCGGGTGTTCAAACGCCAGCGAGTGGTATATTCACAGCCATGCTTATTGTTTTAGCCTTAAGTTTGTTAACTTCAACGTTTTACTATATTCCTAAAGCGTCATTAGCTGGATTGATAATAACAGCGATGTTTTATATGATTGATTACAAAATAATGAAAAGGTTATGGAATAGTAGTAAACGTGAGCTGTTTATATTGATAGCTACTATGTGTGTTTGCTTATCATTGGGTTTGGAATACGGCATAATGGCAGGCGTTATAATAGATGCCCTCAGTTTACTTTTCTCAATCGCCAGACCTAGCATAGAAGTAAATGCAGTTGGTGCTTCAAAAGGAAATATGGTTCTGATAAGCTTACCAGAAAGCTTATCTTATTGTGCTGCAGATCATGTAAGACGAAAAATATTAAATTCAGCAAATAATGCAGAATTTGATACTGTTATAGTAGTAGATGGGTCAAATCTTCGAAATATGGATACAACAGTGGCATCTAATCTAATGTCGATAATAAAAGATATGGAAAAGAGAAGTGTGCAAATAATGTTTTTAAATTTTGATATGTCTTTAAAGAAAACTTGTACTGATATCAATTCTAATTTTGCTGACAAATTTCTAACAGATGCTCATACTAGTATAGGTGACATGGAGTTTACAAAACTCAGAATAGTAAACGATACAGATAGAAGTTGATAAAGATATTATGAAATATAGGATATGTTATTACGTAGGTATACGATATTTACATTAATTACAAAAGTATTTTATGCAAATTTTGCGATATATGTAACTATGATTTGAACTGATTGATTTTTAAAATATTAGTTTATTTATACTTTCTTATATAATATTATTAATAAAAAAATTTAAATTTATAAAAAAATCAACATTAATATTTTTTTATTAAATGATATTGTCTCATAAGTCTGATTGTATTAGATTAGTTAATATTTATAATATTATTAAAATGTGATTATAATAAAATTGGATGTGGTTTTTATATATTGTATTTATTTCAGTTTTTTTGTACATTAAGAACAGAATATATCTTGTAATTAATACTTTAAAATAGTCGTCGCCTTTAGATTTGTTTCCACTTTAATATGCACAATCCTTTTTGTCCCCCTTTCTCGTAAGAATTATACAGGGACCATTGCTTATTGCTGCTCTAACCAAAAACAGCTTGATTTTAAATTTCGAAGTCTAATAGTTTCATCTGTACGTTATTCTTCAGTTACTCAGTAATTGAAAAATTTTATATATATAGATGTGTACAATTTCCAATAAAAAAAGAGTAATAGAAATCGATTGGGTTGATATTGGTTTATTCGTTCATTTGTCGCGCACATACTAAATGCAAATTTAAGTCTTATGTGATTTTCTCAAAGATACCATTGTCAGAAATGGAACTAATTAAAATGGGACCACACGGGGATCAAAATCGGTTCACCCATGGAAAAGTTCTGAGGTATTATAACAAACATAAAAAATACATTTGAATTGATAACCACTTACTTTTACAGAAGTCGGCTAAAACACCTACACCAAGTATTTTAATAAATCTTGTTCTAATTAATGACAATAAAAGAATAAAGAATTTCAAACAAATGTAACTAACAAATGGTACCCCTTAATAAATCAATAAATTAAAAAAGAGTAGGCAACAGCTAAAATAAAATAAAAATTACAATAGTACCACATTGCATACCTGTCGATCTAATATAATATTTAAATTTGAGGGTGTTTTCAATTTATGCTTCGCATATGGCGAGAGGATTTCGTATATATAAAACGCTCAATAATCTACTCAAAAGACTGTGGATGGGCTTATCGTAAATTCTTGATCCCCTCAATATTTCTATTGCATTGATCGCCGGAGGGGTGTCATTCACTTACCTGAAATTTATTAACGTGATTCAGCACTTCTGAAACAGATTTATAATATAATATTGTTATGGTAAATCGTTTATGTTAAAAAAATCATAGTTTTTTACGTTTTTTTTATTTTTCAAAATTGTTAATTTTAATTTGTCTCTATTTTTCTCTTTCTCATTGTAAGCGCGATGGTTGTGGGTTCGATTTCAACTTAAAGGAGAGAATATTTTTTCACATTATAATATTAGTATAGATAAGAATAGGTAGTATAGATAATGAAGTCATTCATATGTTTTAGTCAATAATATTAGTCACTTCACGTGATAAGGTATTTACCGCACCTTAATTTGAAAGCATTTTTTGTCTATATATTGATATAATTTTGCCGAATAATTAAAAGTACGATGCCATAGTTACATTAATTAATCGAAAAAAAAAATCTTTTACTAAAGTATTTATTAAAACTTTCCAGAGAACTTTTCCTCTTTGTAAAATAATAATTAGCAAAGAAACCTACTTAAGCTAGCGGGTTTTTTAGTTTTTAAAGTTATACTTAAGACTAAAATTGTATTTTACCAGTGGGACAAGTTCTGCATGTAAGCGCGATGGTAATGAATTCGATTCGCACTCGGGGGAATGATTATAGCCACTTTAATTTGACAATATTTTATAAATTCATTAAATAATAATTAATATAAATTTTATTAAGATTAATAAAAAGAAAAGAAAAATAACCGTCCTGATAGTATACAGAGAAGAGTGTAAAGCATTTTTTTTTCTTTCTTTCAGGCTGTATCCCACATCTATATGGATAGGTAAAGGGGATCTATTTTTAAGATACTCTATATCCTCCCCACTTTCTGGCAAAAAACTAAAATTATTAATAAATAATAATAGAACCGGAATCGAACTCACAGCCGTCCCGATTACAGACACACGCGTGTACCACTGCGCCTCAACAGCGTTGGTAAACAGTAACACGCACAAAGAAACTACTATTACCTTATAAAAGTAATATACCTCTATATCAATAGACAATATGAGACAAGAATCTCTCCTGATTTTATACACTTGATTCATTTTCAGCTTTATCTGTCACGCGGAGGCACGAGGAGGTATGGCAATGACACGTCAAATCACGCGTGAATAACGGTTGAACGAACACGCTGTTGTCCCCCGACCAGGTATAAAAGACCTGCTATCCGCTAAATATCTACTTTATATTCATATTCTCAAAACATTTTGTAAATTTTTGGGGATAAGATATTTTGGTCGTCGACCCAAGTCACCTTGCAGTTCTTTTTTGTATGAAATTTCAGGTTCTGGAATGGAAAGAGTTTCCAGATGATTAGTTTCAGTTATAGTATATATAGTGATATGTACCTACTGATTTGTGATTTGTCGCGTTGCAGTACATCATGTGTGAAAGCTGAAATATTTTCAATATTGACTTTAATGGATGGGTGGCTATTTGTTATTTTTTATGGCTTCCTCTTTGTGTAGTAACATGCAATATGTTGTAGTAAAAAAATGTATTTTTTTATCTAGAAACAGTATTAGATGTGAGAGAGGACCTAGTGCTAAGGCACTTCGTTCTTAATTTTTCGCTTGAATTCAAAAATTGTGTATTGGATGGCAGAGCTCTACGCCGTGTTTTATTTTGACGACTTTTTAGCTTCATGGCAGGGTAGGCAGAGGGAACCTGTGAAGCTAGTGTAAAGAGACACGACGTTCCTTATTAAGGACACTTCCGTTCTCATTACCAGAACGAGGAAACAATAATATTTCATTCCTCTGAGCGGAAAAAGAACCTATAACCGTCGCGTTAACAGTCGCACGCTCCATACCACAGCGCCACGACGGCCTTGGCTTAAAAAAAATTATACGTAATATTTTAAATTGTATACAAACAAAAATCACTTTTAATCATTAAATCCCAAAATTTTGACAAACCAACTTCACAATAACTGGTTGGAATTTATAACATTCTGATTATTATTGCGCACCAAACTGGATTCCCACATTTCCAACTAAATATCCCAAACAACGATCAACAACCATTAATCTCGGCTAAACATTAAAAGCTTGTTAAACTGCGGTCACAGCTAAAACAAATACCAGATTCCATGTAACAGCGGCATTCACTTATAATATAATAATTGGTTTTAGTGAAATAATCGTTGTCTTAGAGTGGAATTTATATTTGCATGTTTAAACGTAAATATAATTGTGAAGGCTGGTCGTGGCGCAGCGGCACAAAGTGTGACTGTAAAACCCACTGGTTGTGGGTTCGATCCCCACTCGAGGAAATGAAATATTTACTTAAATTTATATTTCTATTTTTTCGCTCTGGTGTCGAGGTTAAGCGCTGCGTTGAGTTCTGCCCCTTAACACGCAATGCTTCCAGAATTCGGCAGAAAGTGGAGAACGGAGTGTCTTTCACTAGGTTCCCTCTGCCTATTCTGCTGTGTGCGGGATACAGCGTGAAGCTGATTTATTTGATTTGATTTATAATTTTGGATAACCATTTTTTTTATATAATAGTTTCACGCTGTATCCCTCATAGTAGTAGTAGTAGTCCCAGTACGTACGGTAGGCAGAGGGAACTTAGTGTTAAGACACTCTGTGCCTTATTTTTCGCCCAATTTTTTAGAAATTGCTTTTTGAATAGTAGAACTTGAAAGTCACGCGGTCTATTACTGGGGAGAACATGAAAATAATTATTGAAGTTATTTAATCTATTTGGGAATAGGAATCGAATCCAGAACCATCGTATTTACAATCAGATCCCTATCGCTGTGTTTACCACTATCCCACTGCGCCACACCAGTCTCAACCTGACAAAACTACTATTTCAGTTGCGATAAAAAGTTGGACTACAATTATTCATGTTCATACTATCCATCTATTACAATGTAAATCCGCTTTCATCTTGAACATCGTAACACTGAAAGCAAGTTATGTAAATAAAACACCGTAAAATAAGAAACCTTAAACTGTGAACCGCCTCCATAATTCGAGTTAACACTGGGTTCCACTTCCCTTTGCCTACCCTACAGCGTGGAAAACAGAGGAAATCCAGTGTTAAGACACTCCGTTCCCTATTTTCTGTTAAGACACTCCGTTTCCTATTATAAGCTGGAGGCATTGTGTGCTGAGAAGCGGAACTCAAAGCCGCGCTTTGCCTCAACACCAGTGCGAAAAAATTAAACTACAATCACACACACAGTAGCGTCTACAATCACACACTTGTACCCCTGCGCCACGACTGGCCTGGCCTGAAAAAAAAAGCACCATAAAATATTCATAGGAACAATAAGTGCCGTTTTATGGGAAGCCCTATAATGGCACACCGTGAACATTAAACAGAGTTTAACTACGAGTACAAGACTTGCTCTTATTTGATCGGGACCCCGCGAAATTGCTTTTTCATTGCAACCAATTTCGCTGTATTATGAATATAAAATGGTACAATGTGTCGTTGAGGGTGTTCTGGTTCGATAGGAAAGTGTCATAGTTATTGTTTTAGGTTCGATTCCTTTTTGGTGTATGTTTGTAATCAGCTTCAATGCTCTATACATGCCCATTTCTAACTTATCGAAAAATTTTCGAGATTTTTCGTGTGTTTTAATTTTTTTTGTCAAGTAGTGCGTTTGATAAAACTTATTATTAAATAGAATATTTTACGTTATTTTAAAATATATATATGTCTTTTTGTACATTCTGCACAACGTAAAAAAATGCTAGTGCCGTAATGCCATCTGATATGTGATCGTGCTGAACGGTACTCGTAACTAAACTCTTAAAAACTTAATTTTTCTTCAGTTTTTTGCTTCACACAGCACATAACAGGATAAACAAAAGGAATCTAGTTTTAAGATTAAGACCCTCTGTAATTTTTGATCATATTTAAACATATTGCGTTTTGATTGGCAAAACCCAACTTTGCGCGCTTTGTCTTGTTACTAGAGCGAAGAATAACTATAATATAATAAAAATATTTTTAAATTCGTTACTTATATAAAAAATGTTAAAAGAAAACAGATAATATTGTAAATTGTAATAGAAGAAGAATAACTTTTAAAAAAACTAGAATGAAGACCAAAGAAAGACGTTACAGAAATGTTAACACCTAATAAGGGAGAGGTGGCATGAAAGAGCCAGGTTTTGAAAGAGCCACCTGCAATATTATAGTAGTTTAGGAACGGACTCGATAGAATATTTTATTTTTAAATGGCAACACTGATTTCCCATCACCCACAAAAAATTTACACATCTTCGGAACCAACGGACGCCGATATGTCGAGTTGAAGTTTTTGGCACTCAAAACTAACACTTTTACCTCATTTGAGTTGTTTTTTAGTATTTCATTGTAAACAAATATAGGTACTTGGATTGTGGATTGAGTTTATGTATATATTTGGCCTTGTAACTGGATTAAAACTGAATTTCAAAAGTTTTGATATCGTTGTGATTTTGAAGGTTATATTTTTTTAAAGAATAGGTTATGAAAGAGCCGGGTGGACGGGCCTTGAAAGAGATGGCTCTTTCATAACCGGCTCTTTCATGATCCCGAATTAGATTTTTTTAAATTAATTATAATTATAATAAATATACATTCTTAATAAACATTATTAAATAATTTGCTACTGATATTTCATTATGGAGAAGTCTGATCCCAAAAAACTCGAAAATAAACCAAGAAAATTCAGACCCGAATTCGTCTGATTCTATCATATTGGCTGAAGTAAAAAAAAAGTAGATTGAAGCAAAACAAAGTCCAATACAAATAAAAATAGTGATGATTGAATGGAGCAATATTTTTTTTAAAAAAGATCTCATAATTTAAGTATGTTGTTTTTGAGAAGATAATATTAATTTATTATTTAGTTTAATTTTCGTGATTTTTTTAATAAAAGAACTATCCGCCTCTAAAATATTAAAAAAATAATATAAATAAAATAATATAATATGATTGGTTTAAATAATATGAGATTGTTAGAATTATTTACTTAAAATGATTAATATAATTTAAAAAAACATTACTTTTTAATAAGGATTATTAAATTGATTTTATTTAATAGTGCATTGTTATTATTAAGCATAATTTTCACTATTACATCTCATAATATAAGACTGGCTCTTTCATAACTTTTGGTGGCTCTTTCAATACCGAAATGTTATGAAAGAGCCAAATGACACATTTTTTTTAAATGAATATTTTATTGCTTTTTTATTGTATTTAAAGCTTATTTCGTATGAAATTATCTAGTTTAATAAATGAATAATAATTTGAGAGAAAAAAAAATTATTTTCTTTAATTAAAAGTATATTTTTTTGCTTCGTTTAGTAAACTGGCTCTTTCATGCCACCTCTCCCCTACATTATTTAATAAACTTAACCTTACTTCCATCACTCGAAACATAATATCTCAAAAACTTGGGCGGAAAATGGAGAACGGAATATCTTAACACTAGGTTTCCTCTGCCTCCTGCATTATATGCGGGATTCAGCGTGAAACTAAAAAAAAACAAAAATACATAGAGTCCTTGTAGAGTCAATTGAAAGGCCAATTGCAATCTGTACTACAGTAAAAACTCACTAACGAACGAAAAATCCTTTGAAACAAGTTCCATTTGAACAAGTCTGTAAATAAAATAAAAAGGAGACGGTTGTTTAAGTTTATTGATATACATTTTCTGCCAAAAACAGTATTCTTTTGATAATATATGTAAAATGTAAATAAATGTTCGCAATGTCTCGTAGTGTGTGCTTATAATTTGTCTGTACAGGAAGTTGTATGTACACTGTAATTTTGGCATGGTTTCTTGGTTAATATTTGTATTTAACTACTTCGATACTCGAGGAGATGGCGTTGAGTTCCGCCACTAAGCACGCAATGCCACTAGAATTCGGCGGAAAGTGGGGAACGGAGTGTCTTGACATTAGTTCCCTCTGCTTACTCTGCTATGTGCGGGATACAGCGTGAAGCTAAAATACTCGAGGTAGCTCTGACCACGGTTATAATGGGTTCCAAAAATTAGACGTGATATAATATATGTGATAAACGAATGTCACAAAAAGAATTCTTTAATTCCATCAATAGTTGCTGAGGTATTATATAGTAAAGTTTATTTTTTCATTTTGACACATTTCCTTCATTAAGAGAAAAACGTGGAGAGATTTTAGTGTTAACATTGTTCTATATTCTCTATTTTTATTATTTTAAAAATACCAAGTAAATTGCAGGCGCGGAATACCTTTCTTTAGTTGTCTAAATCATTACATCACAGAAGATAATGTTAAGACACACTGTTTTCTATTTTCCGTCCAATTGTCGAGATTATGTGTGTTGCGTAACTCAACGTCGCGGTTTGTCTTTTTACGAGTGCGAGTAAATAAAAATAATTAATTCATAAAGGGTATCGAACCCACAACAGACGAGTCCACCTCTTTCATTTCACATAAACAATGCCTATCAATACACGCTATTGTTTACTTTATTTTTTACACTTTTTTACAATTTATGACGACATTTTTAACCTTTGACTCGGAGCCAAGCGGCCTTTTCGTGCCCGGGTGGGCTGTAATGGAAATTTTATGATGTTTTTATATCTTGAGGGTTGCTAGAAAACGCTTGGTTACGTTTGTTTTGAATTAAAAATAGTTGATTATTTGCTTAGCTATATAAAGAAGTTCGTTTTAAGTAAGGATACGTATTTTTCCTGATTTAATTCGGTGTGTTTGTCTGTCTGCTAATAGTGAGGTGAAATAGTATCTGATCAAAACATACGTGTTAAGTTACTGAACTCAACGTCGCACTTTATCTGGTTACTAGGGTGAGGAAATAAAAATAAATATTAGATTTCCTCGAGTGGGAATCGAAGCCACAGCTTGTTTCCTTTATAGTATATCTAAAACTATATATCTCCATATATACATATAAAAAACTTCCCTTACTAAATGAGTGACAGCCGATGCTCTGAGGAAACACTTTGACTTAAAAGTAGAAATTTTGCATGTATGTTAGGGAATCTTGGGGAGCTAAGAGAGCATTTCTGAAAAAAAAAATACAAAGGCAACCTAGTGTTAAGACATTCCGTCCCCCACTGTATGCCGGTTTTTTTTTTACGTCACGACATGTTGAGTGGCTGAGCTCAATGCCAGGCTTTTGAATTGGTGCCGAAGCGAAGAAATGAAAATATTAATAAAAAAAAATCATTTAATTCCTCGAATCGAACCCACAACCGTCGCGTTACCTCAATATACCTCTTGGAAAAATAGTATATAATACGATATATGGAAAAGCTTCACAATATTTAAGGTGATTCAACATATAAATATAAAATTGAACATGAAAAATGTACGTACGATGCAGGTTTCCCAGACATAAATCGTCTACAGCGCTCGCTAGTAATAAAAATATTAAGCGATCTCATCTCACGCGATCACTTGTTATATCTATGGGTGGTATAAATATATTTAGACGGAAATTGAAAACTTTGTTAAATTATAAACATTGAAAAATCTAGAGTTACAACTTTTGTTAGAATCTTAGCTCAGTTTAGTTTAGTTTAGTAGTTTCAATACTAATCTGAAGTTCTGATAAGATAAAATGCGGCGTTAGGACTCGCTAATATGCCCTCGCAAATTACCTTAGAAATTGGGCGGAAGAGAATGAGAGTGAGACAATAGGTGGAATATAATGAAAGAGAGTGGCTTAGAGATTCTTGTTGTCTGACTTTTGCTATACCTATGAGGAATTCGTTAAAGCTAGCAAAAAATTAAAAGCTTTACTAAAACTCAGAAGAGTAGTCGTGTGGCTCTCATTCTCATTTAATATGTGGTTGAGTTGAGTAAATATTTTTTTCTTAAAAATAGTAAAAATATGAATCTAGGCTAATATTTTAAATATTATTAGTTTGTCTGGTTCATCGCTATCATCTTAGAACCTATTAGTTTGAATTGAAATGTTATTTTTGTGCTGAATACGCGTTACCAAAGCAAAGATTTTTTTTTTTTATATTTTTATTCAAACCCACAACCGTCGCGCTTAAGTCACTTCCCTATACAACTGGACCACAATTACTTCGTTCTAAGCTAAAGCTGTATAGTATATTATATTTAGCATTTGTATAAATTATAAAAATCAACAAAATTTTGAATTTCTAAAGCTGAACGATCAACTAATATGGGGAGTCTAGACGAACAGACAAGGGGGCCGTATCGAAAACATTTCTATTATATATATCTCCATTATACGAGTAGACGGGCAACGTCCGCTACCATCATCCACAACCTGTCTCTATCAAACGATGGTTAAACATTAATATTTATTTTATATTTATTCTTTTTGATGCACTCGTCTTAGTAAATCTAGTGTATAAACCCAAGGAAATATATTGAAACCTTGATTGGAATATAGTTTTGAAAATATATGACAAATTTTATGAAGCGGAACTCAAACCTGCCAGTTTTGGAAACCGTTAAAAACGCATATAAGATACACACTTGTATGTCGCTCGTAAGAGTGATATCCATGGAGTGATATCAGTGTTCCCTATTTTAAACGCGACAGGTTGTGGGCTAGATTGTCATTAAAAGAAATTGAATATTTAATATTTTCATTTCCTTGCTCTGGTAAAGAGACAAAGCTCGGCGTTGAGTTCCATGCCTTCAGAATTCGGCAGAAAGTGGGGACCATTAGAATTGTCGATGCTTCCAAACAAACTTAGAAACCTTAATTAGACGGAGAGATGTAAATTCTCTGTCTTCAAGATGCATTTTTGGCGTCTAACATCTATCTAGGTCATTCCTCACTCGTACATGCAAGCTATGGAATGATTTTTTTTCTTTCAAGCGTCGTGTGCTTATTCTCTCAAGGCCGGCAATGCGTCGTCAATTCTCTTACGTTGTATACATCCATTGCTGAAGATTCCACTTACCAGGTCAGGTCGTTCTTTAGCTCGTTTGAATCTTTTTGCATAAAAAGGAGCAAGTTCCCAGGTTCCCTCTGCCTATCATGGTGCAGGATACAGCGTGGAGATAAAAAAAAAGCACTTGGGTGGATAAATCGTAAAGCTGGAAAAAAAATAGGCTTTTAGCAGTTTGGAATAAAAGGAATTATTTGGACAACCTTCTAATAAATTACATTTCTAAGAATAGCTTTTAGGAAACAATCCTCGGCAATCTAGTTACAGGTTTAAAGAGGACGTGACACACAATTATATAAGGATAACTATTATTTTTATATGGTTACATATAATATGAAGGTTCTTCTAAGTAGTTCTTATATACAAAATAATATTATTTTTGGTAGGAAGCTATTTTTTGCGCCAAGGAGTATTTTTTATTTCTATAAATTGCATATGAGTAATACTTATTAAGAAAACGTATAAAAATTTGGACGTACCGGGACTCGAACCCGCGCCTCCTGAAAACCGACCAGGCGCTCTGACCACTAAGCCATACGTTCTCATCAAGCTACGTCGAAATTTTTATACGCTTGTTACAACTTATTTATGTTGTTAGTATCTCTGTAAGGAGATTTTTACAAATTTCCGCTACCCAAAGATAATTACTAAGAATTATCGTCTGGCAAGAGAGAATGGTATTTATTAAATATTTTTAACATTTTTAAAGTGTTAATCTACACTTAGAAAAGAAAAATACTTATTTAGAAAACAAGTCGAGTCCCGCTACTAAAAATATTGCATATGAGTAAGTTTATTATTGTCTTCGCCTCCACACTAAATTACAAACATTATATATTAATGAAGCTTATTAATATTTTCTATAACCAACAAACTAAGGCTGTCGTGATGGTTGTAAGTTCGATTCCCACTCGGAGGAATCAACTTTTTCATTCCTTGCTCTGATAACATAAAATGCGCAGCGTTGAGTTCCGCCCCTCAACACTTAATATCTCTAAAATTGAGTGATATATGGGGAGCGGAGTGTATAAGCACTAAATTCCCTCTGCCTACCCTGCTATATGCGGGATAGAGCGTGAAGCAATTTATTTATTTAATTATTCTAGTATTATATTGTAAAAGGAAACTCAGTAAACAAGAGAAGAAGCTTATGTATAATGTCAAACGAAATGAAATGAATGACAGCCAGTCGGATATTTCAAAAGCATACCTGTCACGCTGAAATGTTTGCTTCATACAGTACTTAAATATGGGGGCTTGAAATGTTATATGCTCATATCTTTTGTCATCGTTATTTTGTACAAAAGTTACAGTATAAATAACTCTGCGTGTTAAATAACCTAGAAACCTATAAGGAAAGCTGATACTATTTTTTTAAATAAGATTGAAGAAGAGAAATGATTTATTTGTTTTTTTTTTTATTTTCGCGCTCTGGTTGATATAGCGTGGCGTTGAGCTCCGCCATTCAAGTTGTAATGTTCCAAATTTATGTTAGATGTGGAAGGGATTTTCCCGGTACTAGTTCAATAGGCAAAGCCTACTTTTACTGTTCAGGATATAAAACATGTAACGGAAGAAAAATTATAAATTAAGATATGATTTAACAATTTTCATTATTTTAAATCTGTATATTAAAATATATATATTAATAAAAATGTCTAATTTTATATAAAAATAAATATTAAGTAAAATAAAAATCGAAATATTTTTGCAACGATTTCCCTTAAATGAAACTTAAACCTACAAGCATTTCCTTTATTCACTGTTCTTGTTCAATAAAGATTATTTTCTCTTTTTTTTAGTTTTACAAAATAGAATAAACAAGAAAAAACCGCCATTTTCATAATAACTTGTTACTATACTACATCATTTGTATTATCTCGAGATGCTCCCTTAGGCCATCAACCTCTGAGGGCGTATATAGTCAATTTAGCTATATCCAGCATCCGTCAAGCATGCAAGATAAAACCCGGCCCGATTACCGGCCTCATTACTGGGAACAGTAAACCCGCCGATCCATCAAACTGACTGCCTTGCTGACGAAAAAACAACTGATTTTTTCTAAATGCTTGAGAATTTTTTTTATGTTATTTCGTATTCTTATATAATATAGAGGTGGTGGTAGGTATTTATTGAGTTTTGGGTTGTTTAATTAAATATTTAAAGTTAAGAAATCGTCGTTAAAGTCGTGTAAAATCGACTGTTTGTGTGTTCGATCCCCACTCGAGGAAATGAAATATTTATTTACTTTTATATTTTCATTTCTTCGCTCTGGTGTCAAGGCAAAATGCCTCCCGAACTCGGCGGAAAGTGGGGAACGGAGTGTCTTAACACTAGGCTCCCTCTGCCTACCCTGCTGTTTGCAGGATACAGCGTGAAGCTGATTGATTGATTGATTGAAATGTTAACAAATACGTTTGTATGTGGCGGGAATTTTATTATTAAAATACAGTTTTTGGTTCTGACGCTTGGTATTTCTACAATTTTACACCATAGCCATAATAATATATAATATTATTAAACAAAATACATTATATCATATTTGAAGTTGGTAGAATTCCAGTACTCATGTATCCGTTGTCGAGGGCCGTCGTGGCGGAGTGGTCGTCTGCGTCTGATTGTAAACACGGCGGTGGCGGTGGATTTGATTTCTACTCGGGGGATCGAATTAATTTCAGTCACTCGCTCGCTCAAACATCACAACATATCGAAGTTAAGCAAAGAGTGGGTAACGTAGTGTCTTAACACTAAGTTTCCTCTGGTTACCTGACTCTCAGGTTGTGCTATATCTGACTAATGCCGAAGAAAATTTAAAAGACTCAAGAAATTTTACATAATTATCTCACTATAACGTATTATTTATTTGATATTCGGTTTTATATTCTGTTTTCAGAATTTAATAAAATCAACCGAACGGGCCTAATACCAAATAGTAACCGGATATCCGTTACAAGGCTAATTCTAATACATTTGAGGACGTATGAGTGACGGTTGCGGGTTCGTATCTTACTCTTAGCAAATTACATATTCAATATTCTCATTTCTCGCTCTGGTTACGAAGTACGGCGTTGAGTTCCGCCACTCAAGAAGCAAATCCTCAATGGGGAACTCTTAACACTTCTTAACATTAGGTTTTCAGGTTCCCTCTGCCTAGCCTGCTATGTGCAGGATACAGCGTGAAGTAAGAAAAACTATTGGGGTCCGCTACCACTATCCATTATACTGTAGTCTTCGACTTCTTTCACCTGAACGTTCACTTTGTTCACGTGGAAGTTAGTTTCAGTTAAGGTAAGATAAAGATTGATTGCCAAACTAAGAACTTATACACCTTAATACTACTAACAAAATTTAAAATATAACTAGCGTAGAGTAATTATTGTTTTTAATATATTGAGCGGAATTCAACGCCGCGTTTTGTCTTATAAACAGAGGGAGGAAATGGTAATAACTTATTCCCGAAGTGGGAAACAAACCTAGAACCGTTGCTTTTACAGTCAGACGCTGTACTGCTGTCACGACGGCTTCAACCAGTGCGTTAAAGATTTATTTTGCAATATATTTTGAATGTTTAAATATAAATAACAAAATGCATTTATAAATATAAAATCTTCAAATAGCATCATAAGGGTCCAGGCCCATCCCATAAGTGGCAAGAACTCCAAGGTGAGGAATCTCACAATACTCGATGTCTCAAGAAAATCTGTCTTTTTGATTCAACATCTTAAAAAGCCGCAAAATACGTAATAAATTATTAAGTTTTTTTAGTTTTACGCTTTATACCTAGCAAGGTAACCATAAAGAACGAAGGGCTACAGCTTCGACATACCTCTTTCGCTTCGTCCATTGTCATTAACCTCCTCATACATACATGGTCTCCGGGAAGTCCCCATGCACTTCCCCTATCTTGAATGCCATCCCCGGCATTCCCCTGCTCTTCTTACCGCTCACTCTTGCTTCATAATTTCTTTTGCTATTATTATATAAATTATTTTTTACGAAAAAAAAAGTTTACTCACAAGCAAAGTCAGTACAAAAAATACAGTTTAAAATAAATCTTTCACACAATGATGTTTTCGTTAATCATAAGGCTGCGGGTGATAGCCTTATCTAGCGTCCGGGTTAGATCAACTGCGGGCGTAATCAGTGCTTGGGGAGCAAATCCAATATGGGCTCGAGGTTAGACACGAATAAAGTATATAGTTATAATTAACTGTTCAGTTAACTTAAAGGTTAAAAATTATGTTATTCTTATAAACAAACAATATAAATAAGTTCTAACAAGTGTATCAGAATTTCGACGTAGCTTGATAAGAACGTATGGCTTAGTTGGCCGGAGCGTTTGGATGGTTTCCAAAGATGCGCGGGTTCAAATAAAAATCACACAATTTTTATATGTTTTTTTAATAAGTATAATGTTATTCTTGTAGTTTATTAAATCTTCGGTATATTGCGAATTTGATTGTGACACTCATCTCGCAATGTTTCGAAAATTTTGCTGACTGTGTCTTCCACTAGGTTTCCTCTGCCCCCAACATCAGATCGTACTAGCACAAAGTTCACAAATAGCAAAATCAGAGAAACATTAATTTTAGGGATCCTTAGTACAAAAGGAATAAATATATAATAACTAAACTTTTATAGGATCACTTTCTTAAATGTCTGTCCGTCCGTCAAGACCATTTATCTCGAGATATGAATTTAAAATTTGTATTAAATATTGGGATCTACGCTGCCTTAAAGCACAGAAAAAGTCTCATTTCTAAGTCTTTACAATCAACAGATACGAGCATATTATTTTATATAAATTTCCATTGATGTATTCTGTATAAATTTCGCCGCGTACCGCGTACAGTTATAAAATATGTGACGAAGTCAAAAATTACAAGGCAAAAAAATATATAAACTACTTCATAGAAAAAAAAACCATTACAAATTTTATATAAAAAAGTATACATGCCTGCAACCTAGAGATTGTGAACTTTTATAACTTACTACGTAGTTACTGTTGACCTACAATATTGACATTGGTACGGAACTCTTAACAGGCGAGTTCGATTCGTACTTGACCGGTTTTTAAACATAAAAAAAATTACTTATGTCACTGAGACGATCGTCGTTGTAGGTTTGATTCCAAGTTGGAGCAATGTTTCTGATCGATTTAGTTTTCTTTCTTCACTTTGTTAAAAAAAAGTGGGATGATGACCTCCACCATTTAGTACGTAATATCTTGAGTTCGGGCGGAAGATAGCTGTTTACCCTGCTTTGCTATATGGGATAAAGCGTGAAACAAAAAAAAAATTAAAACTTAAAATTTATATATTATCTATTTAAATTATGAAAAATTACCTACACATGCTTAACTATACTATCTTAAGAATTAATTATTATATTAGTCCACTAAAGAAAAATAGAGCCATATTATTACACGCTATTTTAATCCTTATTTAATATAAAAATTACACCTAAAATACTATAAATGTTTGGACATATGGAATAAATCTCGCTAAGTGTAAGCACTACGCGGTGGTCCCACGCTCTGTGTACAACGTGCCACATAAAAACTTTAATTCTATATTAGATTTTAGGAAAAACCGACTCTATTCTTACTTATAATAAGGAATATTATTGAAATTGGTATTTTTTTGTAATATCGCATGTATATCTATTCTCGTCCACTGCATTTTGTCTACAGCTGCCTCGGTGTAATTAAGTTCATTCATACATTTATTTGTAACGTAATTATGTTTTGTAGTAATATACTTATTATGTATGGCTTAGAGGTCGGTCGTGGCGCAGCGGCACGAAGTGGACTTTATAACCGACTGGTTGTGGGTTCGATCCCCACTCGAGGAGATGAAATATTTATTTAAATTTATATTTCCAATTCTTCTCTGGTGTCGAGGCTAAGCGCGTTGAGTTCCGCCACTCAACACGCAATGCTTCCAGAATTCGGCAGAAAGTGGGGATCGGAGTGTCTTAACATTAGGTGGTCTCTGCCTACCCTGTTTTGTGCCGGATACAGCGTGAAGGTGATTTGATTTGATTTTAGAAGTTGACAGTCGGCTTGGCGTGTAAACGTGACGGTTGTGAGTTTGATTCCCACTTGAAGGAATGAATCATTTTCATGTTCTCGCTGTGATAGCAAGACAAAACGCGGCGTTGAGTTCCGCACTCTACTCTCAATGTGACTCTCGACAATTAGGCGGTGCGTGGGGAACGTGGTGTCTCGACATTAGTTTTCTCTGCCTACCCTGATATACCGAGGGCACAGCGTCAAGGTAAAAACTGGATTTTGTGGTATTAGCTCGTTGTGGCGCAGTGCGGAACATTTCTAGATCTTTTTTATAGTTATAGCAGGTTGGATTCTCATTAGTGATTTGAAGTCAATTGTTATTATATTGTTTTGTATATAAAACTTCGTAAGTTAGAATATAAAAGGAACACGCTACATTTTTACGCTATATACATACTTACCTCCTTAGAAACTCTACTGAGCCGTGGTGTATGTTTTCCAACTCACAAAATATTTTTTTTATATTTCAAAAAAAAAATATCGAATAATCGAATAACTTTTCATCGAGAACTTCGCGCGTTTTTCTAGATACTCTCTGTTCTCCAGTCAATAAGAGATAATATCTGACAATCTATTGAATCTTTTAATATCTTTTAATATAAAACACTATAAATTAACAAAATTAAAAGATAAAAGATATCCCAAATACCCCACAAACAATACATAGGGACAAATTCAATATTTTAACGATCAGTAAAAAGCGTTATCCTTTCGATTATTTAGTGCCCAGTTCTATTATGTTATCGCAAAACCGTAATAATTTACCCCTCTTAGGGATACAACGGAGAGGCCAAATAAGTTCACCCTGGAACCAACTAAGGGTGGGCCAGTGCGAGGTCGGCCGCCGTGCGGAGCAGACGTGGAATGAAGCTGGTTAGATTGTGATTGTGTGAAACGTATATAAACAATACGAAAGATAGGCTGAAAAACGATAATTGCTAGTGAAATTTCATATATTGGTATCCATTTGTAATTGACACTGCCTGAACTTAAATTTATCAAGGACTAAGTGCGTTTTTTTACAAAAAAAATTTTCGAGTGTTTTCAACAACGAGGAACGATAAGGAGTAAAAATTATTTTGTATCAGTTTTTTAAGGTGATTTTTTTTTATAGTATTATTAGTTTTTGTTTTTTTTTCTTTTCTTTATATTTTTCCAATTTTTGGTTTTGGTTTTGTAATTTTAATGTTAGTTGGTGTATGTTTCGCATGGATAGTTATATCGTTTTGTATAGAGATGTTAGGATAGTCCGGTAGTTGGTTTAATTAAATATCCTAAAACAGATTGAACGTAGCCGGTGGGCTAATGTGTGGTCGTAATTGGAATATATTTTGTTACAAACTGATTAGGCGTTAGAGGGAATTTATATGAACTCTATATTTGTATATTATTTTGTTTAACTACAAAAATTTCGAAAAGAAAAATATTTATATTTCATAGGTAAAATGCAGATTAAATAGTAGATTTTGTTTCTGTATATACAAAACACGCCTAATCTACTTGCCAATCAGTACGTTTGGGGGGTCAGAACCCTTCGTTTGACGCATTTTAAACTATCCATCGATCCATTGCACCGCTTCATAAATAAAACTCACAGTACGTACATTTTCTTCTTGAATATTTAAGTTACTTGGCAAACGGAATGGTTAAGTAGTAAGGTTAACTGGTTCCAATAGAATACAGTGTTTCATATTGTCATCTAAATTAGGTTAATAATCAATCAAGTGCTAGTCCTTACAAAACTATGTTATACGCCTCTTCATGCCTCCTTTAGTAGCGTTTAAGAATAGCCTTGTGCTTAACAAGTATACAAACGGCAAACAGTGAATGCTAAACAACAGTGCTGCAACCGTGACTCACCGGTTTTACACACTCCCCTATAGATTACGTAGATAGCTATGTTAATTAGAACATAATTCGTGTTATGGTTAATATGAATTTATGTGATAGCGAAAATCCTTTTAGATTTTGCATGATTTTTCAAGATTTAAGTCGTCATTATCGTTATTTCTCATTAAGAACAAAGTCGTTAAGAGTTTAGTTAAGTTTTTACATATACGGACAGACAAATATGACGAATTTCTCTATATCTTTTTGCCATCTGGTCATGGAATCCTAAGAAACTAAATAGGTCAGCGATACCAGCTGATTAGTAAAGTAAAAGCGGTTATTGATATAAAAGCATTGATTCACAGACACGTCCTCCCACACGCAAGTAGGCGGTGGACTCGAACGAAAGATCGTCTGCTTTGCCCATACCGAGACCAAAATAAACAAATCTGCTTAACTAAATTACACTTCCATTCATAAAAAAAACGTTTTTAGGACATTTGCTTTTATTATTTTCAACATATTTGATTTCTAAATTATCTATTTTATTACTTTATTTTTTAATTTTATTTGATATATTAATTTTAGAAATTTAAATCAATTTTGATATTAATTTCCATTTCAGCTTCGACAAGTGACTTTAAACTTTATACTGTGTTCAAAATTCGTCGTTCTGTGATAGTGAAACTGTCTGAACCAATGTGTCCTAAGCTGTGCCAATTATTTGTACTTAAAATTGTGTAATTCGGACTTTATGTGTAAACGTCGAAAAGAAGTTGTTGAGAAGGTCCATTATTAATGGCTACGGATGGGCACCAACTTATCTAAATTGAACAAGACCAGGGTCGCCGGTGTCAACCATGTTAGTATATGTTTTTTCTAAATTTAATTTTATCTGTGTGTCTTCGATTTATTTATTGGGCTGTATAATTTTTGTTCTTTGCCTTTTATAGCAGATTAGGCAAAAGGAAAATAGTGTTGGGACACTCCGGACTGTATTGCTATTATTATTTTATTAGTCCATTATTTACTAAAATTGTGACAACTAATTGGGTCCATACATTATATTCAACAGCTGTATACCCTACCCTACAGTACCCTTAACGCCTCAAAAATCCATTCTAAGATATAAAACCCACTCTTTATTGCAGGAATTTCCGCAACGCCGATACATACACCATTAAAAGGAACGTTATTTTTGCCACGAAAAAGCTTATAAATCAATGTTATTTGTCGAGAAAAATATTTTTTGCTCGCTCGTTGCTTACTCGGTGATATATTTGAGATTGTGACAATATTTTTTTAACCTATTATTATTTGACTCATTATATTTAATATTAACTACCTACTTTACCTTTTATACTAACTTTTATTTGCGGCTTCGTCTGGATGAGATAGAAATAACTAAGGGTCGCTCTTACTTACATATGCTAAATACTAAATATTAGAGGTGAAACAATGTCATGTACTACTCTTCTTTAAATTAGGACGCAAAAAGATTTTTTCCAATCGAACCTCCTCTTTATGAGATTGGCGCGTATAACCATACAAACTCCTTATCGTTACAATATTTGTACAGATAACTACTTAATTATGGTAACGAAGAACAGCTTATTTTATGTTAAAAGTCACTCTGCCTTATCACCAAAAAGTGAAGAGAAATAGAGAAAAAAGAGTACTACGTTGCATGATATTAGTTACTAAAATAAAAAAAATACACTAGAAAATAGAAGTATTTTCTCTCGTTATGAATACCTTTTGATAAATATGCATATGCATGAGTAGCGAAGCATTGTAAATATTTAACCAGATATACAGCTAAATAAATTGTAACAAAGCTATAGAAATTTTGTGGTAGAATGTGAATGTATAGCTTAATTAGGGCTTGTGAAGGATCTAAAAGGCACGAGTTCAAATCCTGCTATAGTAGATTTTTTTATACTGAATTCCACTAAAATTATTGATTCATTACACGGTTTTTGATGTCACATCTTGAAATATTACATTTTTGCTTATCTTATTTTGTTAGTACTTACACCTTTTATAAGAAAGCTTTACATTATTGTAAAGCTTACTTATAAAAGACTTTACCTTATGGATAGAAAATATTTTCAATTGGGGCTGTGGTGGCGGAGGAGCACAAGCGTAAGACTGTGAAGGCGACGGTTCGATTCCCACTAGGGGAGTAATATATTTAATATTTTAATTTCCTCGCCTTAGTACTAACGCAAATCGAGACAATAAATACAAATGAATATGTGTGTTATTATATTTCTTTTCCCACTTTAAGACATTGCATGTTATCTAACAAACATCAACTCCGTACATTGTCTTATCAAATAAAAAAAAGATCTAATCTAAAATCCTTTAAGACATTCTCACATACTTATCATATGACAAATGATATACTTAATTCACAATGATAATTACAAAAAGCTTTGAAGCATCACAAGAAATAAAGCAGCAATTAAACCAACATCGTATATGAAAGCTAATTTTATTGGTGGCTATAACTGAGTGATATTAGTACTGCCGCTGGTATCGTTAATCGCCATATGTAGTTTGGAAAAGTAAGCGGGGGTTGGGCTATACATACATACAAACATACATACATACAAACATACATACGTTTATACTGTGTTTATATTTGTGTATTTGTATGTAGGTATATTTTATATGTCTGTTGTAATTTTTTTTGGCTTCATGGGCGATATAAAAGGGGGGAAGGTTATAAGGGGTTAATGTTAAGACACTCCGTTCTCTACTTTCCTTCGAAATCTCTCAATGAGTAGAGTAGCCTAACTAGATTTGTTCAAGCACCATAACATCAAGTTTAAATTATAAAAATTGGCTTGAGTTGACTTACAATTTGCAACTAGAACCCAAACCATATTTAGGAATTACACAAATATAAGTAATGCAGTTTACATAGAACGTTATTTTAGTTCCGCGCTGTGTCCCGCATATAGCAAAATACTCAGACGGAACCTTGTACTAAATACTCTTCGTTTCCCACGCACGGTAAATTTATGAGACATTGCGTATTGAGTGGCGGAACTCAACGCCGTTCGCTGACTTCTTACTACTGAAATAAAAATAATTCATTTCATGAGTGGGAATGCCATGCCATGCCTCATGCCACATGACATATAACGACTTACACTTTCTATATTTTTCTCTCTATCTTTCCAAAGTGACCAAACACAAATCAAATATAAGAAAAAGTCCATCCATAAGTCGCAGTAAAATAGTTTATTTGGTCACAATGTGATAAACAAGTTAAAAAGGCCGGCGCCACGTCGGCGACCAATCAGATGTAAGCCACGACTTCCGGGAGCAGCGGGAAAATTCAATATCCGCTCAAATAATATATTCGATAAGTGGAACATCACTAGTAATTGATGTGGAAAATGTTTTTTTTTTTTCAGCTTCACGCCTTTATACTTTTAGTTTTTTTGTAGGAGGGTAAGCCGCTGGTAGAGATGTCCTAGTATTAAGACATTTAATCTTGGCTCTAAGTTGGAATTCAAGATACAGCGTGTTGGGTGGCGTAACTCAACACTACGATTTACCAGGGCAAAAAAATCATATAATTTAAATATTTTGTTTTTCATAATAAATCGAACCCACAACCATCGCGATTACAGTCAGTCTCTCTACCACTACACACAACCCCACATCCAATTGTAACATAGACGGTAAGATCAAAGTATTCTTCCAATAAAACGTAGCGACACGACTGTCAATCTTAGATTAGTTATACGTTAATTGCTTTTGCTTTTACAAAATGGCGATACTACTATAAATAAATGTAATGTTTAATTCATTTGTTTATCAATTTTTTTTATTTAAGTTTTCTGAATCAGAAAAAAAAACTTAAATTACATATGTAGATTCACAATGTACATGGTAATCGAATATAGCAAACCGAGGATAGGCAGGAGTATTAAGACACTCCGCATCATTAGGAAACATATTAAAAATAAATGTAGATGGATTTGAACCTCTTGCTTTGGAATCCAAGACCTATAGCCAATTTAGCCACGTCTTTATGGAGCTACGTCAAAGTTCTTATATGTTTGTAACAACTTTTATTGTTTATAATATAACAGTAAGAGAGTATTATTAAAAAGTCATGAGTTTGATGTCTAGATTAAAAGTTATTGCTTCCGTGTCCAGAAATTACTTTTATTTATTAATAAAATAAATAAATCAGCTTCACGCTGTATGCCGCACATTGTAGGGTAGGCAGAGGGAACCTAATATTAAGACACTCTGTTCTCCATTTTCTGCCGAATTCTGGAGGCATTACGTGTTGAGTGGCAGAACTCAAGGCCGCGCTTGTCCTCGTCAGCAGAGCGAAGAAATGGAAATATAAATTTAAGTAAATATTTCATCTTCTCGAGTGGGGATCGAACCCACAACCAGTCGGTTTTACAGTCACACCTGTGCCCCTGTGCCACGACGCACCACGTTTATTTATTAATATGTATCTAAATTGAAATCGACGTAAATAAGCCCAGTGACCATTACAAAATATCATTCCAGCATCATTCTACTGTCTGCTTTAATAAAAAAAAAATATACAGAAAAATTTATAGATTTGAAAGCCACATTTAAATTTAAAATATAACTTTTAGTTTGACTTTCGCTCAAAAGGAACGTAAAAACGTCCTCATTGAGTCCAGTCCATGCATCATGCATAAGTCGAATGAATTGGATTTGTACAAACAGAAGGGTGCTTTTAGCCGGTCTCTAATATTGATTTATTATGTTAGATTTATTGCGGGAGTATAATAAAAGTAGTTAGATTATGACTCAGTAGTTTAGTTGAAGTTTGCACATATGGTCATATTTATGATATATATTTTGACCATATTTTGTTATGTGGCCACCTGTGAAATATTGATTATTTTCATTTTCTTTGTGTTGGAAAAGTGAGTGGTAAGAGAGGTAGGGGGAGACGTCGGACCTTCGAAAACACAGTGTCAAAGATCCTGGAGGAAGGTCACGTAATAAGCTTGAGGAGCCTCTTCATACATACCCCGGAGGGAATGTATGAAGAGGTTGATGACAGTGGCGAGACCGTAGCGTTTGGCGCTCCATTCTCTCTGACTACTCCGCTACGGCAGGGATAAAGCGTGAAGTTAAAAATAAATAAAAAAATATAAATTCATTTTCTTGCCTGGAAACGAGGCAGAACGCGGCGTTAAGTTTTGCCAGTTAACACTCTTTGTCTCTAGAATTAGGTAGAAAGTGGAGAACGGAGTTTCTTAAACTAGGTTGCCAGGTAACCTCTGGCTACTCTACTATGTGAGGCATAAAAAAAATGTTATGTAAGATATGATATATAAGGATAGATGCCGACGTGGGGCAGCGACACAGCGACATTGCGACAAATCGTAAAACTGCTCTTTTATATAATCGTTTATTACAACTTACTTAACTTTTGTTTTATTTTAGTACGGCATTTAATAAGTACTTTGTAAAATCAAGAAATATTATGCTTATGCATTTCAAGCTACTATAAAATAAATTACAAATTTAAATTTTCTATATTAAATAACATAAAATATTAGCATAAATTGATATGATAAGAAAAAAAATCTCCGCACATATAGATTCCCTTAGATTACAAAAAAAAATTTAGAACCCACAAAGATAAAAAAATATCCGAAAAAATAACAAACACGCATACCACCTATTATTAGATAAAATAAATATAGATTGACAACGCCGTATCTATCTGTTCGTCCCCAATGTGCTTGCAACAATATCATAATCATTCCATTAGAGTTTAGGAGTTACGACACAGAACACGTCATTCCACTGTCCGGCGTCGAGTTAGCGCGTTTTTTATTTAATTCTTCAAGTCCAACCCCAACTTTGTTTTTGTGGGGTAACTTTGTACTGGTACATGAGGAAAAGTGTATTCGTTGCTTTATTTTTTTAACCGACTGCTGTGAGAAAAGGAGGCTATCAATTTGATTTTTTTTTATGTTTGTTACCTCAGAACTTTTGACTGGGTGAATTGATTTCAAAATTAAATTAAATTAAATTAGCTTCACGCTGTATCCCGCACACAGCAGGGTAGGCAGAGGGAACCTAGTGTTAAGACACTTCGTTCCCCACTTTCTGCCGAATTCTGGGGGCATTGCGTGTTGAGTGGCAGAACTCAACGCCGCGCTTAACCTCGACACCAGAGCGAAGAAATGGAAATATAAATTTAAGTAAATATTTCATTTCCTCGAGTGGGGATCGCACCCACAACCAGTCAGTTTTACAGTCACACCTCGTGCCACTGCGCCACCACTGGCCTCAAATTTGATTTCAAAGATTCTTTTTTATTTGAAAGATAGTGCTTCTCGTGTGGTCCTATTTTAATTTGGTCTATTTCTGACAATGACATCTGTGAGAAAATCACACAAGTCTTAAATTTGCATTAAGTATGTGCGCGACAAAAAATAAATAAAAGTAAACTATTATTAAATGATTTTATATTTAAAGTATTTCGTATTGTGAAATGTTTAAATTAAAAAGGCTTATTCGCTATATGTTCCACTTTGCACCGCAACACTGGCTCTAGAAATCGATACTTGGCAGTACTTGGCATTTACTGGTAAATAGTTAACAGATAGATGTGTAAGTATAACAATTTGAAAAGAAAATTGAAGTCATCGTGGCGCAGGGGACAAGCGTGTGACTGTTAACGCGACGGTTGTGGATTCGATCTGTCCTAAGGAGAATGCATTATTTAATTTTAAATTCTTTGCTCTGACACAACGAGACAAAGCGCGGCATTAAGTTCCACCACTCAATACGCATTGCCTCGAGAATTAGGCGGAAACTATGGAACGGAAGGTCTTGATATTAGGCTCCTTTTGCCTACTCTGTTATAAATAAAAAATAAAGATTAAAAAAAACATTCGATGTTTTTCTTCATATTTTAATCTTGTTTTGATTTTAATATATTCAAAGTATATCATATATCTCTCTGCAGAACATTAAGCAGATATATCGGTGACAGTTTTACTGTTTGTGTTGCAGACCCTACTGATTTATCACCATAAAGAACGTCATGCGTAAAATAAAGAGTTGATGGGAATGACCAGAAATATGTGTATAGATTTTTTATATGTCTGACCCTTCAAGTATATGACCAAAGCTTAGTATTTTTTGTTTTTGTTTTGAATAAATATCATATTACTTATTACAATAGAATTATTATTAGGAATTCTTTTTGTATTTTGTTATCATATGAAATTTATGTGTAAATAAATAAAATGTGTGGAAAATGGGGAACGGAGTGTCTTAACACTAGGTTCCCTCTGCCTACCCTGCTGTGTGCGGGATGCAGTGTGAACCAGGTTTTTTTAAAATAAAATATACTGCCGTTATTGCGTAACTGCCTAACAAAGAATTGATGAAACCATTGGACTTAAGAAAGTGTTGAGGTCTTTGACAAAAATGAAAGTGGTTGTGCTCTTCAAACTAATCATCCTCCTTGAGTGGGGATCAAATCTGCCTTAAACTGGCAGTCAATTTCTATGCTAATAGACCAAAAGAATCCTACTAATATTATAAATGTAAAAGTTACTGAGGACACATGTTTGTTCCACCAATCGCTTATAAAACCTATATTATTTTGAATAAACCGTAATTATGTTACTAGAGTTGTCTCTGTTTAATTAGACGGAGTGCTTACAAATACTTGAATGCTAAGACACTATATTCCCCATTTAACAAAATTTTAAGACATTACGTGTAGAGTTGCGGAACTTAACACCGCGCTCTATTAACCCGAAGCTGAAGCAATTTAATTACAACAATTACTCCATGCAACCATCGGCTTTTTAAAATATACTGTAGTAAATGCAAACACTTCGCAAATATTTTTTCTAAGCGACTAGTTTGTTAAGCGCATTGTCTCTAGTGATCAGTGGTCTCGTTAAAAACACTCAGCGGACCGTGCGTTACGTTGCGACTGGGATCCCTTGTTTAAGCCAAACTTCGTTTTTGGTAATGTTGACAAAAAAATATTTTGGAGTATTTACGATTTATATGTTAATTAATTTAAATAATATTATAGATTTTTTCAATATGTATTAGTAGAATGAAATACATTCATTCTTTTAAGTTTGATTTATTTCTTTATGTAGGAATATACTATGTAGATTATTTCCCACAATTCACAAAAATATATTGCCTATAGACAAAACATATATTTTTTCACTTTCACGCTTTTATTTTTTTTATAAAAAAAATGTAAAAATCTAATGTCATGACACTGTTCTCCAGTAGGTAATTTTTAATTAATCATAACATACACTGGGACCAGTCGTGGCACAGGGGCGCAAAATGTGACTGTAAGCGTGACTGGTTGTGGGTTAGCTGGAAAGTGGGGAACGGAGACTTTTAACACTAGGTTCCCTCTGCCTTCCCTGCTGTGTGTGGGATACAGAGCGAAGCTGATTTATTTATATTTGATTTATAATCATTACATAATATTTTGACACCATATACTATCTCTATCTTTAAAACGTAACTGCAATTTACATTTTCTTAGTAATACAGTGTAATTGAATATTGTATTTTGTCTAAAAACCTTTTATATGTTTTATGATGTATAATGTATTAAAAAATCAGAACATTTAAACACTCTGTTTTACGAAGCTTCACGCTTTTTCCACGTAATAGAGTACGCAGAGATAACCTTATGTTAAGATATTCCATAGTTTCCGCCTTACTTAACCACATGTTCAAAATTAAGTTATGGATCACAATGTCTTAAATCTTCGAAGATAACACGGTAAGTGCATTATGCAAACGTCATAAGCCGCATCTAAATGTAAACTACAGGAATCGTTGTCACGTACGTGAGTAATAACCGCCCTTTACAATATTATGCAAAATAGAAAAGGAAGATTTAGTTGAAAAATCTAGGAAAATAATGAAAATATTATTATTTTGCAGAAAGAAGTTATAATATGTTTTGGTTGGAGTGAAATTTAGTTAAATCTCATTTGATTTAGTATTTATTGAAAAATTAAAAGTAGAAATGTTTCACTAAAAAAGCTTTACGCTGTATCCCGCATACAGCAGGACAAGCTGAGGGAGGTGGAAAGCTAAAACCTACGGTTTTCTCTGTCGTTCGGACTCCCGTTTCACGTCCAATTTTCAAAACATTGCACGTTTAGTGGTGCAACTCGGCAACGCGCTTCCTTTGCCAGAATTCGAAAATTTAAATAGTGCAGGAAAGTTATGAGTTATGAATTTGAATCCCATGAGCGAGATTTGAAACCAACACCGTCACACTGCGCCACGAAGGCCTCAAAAAATCCACAATATCACCACCATAACCAAAACAAATTATTAACACACATATTTCTAACATGTTCACGTCAATATATCTATCTGGGCATAATAAATGTAGCTCGTAAAGTGAACCCATTATTTACGGCTGCAATTTTTTTGCTGACAGTACACAGCCCCACGGGATTATAACCCTCAGAGCGGGATCTTAGTAAATAGTGTTTTTCCTGTCCTTTCCACTTTAAACCGATGGTATTCTTCTTAAGGAGGATTTTTGAGATACGTTTGATCAATGAATAAATTATATTTGATGTATATAAGAATGTAGTGAAATGTTTGTTTAGTTCAGCTATGTTATTATAGAATTTGATGAAATTCGTTATATTTTTACATTTTAAAATAAACGAGAAAGAATTGTAGTGAATAATACTACTAGTTTTAGTGTACAACATGTAAGTTTAGTTGAAAAATTATGTATAACTAGCTTTTGCCTGCAACTTTGCCCGAGTAGAATAAGTTCCAGTGGAAATAACTAAGATTTCTGTATGAAACTTTACTTATTTTAAGTATCCGAGTCAACTCTGACGGCATAAACAGTTTTGTACTTCAAAATAATTGATATGATAACATAGCCTTTTTAACCTTCTTCTATAAATATATATAACAAAACAAAAAGAGATTTTCTTATCGAACCAGTAATTTTTGAGATTATCGCGTTCGACCAAACACACTCTTCCTCTTTGTATATTATTAGGATACTATGCTGCGAACTATTTTTTATGAAGTATGTGTATAATATATAAATTTATAGAATGTGGAAAATTCATAATAATAGGAAATTTACTTGAAAACTTTTCTAACTTAACTTGATATATTAATTTTAAACCCATCATCTTAAAGTTTCATGTTAATTAAGTTTGATCCCTTAATACGATATCGGATAGATAATATCAAGCTGTTTGTTATCTGCTGGATTTGGTGTTGACTTTACAAAGAACTCCTTTTTAACCGACTTAAAAGGAAAGGTTTGATATGTATGTATATGTATGTAATATTGTTAAAATTGATTCACAGTATGATCTACTTAGGCAGTCAAGCGTGTCTGTACTAAATTTCGTAAGTGTATGTAAGTTTGTCCACAAATTTCTAGGAAAGTTACTGTCTTATAGAGATTATCCTCATTCAATTAATTTCAACTTAACGCAATTCCATCAAAATTGGTTTTTAAGATATGTGTTTCTGTGTAGGTTTTTTTATAATGGATTTTAAATAGAGCAACTTAATAGATCTTTAATTTGAATTCAAAGTAATATTTGGCATACAATTCATGATTTTACTTTGAATTGCCTCTGAATTTAGACGTTCATTTCAAATAGTATGAGAAGGAAATAGCCAGTTTCAGAGGATAATCTAGGCGGCCGTAATTTATCTCCATCGAAGCCCGTATTGATGCGGATGATACCTTATTTATCAATAACTAAGTATCATTTCAGAATTTCAAATATTGACAGTGGTTTCGATTCCCACTTAAGGTATATGTTTAATTAGTGTTAAAATTATGTTAGTTTTGCGTAATTTTTATCGCATTATATTTAAAAATATTAAATGTTAAAATATTAAGGTTAATTTTAAACGTTATTTATATACACTTAGCAAAGAAAAATGTTTTATTAAGTATATTTTATTTACTAAAAAAAACATTTTAGTCGTATTAAGACACTCCATTGCCATTACGACTTCCGTTATCCAGTTTCCGTCGATTTAACTTTAGCTTTAGATTTAGCTTTCTTTATACTAAAGAACATAAATTTAGGAGAAATTATAATATAATCAACACATATACATACAAACAGTCTAATCGAGACTAGTCAGTAAACTAAATCATTTAAATTTCCAGCTGAAATTGGTCTGGTTTCCCGCTTGCTTTAACATTTCTATTGATTACGTACAATCCCGCTCCACGCAGCCCGTGACTATCTAATGATTACACAGCCCAATATTTCGGAGGACTGGCTCGTATCGGCTATATTATGTTCTATTTGATTGCACAATTGTTATTACTGTACTAAATAGTAAATCAAAATAAATCAGCTTCACGCTCTATCCCGCACACAGCAGGGTAGGCAGAGGGAACCTAGTGTTAAGACACTCTGTTCCTAAATTACCTCCCAATTTTAGAGGCAGTGCGTGTTAAATGGTGGAACTCTACGCCGCGCTTTGCCTCGACACCAAAGCGAATAAATGGAAGTATCAATTTTAATAAATATTTCATTTCCTCGAGTTGGGACCGAACCCACAACCAGTTGCGTTTACAGTACTAATTCTTATTATAGAATTGATTGAAGTTAAAGCAAGTTTTTATTATAGTGCTGGTGGCGAATTGGTTGCTCAAATATGTTCAAAAATTTTATTATTTATTAAGAAATACATTAAAAAATTACGTAGTGGGGATTACTCAACGTCACGGTGCGTATTTGTGTTTGTCTAAGTATTAAAATTTGTGTCCAATTCTTAGTAGTACCTATTCTTTTGTAGTGTTGGAATAACATATGAAAAAATGTAAAAAATAAATAAATAAATTAGCTTCACGTCACATCTGTATCACACAGCACACAGCAGAATAGTCACAGGGATCATAGTTTTGTTAAGACACTCCGCTCCCCATTTTTCGTTTAACATTTTCCATTTGACCCACTTGCACAACCCCGCTAATATGGATGCCAAAAGAAAGGGCTTAATTTTTAAAGTACAATACACCGCGAAAAATCTATAAAGTTTGTTTTTAAAAATGCTAAAGTTTGAAAAGTTTTAATTGTTATTTTTTTTAAGCTTCACGCTGTATCCAGCACATAGCAGGGTAGGCAGAGGGAACCTAGTGTTAAGACACTCCGTTCCCCGCTTTCCACCGAGTTCTGAACGCATTGCATGTCGAATGGCGGAACTGAACGCCGCGCTTTGCCTCGACACCAAAATGTAAATAAATATTTCATTACCTCGAGTGGGCATCGAATCCACAACCAATTGATTTTACAGTCACACTTTCCCTCTGCGCCACGACTGCCCTCAAAATTGTTATTTTATTCTTATATACACGCAATACTCCCAAATGTCTAACCTACAGGTTAGACGGGAAAAAACGTGATACTTATTTTCCATAAAGCACCAAAAAAACCTAGCAAATTCGACGTTCGACAGTTTTATCAAATTATTATAAGAAGATTATATACACAATGGTAGTTTCGATGTTTATTAAATTATGTATGAAGTAACGCAGGGGATACGGGATTTGCAGCAAGTTTTGATCGAAAGGGGCGTTATGGATGAGTCATTTTTTGTTGGGGTGTGAGAGATTAAGAAGATAGAAGATTTAATTAGGATCTATAGAAATATACTTACTATATTATATTTTGCTTGTAAGAAATTAAATATTGTTATAATTTTTAGTGTTAAATTTTGTATTGGTTGATTTACCTATCGGCTAAAGGCTTTTACACGAAATTGCGGCTAGAGAGTTAACACTCGGTTCCCCGTGCATCGCCTAATCTTCGAGAAATTGTTTGATGAGAGGCGAACCTCAAACCAGCGCTTCTCTTCTTCTTCATCTCTTGTCTTGGCGTCGAAATAAGAATAATTCTCTTTTAAGAAAGAAAATTGTTTTTTTTTTAGCTTCACACTATATTCCGCATATAGCAGGGTAAACAGAGGGACCTTAGGGTTAAGACAATCCATTTACCAATTTTTGCCGAATTTTCGAAGAATAACATGTCGTGTAGCCCATCTTAACGCTGCACTTTAGCTTGTTACAAGAGCGAAGAAATTAACATATTAATCAATAATAATAAAAAATAATGCATTCCTCCGAGTGGGAATCGAACCCACAACCGTCGCGCTTACAGTCACACGCTTGTGCCACTATATTTATACTATACATACCTACCAGATTAATTACACACTATTAGCAAAGTTCAGTTCAATTTAAGTTCAAAATATGTAAATTTTTTATACATTAAAAACGGGCCCCTGTCTAATTTGTCGGCTAAAGACGACGCGTGCCGGCCACGTGGCTTGCTCCAGCCAATCGCAAGTCATTGTTTGATGAATGACGTCATCACCATCCATCCCAGTATATTGGGAATGATGTATTGGACTATAATTTGATCTTTGAAATAAATCACCTAATGTATGTATTTTTGCACAATTTTGTATTGTTTTTATAATATTAATATAGAACGACATTCTTGGCACTGTGGTAAACGCGACTGTTGTAGGTTCGATTCCCAATTTGGATATGAAGTATTTTCATTTGAATCCGTGTTCTGAGTTGAGTTCCGCCACTAAATGTGTAATGGCTGAAAAAATTGGGTGAGAAATTGGCAACGGAGCGTCTTAACAAAGGATAGTCTCGTGAAAAAATATAAAATAAAATAAAAACATATAATCTTCATAACCAATTGAATTCATAATAAATATTTAAATTATACAAATAAATACCATTTACAATAACCGACTGCTGCTTTCTCAGTAACTTGTTTATTTCTACACCAATAAATAAAGAAAAGAGCTCGCGACCTTCGTCTTTAAGATAAGATATTCCCTTTTAATAAGATGACATAGATAGCACGCTCTTGCTAAAGTCAATAGCATTTACGAGTCAGTTGGATTTCGATGTACCTACTGATAAGGATACATTTGACGTAAGAAATCGTCCGCAGGATAACAGCAGATTGTTTATGTTTTTATGATTGAATATTGATAAGAAAAGTATAATTATGCATTCTAATTCTCGCTTTACGCTGTTTCCCGCACATACCAGGGAAGGATTGGGAACCTACTGTTAAAACACTCTATTCCCATTAGAACCCATTCCGTTCCCCACTTTCCACCGAATTCTGGAGGCATTGCATTGATTGGCAGAACTCGGCTCAAGAAAAGTTTATCTTTTTTTTTTATTTGAGCGTAATAAATTGTAATTTACGACATTACCACACAAGCTATACAGGGTGGAAGCGTCAGCGCTCCTTTGACAGAATATAGGATAAAATATTTTAAACCCGTACCTAAAGAAATTAATCAAGATACCTCAACAGTTTAGATGTAGAATTTTTTTTATTATCCATACCAATAACGTAAACACATACAACTACAAAAATACTACTAAAGGTTAAACATCTTTGAATTTTGCCGACAATACTTACAACTCGATTTCGGAATGAGGCGTCTCCGGAATCGGAATTCTCGCTCTAGTACCAAGACAAGACGCAGCGTTTAATTCCGCTACTAACGTCGTAAAGTCCAGACTTATATAAAATCGAACTCCTAAACTCAATGTTTGAACAAACAGCAACTCTTAAGAAGATTTGCGAATGTTTGCCCATTCCACCCTTCCAAAGAACATTTAATATCTAACGCCTAAACAAACTAGGAGTTAGGGAAGTCAATACATATTTGTATTGGAATTAAGATGGGAACTTCTTTGTAACGTCAGTTGGTGTTTTGGATGTTTAGAGTAACCTTTTTTTTCTTTTTATGTTTGTTATGTAGCAAGTGCTACTACATTTGCAGAATAAATGTTAGGTTGGTAAACATTTTTAGACTGTATAACGTTCTTTTGACAACTTTAATACGTTTTTTTAAGGTTGGTATTGTCATTTTGACATCAACATATTGATTGTGAGTTCAAATACATTTATATCTATATAGAGTATCGTTACGTTAACGTGTACTTTAACGTGGAAGACTACACTATAATATATAGAGCATGCGGAAGCAAATGTCATATTTTTGCATATAACAGAGTAGGCAGAGGTAACCTGTGGACCTAATGTTAAGACCCAGCGTTCCCGCTAAAAATCGTTCCTCAATTTACGCCGAATTATGAGAGATTGCATATTAAATGGCGGAATTCAACGTCGCACTTTACCTCGTTACTAAAGCGGACATTCGGAGGACATGAAAACATAAAATTTTTAATTTCCTGTGGAGAACGGAGTGTCTTAACACTAGTTCCCCTCTGCGTACTCGGCTGTGTGCGAGATACAAAGTGAAGCTAATTTAAATGGGAATTGAACCTACAATCTGCCGCACTTACAGTCGCACGCTTGTGCACCTGCTTCATGACCGGTCTCAACTATACCATATTCATTATTATATGAGACAAAGTGTAAACAAAGCCTGACTCGCTTGATAAATAAGGTTGCAAATAGTCTATATAAAAAAATATTAAAATAAATTATATACTTGAAACTTTGAATTAGACAAACAGTTTAAATATTTTGAAATGTAAAATTTGCAGTGTTATTGCTTAATCTCGAAAATAGTTATGTTATATATAAAAGACATTTCTATACTACAAGAATACCAAAAAAAATACAATGAAATTGTCCAAATTTTACTCAAAGGTATTTAACTTAGGGTATATTAAAACTAAATATATCTATTATTTTATTATTTACTAGAATTCTGAGGATTCTGAGGAACTATCACCAACATTAATGGTGATTTTTATAATATTAAAATGTATCTCAAGTTTGAGAAGAAGTTGGTTTTTGAGTGTTTTTACATGTCAAATATTTAAAAGCTATTATTGAAAATTTTAAAAATAGTTTAAAGTGTCTATGGTATCGTAAAATGGGGTGAATAGAATCATTTTTTTAATTCTGAGTTGAAATGATCCTAGGTCCTAGTTAAAAAAAACAATCTTTATTTTATTCTATTAGTTTCCTTTTACTTAATAATTTTCGTATTCGTTTCTTTTAACTTAATTACTTCTTTTTACTCACGATACAATGTGCAATTTTATAAAATTTGAAAATATGATTATAAAAAATATTTCATTGATATCCACAACTTATACACTATTATACTTATCTATAACTTTTAATTATTAATAAAAAATAGTTTTTTATCACTGAACACAACGTTTTTTAATATAAAAAACCTGAAACTTTTCTATAGTAGGTACATTATTCCCTTACATATATAAAATTGAAATATAGGAAATGACACTTAGATAATAATATCAAAACTGATTGACCTATGAATTATTGTTATCAGTTTAGTGATTTAGAAAGTAACACAAGAATAAAAACATAAATAAAAAAATATATAGACAAAGACTAAGAAAATTGGACTCCAAATCCAGCTAAGTTCCCAGTCGGAGAAATGTTTTTTTTAAAACATATTTGGTTTCCCGTTGTAAGTTAAGAGTTTGGCCATCCTAAAAATGTCTTTAAAAGATGGAAAGTAATCCCTTTTTATTATTAAACACCATTTCTCTAAGTGAGCGTTTTGAACTCATAACCATATTATTAACGCAATGCAAAACTCTTTATATTTCTACACCTTCACGTCCCCCGTCCACCTCCTTCTACTGGAATTCGAGACTTGACATGTTTGGTGAAACTGTACGCCACCTTGTCTTAAAAAAAAGAAAAAAAAATCCTCGAAAAATATCAAACCCAAAACCATTTCCATCATATCACCGTGATCTGAAAGATATATGTAAACCTTATATTAAAAGTGACATAAATCACTTCAAACGTAAAATATAAATCTTATCTTTATAAATGATTTTGTTTATTAAAACAACAGATCTTTCCAGAGATGATGTAATCAATCATAAGCTTCGTTTAAATAAAGCTTTGAGTGCTTGATACATTTTTTTTTATTCACGCTGCATTCCGCTTATAACAGGGTACGCACTATTCGCTGAATTTTTGAGATATTGCGTGTTGCGTGGCGGAACCTAACGCTGCGCTTTGTCTTGTTACCAAAGCGAATAAGCAACTTCACTCTGTGCCACTGGGTCAATTATTTGATTTTTATTTTTTTCTTATTTAAATTGGGTCATAGGTCCATATTGTCCGACTCTGTTATACATAATTCTTTTTGCAAGCTTCCATGGACGTTTAACTTATGTATAATGCTAGATACTTAATTTTTTTTTATTTTGTCAATATTTTGAATAGCAGTAGCTTTTCATAAGATTTGCAGGTATTAAAAACTTACAATATGTAATTTGAGTACAAAAGAAATATAAAGAATAGTAAAATAGCTTCTTAAATGTAATTAATTACCTATATTAACAATAACAACAACAACAATCGTACTTTACTTTGTATTTTTCAATGTAAATATAGAAAAAAAATATAAATATTAGAAAAAAGGACTCTAATGGATCAGCGTTCCATAAACCCACCTTTTGTATAAATAGAAACAAAAACAATACGCAATGTAACCAAGCGAGCCAGGAAGTAGGATAAATAGGAAAAAAATATAGGCTATATTTATTTTTAAACTAGCATTAGTTCGTGATGTTATCTGTGTACAGTTAAGACATAGGATTTAAAAAGAAAGTTTAAATACGTATGCCTTTTAACATTAATTAATAAAATTATTTCATAGGAGGGATCACGTGTTAAGTATTATTTGTCTTGTACTGAGGCCGTCGTAGTAAAGTGTATGGAACAGATTGGGATTCAATCCATAATAGGGGAATGGTTATATCTAGTTTATTTTTATTTCATAGCCAGACCAAGTGCAGCGATGAGTTTTATTACGTAACAAGCTGTCTTGAATATTCGGCGAAGATGGCGACCGGAGTGTTTAAGATTCGTTCGCTAACCAACATAAGAGGATCTTAACAAAGATGTGCGCGATTGTACTAACTTGAAATAAAGAGAAATAAAAGCAAAATTACAAGAAAAGCAACGTACAAATATACAGTCTCACAGTCAGTAGATGTGCGCTTATTACGGATTTTGAAACTTCATAGTCTCCATACAACTTAATTAATACACGTACGAAATCGCAGACAGCAACTAGTATAACAAAAAAAACATAACGTATGTTTTTTTTGTACTAACTTTAATGTAAAAGAAATATAAAAATAAAATAAATAATAATAATTTCTTTAAAAATTATCACTGACATGTGGCAACATTGTTTATCCTAAAATAATGTTGGTAACATTTACAAGGGCGTTAAAGCCCCTGTCAACGTCAAGTTGACAGCTGACAACTTGACAGGTGTGAAACATTGAATGATTTGAGTGCTTCATTAGAGTTTCTGTTAAGAAAAACATTTCTATTAGGTATTTTGTTTAAAGTAAATTATTCGTATTAAAATATCAAATCAAGTAGTGAAAAGCAACAAAAAATTACTTTCGTTACTAGTACACCTACTAATTATTAATAGGAATGTAATAACTAAAATTATCTGTTCCTCTGTATATTATTTTAAATACAGAGAAAAAATCATACAAGTAGTATAAGTATATGATAATATTTATAATATTATTTTGTTAAATTATTATAATGATTCATTTATTTTTTTCAATTCCTCGCTCTAATAAGAAACAAAGCGCGGCGTTGAGTTCCGATATTCATCACACATTGTCTCAAATTATACCAATTATTACTGAGCCAAGTATTGACTATATTCTAATTATGAAAGGACTTATATAATTTAAAAATAAAAAAAATATCAAACTGCTTAACAACTCTTCTGAAATACATTTCTCATAATAAAATGTATATATGAATTATGAAGCATAACTTCAAAAATACGGTTTCACCGTCTTAATAGCTTTCTTTTTAATAACTTAGGCGACCAAAAATATATTTCATTTCCCGGTCTACTGCGACCAAATGAACTGAAGCCAAGATACGGCCGAGACTAATTTTCAATTAAAACTTCATCAAACTTTAAGCTAGAACCGAGCTAAGGAGTTCTTGTTGGTTATAAGCGATAGCGGAATTACGAAATTCACCTGTATATAATCTTTTCTTAATATACCGTAATTAAAAAAAATATTTTTTATGATACGTTTTATTTATGATAATAATAAATATTTTGGCAGAAAATCTGCCTATAAGTGAGACGGTTGTCGATTGTCATTTGGAGAAATTAAATATTTTATTTTCCTGCTCTGGTAAGGTGATAAAATGCAGTGTTTTGTCCGCTTTTAATTACGCAATGTCTCGAATATTGGGCACTGCGTGATGGACACAATGTCTTAATGCTATAAAATATTTTTATACTTTACACTCCCTTGTGTCTCACTTGTTTTCGTAATAAAATTTAAAAAAAAAGTTGATAGATTTTTATAACCTTGCCTTACAACCTTCTAGAAAAAAAAATCTTCTAAACAAATACATATATGGACAACAAATATATGGAGAATATGTAAAAATAACTTCTGGCGTATTTAAGATAAAATCTTAGCTAAATCAACTAAACTGCAGGTAGCTCACGCTGATAGCACTGCCGCTGTAGCGAGAGTAAGTTGGTATTAATGGCGCATTAAGAAAATGATAATTATGTTAGAATTGTTGCTTAATTTTATTTCATTTACATATTCTTAAGCTGTTGTTTGTTACTTTCCATTTATTTAGATGAAAGCCATTAAAGATATATTATATACTTTTTGAGGCCAGAGTAAAAGGAAGTATTTTAGTGAAAACGGACAGTCTTAACACTAAGTTCCCAGGTTCCCTCTGCCTGCCCTGCTATGTACGGGATACAGCGTGAAGCAAAAAAAAACCTTCTAGTTATTAAGATTGTACCTGTAGTTAACAAGTTTAAACAGACAAGTTTCCTTTTTGCTACGATGATTTTGTTACAGTTCGGATTTACCTAACTACGTTCAGTTAGGTTAATTAAAAAAAAAGTTAACATTGCTCAAGCAAAATAATTTAAATAAGCTATTGTAGCTTATATTATACGTACTTTCTTGTTTTTTTATTTGAAAAGTATAATAAAATATATAAATAATCTCAATATATCGTCGTACTTTGACGTGTCAATAACGCATGTGACGTCACAAGTGGCCGACGAAATTGGTTTTTTATCGGGTCTCAGATAAAATACGGGTCCAACGTCGGATGCAGATCGGAAGGGCTCTCTGCTCTTTGGGATAAGCCTGTCATGAAGATTTTTGATGTACGAGGAAATGTGATGCTGTGTTCTTTTATAGATGAAATGTATACCTTTATGCTTAATTATTTATTCTCCTACTTAAATAAACACTTTGTTTTAAAATATATTCAATAACCCAATGGCAATGGAAAAAAGGTGGAAACCTTGTTGCCCCTACGCCGAAGATATAAGGATACAACAGCGCTTGGCGATTTTGAATTGTAATTATTTAAGAGATTATCAATTTATTGATATTTTCTTCCATTACTATATTAATTAATATTTCTATTAGCGTTGTATGTCGAATTGAACCTTTTAAATTAACACTACCATGTAGAAATCATACCTATAACTGCCAATCGTTATATGTATGTAAAAAAAATGTTCATCCCAAGACCACCATGGTGCAGTGGCATAAGCGTGCGAACTGTAACGAGACGGTCGTGCGTTCAATTCCCACTCAGTGGAATGAGATATTTAATATTTTCATTTCTTTGCTTAGGTCAGCAACAAGGCAAACCACCCATTCACCACGCAATCAATGTCTTAACACTAGGTTCCCTATACTTACCGCTGTATGCGGGATACAGCGGTATAATAATATATAATATAAACAAAACATTAATAATATATATTTTCCCTTCCCCAGCGCGAGGGTGCAGCTCGCAATGACGCTGAACGCGAGCGGCGCGCGCGCGGCGACTGGGAGGCTAGGGCGCGCGCAGCCGAGGCTGACGCGTCTAGGCTCGCGACCAAGCTGCATGCTGCACAGCGTGAGATTACCAGGTAAATTTGGTGATTACCGGGTAATATTAGTTACCAGGATGATTAGTAATTTGATTATAGTGTTTCAGCTTCGTCTTATGGATTCGGTCCGCTTAGATATATGTAGGTATATATAATTTGCTAAAATGCACTGACTAGAAGACGTTTTTGAAGACTTTGATATTTCAAACCTAAATTTTATTCGCTATCTAAATGAAATTTAATTAAATACAACATTATTCAGTTTTTATTTCATTTAATATGAAAAAAATTACATTTTTTTTTGCATTTGGTGAGGTAAAAAGGGAGTACCTAATAGCTAATAATTTAGATAAATATCACTCAGTTCTGGTTGACGAAACTCTCACCTCATTTTGTGTAACTACAAGCTACATGTACACACTGTGTTATGAAAAACGTGACGGTTGTGATTCGATTCCCACTCGAAGAAATGTATCACCAATGAATAAGAAGAAAAGTTGAATGCGGATGCAGCGATTCGAATTCGAATTCACGACCTTTGCATTGAGACCCGTTGAAATAATAATAAGAGTATGTTGTTGTATACGTTCACGCTATGTCCCGCACACAGCAGGATAGACAGAGGGAACGTAATGTTAAGACACTCCGTTCCACACTTTCTGCCGAATTCTTGAGGCATTGCGTGTTGAGTGGCAGAACTCAACGCCACGCTTTGTCTCAGCAGCAGAGCGAAGAAATTGATATATAAATTTAAGTAAATATTTCATCTCCTCGAGTGGGGATCAAACCCACAACCAGTCGATTTGCAGTCACACTATGTGCCCCTGTGCCACGATGGCCTCATATAGAAATTTGTTTAAAAGGATACATATAAAAGTCAACATTTATTTATTATTTAGTAAGAGCTTAAATAAAAACCTTATAACAAAAAAATCAAATCAACTCCTACAAGAATAATACTCGAAACGAACTTAATAAAGAATCACTTAACAAAAAAGATGTGAAAATAGGTGAAAAAAAAATCAATTTCGCAACAGGACCCCAGCAAATTGGGTCAGATGTACCTACGGGAACCTATATATATAAGTTACGATAGGACCGTAAATCGTTAACTTTGAATTTCTAACAGTTACGGCCAATCTACCAATCGGGAGAGCGGTTATCGCACTCAAATGACACGCCGTTTACTGGCGCCGTAAATTTGAAAATCTAACCAAACTTCGTTAATTATCTGAATGAGATATCCTGAAGAGATTGAGCGGTCTTAGCTTTTTTATCTTTTGCTTGGTAGTTAGGTTAGGTTATAATGGTATCGGTTATTAGATAGCGGAACTTAACGCCGCAATGTGTCTTATTAAACCGAAAAGGTCTATAGTGTAAATATAAAACTTCCTCTTAGAGATATTGATATATCTATAACAATTGGATATATATCATATTTTACTACGAGAATTTATCATTATAATAGAGGCCAGTCGTGGCGCAGAGGCTTAAAGTGTCATCGATTCCCACTCAAGGAAATAAATTATTTTATATTTTCATATCGTTTTCGTCTTTAATACCAGAATTCGGCGAGAAATGGGGAACGAAGTGTTAACACTAGGTTCCCTCTTCCTACCCTGGGGATATAGCATGAAGCTCATTTGCGATTTAAGGGACGTCAGCCCAGAAACATCCCGGTGGTAAAACCAAAGTACTTATCATGTCTAGCTTTTGACAATGGCCTTAGAAATTATGATTATGCATATAACTAGAATGAGTACAAATAAAAAAGTAATGGTCTTATTTATAAACCATAGATAGTTACATACATAAACTAAATTTATTATTTTATCCAGATAAAATAGAATAAAAATTAATTATGTCAACACCGCAAACGTGACGATAGCGGGTTCGATTCCCTCTCAGGGGAATAAAATATTTAACATTTATCATTTCTTCGCTCTGGTGATGTTAAGTTCCGCCACTCAACATGTAGTGCAATCAGAATTCAGTTATAAATAATATACGGAAGCTCCTTAATGGTGAACGGAGTGTCTTAATATTAGGTTCCCTTTATCGGCCTTGTTATGTGCGGGATACAGCGTAAAGCTAAATAGTAATTTGCTATAAAATATTGCATAATAAAAAAAAACGCTTATCACAACATTCTCTTATATCAAATTGCATATTATCAAATTAAATGAAACCATAATAATTATAAAATGTCGTAAATCTATACAAACGTATAAATTGCCTTATTTTAATTAAGCTATTCCACATATACAGCGCATAATCGGGTAATACGCGATATCGATGTTAGATAATCGAATGGTTATATTACTTAATGACACTATAAAATCGATTTACAGGCAGTTTAGTTACTATGTTAATAGGTAGATCTTGTCTCAACCAATTAATGTTTGTTAATGTGTAACTAACTAGTGTTGAGACGTGACTTTGTTTGGATTTTATTAAATTTACTTTACGTATTGAGGCCGTCGTGTCGGTGGCGCACACGCAGGTTTTGAGTTCGACACCCACTCGGGGAAATGAATTATTAATAATCAGCTTCACGCTGTATCCCTTACACTGTAGGGTAGGCAGAGGCAACCTAGTGTTAAGACACTCCGTTCCCCATTTTCTGCCGAAATCTGGAGGCATTACGTGTTGAGTGGCAGAAATCAATGCCGCGCTTCTCTTCGTCACCAGAGCGAAGAAATGGAAATATAAATTTAAATAAATATTTCATCACCTCGAGTGGGGATCGAACCCACAACCAATCGGTTTTACAGTCACACTTTGTGACTTGATTTCTTTGCTCTGGCACCAAGGCAATAACAGCAAGGCGTTGATTTCCGTCACCTCAATACGCAATGTCTCGAACATTTTTGCGGAAAGTAGGTATTTTCTGACTACTCTGCTGTGTGCGTGAAGCAGATTTTAATTTACATTATAACTAGCGAGCTGCATGCTTCTGCACCCGCTTGTACTGCACCATTTTTTATTTAAAACACTGAATTTGGTTCATTTTCTAATATATATTTGCAGCTTTCTTATAGTGATTTCTTATGTGAACAATTTTAATACCTTTAATATTCAATTTGTATTACCACATACGGTTCCACCACAGTAGGCAGAGGAAATCTGGGAACCTAGTGTTAAAATCTCCGTTCTCATTAAAACACTTCCGTTTCCCGATTCCCCCCTTTGAATTCTGGAGGCATTGCGTGATAAATGGCGGCACTTAACGCCGCTCTTTGCCTCATTACCGGAGCAAGCAAATGAAAATATTAGTTTCATTTTTTCAAGTAGAAATCGAATCCATAACCTTACACGTTTATAGTCGCACGCTAGTTCCCCTGCGCAACGGCTGGCCTAATACCCAATTAATCAATTAAAACATAAGCTTCTGAGAATCGAAGCTATAACCAACTTAATAGGTATTTACTATACAGCCCAAACCGAATTTACCTTTGAAATTATAATAATGTCATTTGAGAGGACCAAACGGGGCGCGAACCAACGGACTTAATGTCACTCATCGGTGTGAACCCACAGCTGGTGGAAACAAATTCAATTCGTCAAAACATTCCCCTGGATGAAACGATTATTGCGGTCTAAAAAACATTGATACCGTATTTTGGGTATTTTGTTGTTGTATTTTTTAGACTGTTATCTGTATATAAAGGAAGATTTTAATTTTAGGTTATTTTCTATATTTTTTTAAGGCAGCGTACAAAGTGTGATTGTAAAATCGACTGGTTGTGGGTTCGATCCCCACTCGAGGAGATAAAATATTTACTTAAATTTATATTTCCATTTCTTAGCTCTGGTGTCGAGGCAAAGCGCGGCGTTGAGTTCTGCCACTAAACACTCAATGCCTCCAGAATTCGACAGAAGTTGGAGAACGGAGTGTCTTGACACTAGGTTCCCTCTGCTACCCTGCACAGTGCAGAATACAGCGTGAAGCTGATTTTTTTTAATATATGTACCTGTCAGTGTTGTAAAGCCGTCGCTCGTCGAAGCGCAGTGGGGTAGTGTGTGAATGTAAACAAAATTGTTGTAGGTTCAATCCCTACTCAGAAAAAATATAATTTTATATCTCTGGTAGGCAAAGTGCGGCATTGAGAACGATCCCTCAATATGTAATGTCTTGAAAATTCAGCGGAATGTTCGTCTCTTCCTTCTTTAAATGATACTGAGCGCTATCTCGCCTACATCAAGAATAAGCAACCTAGCATTTTTTTTGTTTTGTTTCAATCTGCATATATTACTATAATCAATTATTGAAAGGCCTAATAATAACTACTATTAACGTTATAAATGTGATAGTTTGTAAAGACTGAACGATTTTAGATAAAAGTTTTCATAACTTAAATCTTGACAGGTTTTTCTTTAAATTGATTTAAATATAGCAATAATTTAAAGCAGGCGAAGCCGCGGTCTGTCCAATAAAATGATAAAGAACATAAGTAAATAAAAGTGAAAAATTAAACAGGGGTAAGTTAACGCAATGGTATAAATCATAGTCGATGGAGTCACGTAGAGTGGTAGACCAGGGTCTATTCCCTAGCGTACGATATTTCACCTTGCCTATTGGTATGCTTGAAGAGACTTTATGAAATCATTTCTTTTAATTATGTTTTTTATTTATGTTATATTTGCTGATTTATATCAAAATTAGTTACCTGTACTGTTTTATCGATTATATAAATCGATCGATCTTATGTGTTAGAAAAATATTAATATACTGAAAATTAATTAAAATGTAATTACTCACTCATTCAGGGCAAAGGTAAGGCCTATTGTCTCGTTCCTGCTGTCTCGTTTAAAAACGCCCCTACACTCGCTAATCTACCTGGATGCCAAATTTCAACTTTCTAAGCCCCGCAGTTTCGTCTGTGCGTTGTCTGTCAGTCACTCGGCAACGAAAGAGTTTTAATTTTATTTAATTTTATGGGTAATAGCCAAACTATAGTATTAGATTTAGTAAGTACGAGTGTAGTCTATTTTTACCTGCTATATACTGTTTAATCATACTAGGTAAATATATATGTATAAACATAATATTGTAGAACTAAGTATACCTCCTGTACTACGTGCTATATATTTAAAGTCACAATAACTGTGTATCTCAAAATCCTATCAATACTTACAAATTTTAACCAATAAGAATGTACTATTTGTTTCATTTTTAGTGTTTGTTATCAAAATGCCAAAAATCTAAATTTTTATTAATAAAAATATGTTTGTCTGTCCGACTGTATGTTACAAACACTTTATTAAAATGTGTATCGAGATCTGTGAAATATGTTATAGTGCTGGAGAGTAATAAATAACATTTAAAAAAAAAAACATTTTACATATAAATATTGAATACAAACGAAGCCGAAAAAGCCTTTCTTCTTTCACTGTACCACTGGGGTGGAAATAACCAATTTATTTATACAGGCTCATACTTTCAGCTTCATATCATCTCAACCATGAACTTCAGCTTTCGATCCCGACCTAATCCAAGGTGTCTATTTATAGAGCCCCCTTCATCGTAAAACTTATAAATAATAATCTTTATATATTATTTTTTGTTGTTCATTGAAAAATCTATCTTATTCTTCAAATAGCACGGTCTAGATTTAAATGCCATACAAAGCTAGTAGAATCGCTTGTTCTGTTTTATTTTGAACTTTATTTTGTAAGGTATTTGAGTTATTTTTGCTTGTAATTATTAAGTAATGCACAGCTACGTAATAATATGATGCAAGATAATTTTTTGTGGTTCACTGTACTTTAAGTCAAAAATATATAAGGTTAGCTTTATGGGATTTGGAAACAATCATACGACAATATGTTTTTAAAGATAAGTTTATTTTTTATAGCTTCACTCTATATCCCGCATATAGGTAGAAAAATAGGTAAAGTAGGCAGAGGGAACCTATTGTCCAGATACGGTATCCCACTTTCCGCTCAATTTTAGAGACTGTAAAGGTTACAGTTCTGAGTTCGATTCCCACTCGGGTGAATGAATTATTATCTTTTTCCCCGCTATGGTAGATAAAACGTGACACTGCGTTCCCCCCTCAACATGGTCTGTCCCGAAAATTTGGCGGATTGAGGGAAACAGACAGTCTTAACATTAGGTGCCCTATGGTTATCCTGCTACGGGATACGGCGTAACTATATATATATTTTACAATTGTAGATTGACATCGAAAGAAAATATATATAGTAGACACTTGTACTGTTTACTTCCATTACAGCATCTCCATTTACAGTACCAATTATACATCGCTTCATAAAATTGAAATGTCACTGGAATCCGATACTAGAGAATAATAATGTCACCCCAGCAGTAATTGTCTGTTTTGTTTGTAAGCTGAAACTAAGGAGTGAGTTTGTAGGGCCCCTTGTTTTTATTTTATGATCTAAAATTATTTAGGTAACTTTAAACCGGGGCCTGTCCTTGAAGTGAAATTGAATTTCTTTTGGAAGTTAACAAGGTGTTCGCTTTTAGTGAAAATCTACTACCTTTGCCTATGCCCTCTTTTTTATCGAGTTTTTTTAATACTTGTAATACTGTAGTGATTTTTTAATAAAAACAAATCATAATACGCATATTAATGAAGTAAACACTAAGGTAGAGGCCAATCGTGGCGCAGCGATACGAAGTGTGATTGTAAAACCGACTGGTTCTGGGTTCGATCCCCACTCGAGGAGACGAAATATTTACTTAAATTTATATTTCCATTTCTTCGCTCTGGTGTCGAGGTTAAGCGCGGCAATGAGTTCTGCCACTCATTAAGCGAAGCCTCCAGAATTCGGAAGAAAGTGGGGAACGGAGTGTCTTAACACTAGGTTCCCTCTGCCTACCATGCTATGTGCGGGATACAGCATGAAGCTGATTTAATTTTGAATTTTACGCTAAGGTATCCGGACTACGAAGCTCTTCTTCACGCAGTATACACAATACACTCGGTTATCTCTCATCCGGATACTTAAGCACAACAATTAGTCCGATTAATCGGGCTTACACTGCAAATTAATATATAAATATATTAAATATCCTCGCCAAGCGTAATATAGGACATCCTCCAGTTACATGCGGTGACGGCATTCGCAAAGTGGCTGACAAGGGCTAGATAGCAAGAGCTGGTGGCGTTAAATTGGAGAGGCTTGTGCCCAGCTATGGACGAGGGCAGGCTGATGATGTTCATGATGGTAACGATATTAATCAAGTGTAAATCGCAGTAGACAATATACAGGGATACAGCCTGAAGCTAAAAGAACTGCAATAGAATATTTAATTAGTTAGCTTGTGTATCAAAGTAAAACAATCAGACACGATGGATTGTACAGACACTCTGTTACCCTAATAATTAAAAAAAAATAAATCAGCTTCACGCGGGATACACCCGCACACAGCAGGGTAGGCAGGGGGAACTTAGTGTTAAGACACTCCGTTCTCCACTTTCCGCTGAGTTCTGGTGGAGGATGCAAGACCCTATTAATAATAATTTAATTAATAAAAATATCTCTATCATTTTATCTCTACCAGTTTACATTATGTACCTATATATTGAGTCATTATCATTAGGATATGTTTGAATTTGATAGTATTACAATTATATTTGAAGTGCATTTCGAGTGCATACCATATGTGCACTTGAATTTAACTAACATGTTTAGGATGCAACTTCTTGATGATGATTCTGGGTACAAGTCTAGCAAAGGGATTTTTTTATTGATATTATTTGAGGCCGTTCGTGGCGCAGCGGCACGAGGTGTGACTGTAAAACCGACTGGTTGCGGGTTTGATCCCCACTCGATGAGATGAAATATTTAATTAAATTTATATTTCCATTTCTTCGCTCTGGTGTCGAGGTTAAGCGCGGCGTTGAGTTCTGCCATTCATCACGCAATGCCTCCAGAATTCGGCAGAAAGTGGGGAACGGAGTGTCTTAACACTAGAATCCCTATGCCTACCCTCCTGTGTGCGGGATACAGCGTGAAGCTGATTTATTTATTTATTTTATTTATTATTATTTAATAAGGCTGTCTTTCCTGAAAATTATTTATTTTCATTTCCTCGCTCTGGTAATAACAAAAAGTTCGTTAAATTTCGTTACTTAACATGAAATGTTTCGTAAATACCTATACCTTTGCATTATTTGCGATATACTATGATTTTAATAAAAATCCTGAGTTCCATATTTTAAATTATTAGGCTCAGGAGTCTAAAGAAGCTTCTCTTACGACAGAAAGTGTTAACATTTATTTTTGTTTTTTAAGTTTTTACATTTTCTATATTCCTCTAAAATTGACATTTTGGCTGAGGGGATTTCTATTATAAATAAGTCTATATTTATCAACTATCTTTTTAACTCTACCTATCTTACATGTTTTGTATGCAATAACGATTTTTTTTACTGCAGTCTTTATCCCGCAAGCAATAGTATATAGCAAGGTAGGGAAAGGGAACCTGGGAACCTAATGTGAACAAACAACCTTCTGCACAATACTCGAGGCATTGCGTGTTGAATGGCGGAACTCAACGCCTCAACTCAACAATAATAAAAAAAAAGCTAAAAATATGTTTATTAGACGAATGAAACGTTAAAAATATAGCAATTACACATATTGTTCAAATAATTCAATTCTTAAAATAAATCCCAACAAAACAAAAAGAGGGTGCCTATTTTTAATATCATTAAGCTTTTAGTTTAAAGCTCATTAAACTTGCACTCACTACTCCATACAATTAAGACCGATACGTACCTAATCTGTTTTTAGTTTGAGTAACTTTATTAGATTATTTATCTTGGTGTACAAATTTTACGGTGTTTTTATGTGTTATACAGAGTAGTTTTGTAGTTAGTGGTGTATTGTGATGGGAATTTAGATAAGGTTAATTAAAATAATCAACTTTACGCTGTATCTTGCACAGAGTAGTGTAGGTAGAGGGAACCTAGTGTTACAACGCTCGCTTCCTTATTTTTCGCCAGGAATTCTGGAGGCGACGTGGGATGAGTGGCGAACTTCAACGCCGCGTTTTGCCTCAACACTAGAGCGAAGAAATCAAAATATAAAATTAAATTTATATTTCATTTCTTTGAACTCACAACCAGGCGCGCTTACAGTCACACACTTGTAGCATGTTTAAATATTTATTACTGGTTAAAGAAATTTTGTTTTAATATAACTTGCCTCGATTTATCAATATGACAGTGCCCGCTTGTGCAAGATTTTGGGTTCAATCCCCAATTGAGGAAATGATCTATTTTATGCTACCTGTCTACTTTGCTATATGAAGAGTACAGCGTAAAGCTAAAAAAGATATAATATATGAACAAAGAATTAATAATATCCAATAAAACACTACGTAGATAATATGAAGATTATTTGAAAACCTTTATTAATATTATTCTTGCAAAAATAACTTAATAATGTCTGGACTAAAACACAATAAATAAATATAACAAAATAAACAGTCTTTTAATACTGGCAACACTTGTCAATTTAAATTTAACGCTCCCCTGTCATTACACACTGATAATCAAATTTGAACTTAATTTCTATATAATTAAGATACAAAATCGTTTCTTGTAACAACTAGTTATAAGTTAGACGAGACAGCTCCTTGTAGTCCTTTCATTTGACAGTTTGCTCTAATATGGATTCCAATTAGCTTCTGAAAGGAATGTTATATTTGTCTCTTCTATACTTGCGATTTAATTATTTTGATAATTAAGATGTGTTCTAATAGAGATGTTGTAATTAAGGATACAGAAAGACCAAAGTTATTTTTTTTTTATTAATATTACTTTATATTAGTTTTACTAATTTTCATTATATGTATTGTTGGTAGAGGTATTCGTGGCTTAGTTGTTTAATATGACTGTAATCGCGATAGTTGTGGGTTCAATTTCTATTATAGGGAATGAATTATTTTCAATTCCTCGCTCTTGTAACAACAATAAACACGGCGTTGAGTTCCCCCACTCAACCAACAATGTTTCGGAAATTGGTTGGAAGGTGAGGAACAGATTGTCTTAACATAATGTTCTATAGGCGTATCCTGCTATGAACAGAATGCAGTGTAAAGCTAAAAAAAATATGTTTAGAAACTCATTGTTTTTTATTTTTAACCTTTGCCTATTATTATAAGTATATAAGTAATCATAGGATTACTTTGTTTTTCTATACATATAATAGACTTAGACAAGTCGACAAAGGTTAAGAAATAAAATCGTTTTTAACTTTTCACTTACGGAACCCTAAAAACGTAAAAAAAACAACAATTTTCAAAACCACCCTTTTTCAAAAGTACCATAATAATCATAGTACGCAACTATACACAAAGTTAGTAAACATTATCATCCCGTCTTTGTCATCAAAAGTGATGCCGTAAAGCGTCTGTGAAATAGCCGTAAGCTATTACTTCACGTGGCCCGTAAAATGTTACATTTTAATGACTATTAAACAGTTTTAAATTTGAACAACATTAACCTTAGGTTAGGGAAAAAAGCCAGGGAATAAAATGTAAATATATAGTGCAGGTTCTTTTTTTGTTGAAAATTTATATAATATAAAAACGATTTAGTTTATTCCGTGATAAAATCATTTCTACTGCTATACTGTTATAATAGATACTATAATTTTAAATCGATTTTTAAGTATTTCAAATATGTTAATTACAAAAAATTATATTATTAAAAACCACAGCGGCACAGCGTACTTACAAACTGTACAAACGCGACGATTGCCGCTTTGATTCTCGTTCTGGGGAATTAATTATATTCATTTCCTCGCTTTTTTCAAGTCCCGTTATTTAACACTGGGTGAAACGTGAAGAACGGAGTGTCTTAAGTTATCTCTACCTAAGTAAAAAAAAAAACAATCTTATAAAGATAATCAAAGTAGCACAGTCCTCAGATCTATAAAGTCAAGAAAATAAATACGCACCAATTTGACAAGCTGCAGGGGAGACGCGCATTTGCATGCAACGTAATTTCAGATTTTACATTTAAACAGATTTTACCCCAAACATTATAAATCACTGCTACCCCACTGTGTTAACCTTATAGAAACAAACAGAACATTTTACCTAATGTAGAATGGTTTTTATCGCTCTAGATTAGTCATTTCTTGTGGTTTAAAGATATATATCATATTATATAGAAATTCTTGAAGCTTTTTTCCGCATATAGCAGAGCGAATATAGTGTTACGACACTCCGTTTCCTATTTACCGCCCAATTTTTTTAAGACATTGGCTTGATCACCACTGAGGGGAAATTTTCATTTTCTCTCTGGACAAGACAAGGTGTGCAAATGTCTTGAAAATTGGAAGTTGCGGGGGATCCAAATGTCTAAGCACTAGGTTCCCTCTGCCTACCCTGTATATGAGAGATTCAGCATGCCCCCTAATACAAATATGTATATAAATATTTAGAATACAATATAACATGTTTTCCTTTTTCTTTTACTTGTTTTCATACACACTTCCTGTCTACGTTTCCGTTTTTCACCTGTACCAGTACACAATATAGGTACTTGGTATTTACGTCACGTAGCCGTAGTTCATTCGAATTCACCGCGAGTGCCGACCTACGCTTCTTTATAGCGTCGTATCGATTTCTCGGTTTGACCTTTAGTGAGAGTTTGTGGTAGGATTTGGAAACCTTTTTCTGTATGTATACAAGAGAATGTGAAGGTAACGGAAGTATCGACTTTCTTGTTTGTATCGATAATTGGTTGATGAAATTATTTTATACTAATACTTGTCTATGCTAATATTGTATATAGTATTATTCTGTTGTATATTGAAGCATTTTGGTTGGTCTCATGCGTTTATCTCAGTAACTATTGGTATGCATTGAATATTTTTTAATAAGTTCTTAACTTCACGCTGTGTTTCACACATAACAGGGTAGGCAGAGAAAACCTGGAAAAGTGTTAAGTGTTAAGACACTCCAATTTGAATTCTGGAGGCTTTGCGTGTTGATTGGCGGAACTCAAAGACGTGCTTTGCCTCGTTTCTATATTAAACAACCTTAATCATTATATTGATATTGAAAATCGAAATAGTCATCTCTATAATTATTAAGTATACGCCCGAATACTGTATTTTAACCTGCTATCTGTTCACTTAACGAAGAATTTAAAAATAAGAATATTTTAACATAGACATTACTCTCCTTAAAAAATTTACTACCTACAAGATGTTCTAAAATATAACTTAATTGCTGTTCGACTGTAAAAATACTCTTAACTTAGTTGTGAGGTAATAAAAGTAAAGACAAGCAGTTACACTTTTAAATGGCATTAAAATACACTGTAAATATAGATTGAAATTGAACGAGGCCATCGTGGCCCAGTGGCACAAAAGTGTGACTGTAAACGCGACGATTGTAAGTGCTATTACCAATCGATAAAATGATTTTTTTTATCAGCTTCACGCACACATCAGGCTAGACAGAAGGAACTTAGTGTTAAGACATTCCGTTCCCCACTTTCGGCGAATTGGGTGTTGAGTGGCAGAACTCAACGCCAAGCTTTGCCTCGATACCAAAGCCAAGAAATGGTATGTCCATTTCTCATTGAGAGCAGTGGTGGCGTTTGGTTCGATCCCCACTCGAGGAGATGAAATATTTATTTAAATTTATATTTCCATTTTTTCGCTCTGGTGTCGGAGCAAAACGAGGCGTTGAGTCCCGCCACTCAACATGCAATGCCTCCAGAATTCGGCGGAAAGTGGGGAACGGAGTGTCTTAACACTAGGTTCCCTCTGCCTACCCTGCTGTGTGCGGAATTTTATTTAATAATATATGGTGACACTGCCATGGCTTCACCCCCTTAATATTATTGTTATATTGTAGATAATTATAAAAAAATCTCTACATAAATAGTAGTCTATGTGTTACTTTTATGTATAAGCTATATTACTGAAAAGTTTCCCCTAAATCCGTTGAGTGGTTTTTACGTAAAAGTGGAACAAACAACTTTCATATTTATAATGTTGGTAGGATTTATCCATTTTTATAGAAGAATAGAATACCAGATTTACAAATATTACAGGAAAGCAAAAATTGATTATAAAAACCTGGTTAAGTGTGAAATGGTCTCGCCCACCGATATTTCCGTACCAATTTCAGGGTTATGACTAAAATGTTAGCAAACTTAAGTTTGCGATCATATGCACTTATTTTATATGAAATTAAGTACAAATATAAGTTTGTAAAGATTTTTTTATGAAATACCTATAAATTGTCGATTGACGGATTTTTTCTTTTATTTGTGTTGTAAGTTCTCACTTCGTGTCAAAATTTAGTAAGTAGGTAACTGTAGGTTCACGAGGAGGTTTTGATTATACGGCAAATTTCATACAAAATACAACAAAAATGTTGCATATATACCCGTATCTTTTGATTGTGTTCACTTAGAAGCTTGGTTTTTTCTGTGCTTCAAGTGGCCATAGTTTTTAATATTTCATATCCATTTCAGCTTCATACTTTCACACAATTTCAAGATAAATAATCTTGACAGATGGACTCACGAACAACAAAGTAATCCCATAATGGTTCCGTTTTTACCTTTTGAGAACGCTACTACGGTACTTACTTCTTACGGAATACTAAAAATATGTTTTTTAATTATTGGCTAAAACTATATAGGATTACATAATATAGATTTCTGTAAATAAAACCTGATTTCACGATTTCAATTAAATCGTCTAAATATGTGTAGTGTAGTATAGACATATATATTTTATTCTATATACTTACATAATATTTTCATGAATATTTTCTTAATATCAATAAAAAAGTGGCCACAATGACCATAAAATATACATACGTATATAATATACAAATTGATGATAGCAATAAGCAGAAGGAATGAAATGAAGAATGCTAAGCATGAAGGTAAGGATAATATTAGAAAAACGCCTGTCGAGCCTTACGTGACATTATGTTGGATGGCTTTACGTAAGAAATATAAATGTTTTTTTTTAGCTTCACGCTGTATCCCGCACATAAGAAGAACGTGGAAGAACCTGGGAATCTAGTGTTAACACATGGCCTCCATTGCGCGTTGAGTGCTAAAATGTTTTTGCTATAATTTTCTTTTGGATGAATATGCTGAGAAGTTATTAATTTATTGTTGTCTATTACAAGGATATAACTTTAATATTATTACAAAAGAGAAGATAGAACAAAAATTACAAAATTTAAAAATAATTTCTTCTACCGATTGTAAATCAATCGAACCCACAACGGTTTCTATTTACGGTCAGATGTTTATCTACTGCATCACTGTGGACTAACATAAGAGATAAAAGTACTACAAAACTTTTAAATTCTTCTATAATGCATACAGCCATCCAAATGTCTTGAAGTAACAGAATGCACCCCAAGAAATCAGGGTGCATACCCCCGTTACAATAAGATATATGATTTTAATAATCGCCAAGATTACTGGGGGGATGGTAGATTCTTTTGAGTACCCTCTAAGGACAGTCTTGAGGAATTGTCCTCAGCTATTTCATTTGTAAGGGCTCTTGATGTATGTATTGTAAAGAACCTTCCACTTTTAGACTTTTTTGTTTGCACGTTTGATCTATTTCTTAAGGATGTTTTGGAGATGTAGCAATAGATGTTTATTTCTTTTTTTTATTGTGAGTTAGATGACGCTGTATCCCGCACTCAGCAGAATAAGCTGGGCGAACTAGTTAAGACCCCCCATTCCCCAATTTCCGCCGAATTCTGGAGGCATTGCATGTTGAAGGACGGAACTCAATGCAGCGTTTCGCCATCAGAGCGAACCAATGAAAATATATTTTTAATAAATATTTCATTTCACACTTTGTGCCCCTGGGCCACGACTAGCTTTTCAAAAAAAACACAATATAATTAACTAGTACTATAAAAAACACTATAACCCGTATGACCTAGCATGGCAGGAAGTCAGAGCTCTTGAACGATTTCCAAGGGTTTGTGTTCAAATACTGCTATATTCAATTTTTAAACATTTTCTAAAAAATATTATTCATTAACACAACTACTGTTATAAAATAACATACTTCTAAGTAATGGAAAATAAAGCAAGTTAAGAAATCTTATAATTTTAAATTATTTGTTAAAGTAATATTCATCATTCATTTAGAATTGTTACATTTATTGGTCGTAGGAAGACATTACGCGGCGATGGGTTCTGCCACTTAATACGCAATGACCCTTATATTGGAGGAAAAATAAGAAATATAATGTTTTAATCAGGTTCCCAGGAAAAAGCGTGGAGCTGTAAAAAAATGCTGTAATTATATCTAAATACTATAATTAATTTCTAATGAAAAATATCACCAACACATGTTACCATCACGCACGTCTAGTCGCAAATCGTAATTAACTCCCGTTTATCACATGGCGACGTCAAAATGGCGGCGTTCACGAGATGGCGCCTGACAAGTCCTTATTAGCGGTTCCTTAATAAACGACAAAAGTTATTAAGTCTTCATGCTTTTCGCTTCACATACTCTAAAATAAGATTATTTGTAACAGCTTGTGTGTTTACTTGAAGTTATAGTGCTGTTTTTGATAATATAATAAATAACTATCATTTGACAGTGTCGAGTTTAGCTGATTGCCAGATCAAATACGATATAAATATTTTCCGAAAATATTTCCGTTTTCTTTTCTGTATATATTTAATATGGAGGAATGAGGAGAATAAAATGATTTCTTTTTTAAATTCTTTTATAAGGTCGACTTTTAAATATGTAATAAAGTCAAGAAAGTGGATTTAATCCACTTGTAATATTTGTATTATCATGAAACTTGTTACATATAACTGCCAACTTGGCAATTCTATGTATCTTAGATGAGTATACGAGTATAATAATATTATGTCCTCCAGATCCTGGCTCCATCATCAATCAACATTATCACATTGGTGATGATGGAGTTGCACTATTTATGGCTGGTTCCATCAAGCAGGGATATAAATTAAGTATCTATATATACAGTTAGTATATATACAATATTTTAGCAAAAGCAAAAAAATCTATTTTATGGTCTCTAAAGCACACGCCACATAAAAAGCGATATTTCATAGACATAAAAAATAAAGAAAATAATTTTAATACTTTTAGTATACATCTTGCAAGCTATTCATCAGATACAAGCTACCAACACAACACACTCGTATAGTAAATAGACACTATTAATATCAGTATGATTAAAGATAAACCACTTTCTAATTAAACGTCTAATGAAATCCCTAGTCGCTACGACTATATCTCCAATACATCTTAAAGTAAATTTGTTATATTATCAATGTTACTTTATAGGAAACCCAGTTAGATATATGTATATACATTTAGCATAGCATAACGGCACAAAGTAGAACTGTAAAACCGACTGGTTGTGGGTTCAATCCCTACTCGAAGAGATCAAATATTTACTTAAATTTATATTTCCATTTCTTCGCTCTGGTGTCGAGGCAAAGCGCGGCGTTGAATTCTGCCACTTAACACGCAATGCCTCCAAAATTCGGCAGAAAGTGGGGAATGAAATGTCTTTAACTAGGTTCCCTCTTTCTACCCTACTGTGTGCGGGATACAGCGTGAAGTTGATTTATTTATTTTATTTATGTGAAAAAAAGAATAAAAAATATATATTTATTCAAATCACTTGTTTTGTTTCATTTATTTGATAAATATTACTTATCACTACAATTAGGTATACCATCATCACGTAGTGCCACTGTATCTGATTGTAAATGCGAAGGTTGTAAGTTCAATTCCCACTCGGCATTAATTATTTTCTTTTCCTCACTTTCATCACAAGACAAAACGCGAGATTGAGTTCAGCATCTCAATAAGTAGTATCTCGAAAATTGGGCTAAATAGAGAACGGAGTGTCTTAACACTAGGTTCGCTCTAACTACCCTGCTATCTGAGGAATACAGCGTGAAGCTATTAAAAGATATTCTGCATATTTTATATCACGCTGCTGTTTTGTAAGAAATCATTGAATTTCTTAGAAAAGTATGAACTATTTTTTAGTATCTGCATTATTAAAAGTTTTTTGTTATTGAATAAATAATATTTTGATTTAGTTTATTTTTTTTTTAGTTTAGTTTAGTAATAAGAATACAAAAATATGTGCTAAAAATAACAAACTTATTTTGACTTACTTTTATGAAGTTCCATACATTTTATGAGATAAGTTCTGTGTTCTATATTCTATTGATCTGTTTTCCGAGTGCAGTAAACATTGGTACAGTAATAAAACTCGTTATATCTTTAGTTTACTTGAAAGATGTGAAAAGTTTGTTCAACATGTTTTCAGTCACTGGGTTGAGAAATTGAGGTAGCTTCTTCATATAATAACTACATATTTTAAAATTTGATGTACCCAAAGGACAAAACGGAACCTTGTTACTACGAATGTCTGTCCGTCCGTCTGTCTGTCTGTCATCCAAGGTGTGTGTATCTCATGAATCGTGATCGTATATAAAAAAATATAATTTCTATTAAAATTTTAACCTATAGTCGCATGCCAATTGATGCCTGCAGTGTCAAATGTGTAAAAAAGGTTCATTTTATGTAAAGATCATGTAATAATTATTTTGATATACTTTTCAGTCATTTAAATCTTAAACATTTTTTTTTAATAAATTAAACAAGCTTCATTTGGGAACCATTTCGTCCGAGTTAAAAAAGGCTATACGACATCTCATAGCCACGAGGACGAAACCGCAGTAGATATACTAGCTAGTATAATACGACTATATATAAGAAGAACATAAAACAAAGATTCATAAAACAAAGCAGCCAAGCCCAACATTTATCTTGATGTATGAGAGTAACTGTTATGAAATTAGCGAGAACAGACAGACGGATAAATTAGTTTAGAGGCGTCTGCTCTGCGGCTTTATGTTGTTAGAACATGAAGCAATTAAACTTTACATCCAATGTACATATGTGTGTTGTAAAATGAAGGAAATGTACTGTAATTTATGTTGTTTTCAATTGATTTTTATGTACCAAAGATAAAAAAAATGCTAAAATATATTTTTTATTTAGCCTAGCTTCAGAAAGTATCCTGCACAATGCAGGGTAGGCAGAGAAAACCCGGGAAACTAGAATTAACACACTCCGTTGCCATTAGGACACTTACATTCCCCACTTTTCGCTGAATTCTGGAGGCACTGCGTGTTGAGCGGCGAAACTCAACTGAAAAAATAAAGCAAAATATAACATATATTTTGCTTTATTTTTTCATTTTGTAACTGACTTCCGATTAACTCGACTCTATTTTTTATGTTTGTTACCTCAGAACTTTTAACTGAGTGAACCGATTTTGATGTTTCTTTTTATATTTTAAATCTGGTGATCCCGTGTGGTTTCATTTTAATTTGGTCCATTTCTGACAATAGTATCCATGAGAAAAGGTATGTGCACGACAAATGGACGAATAACTCAACATCACGCCAACCGAGTTTGAAAGTTTGGTTAGGTTCTAATCATGGAATCCGGTGAAGAAAGTCGGTATTTTTTTTTTTGAAAATTGTAATTATTTATAAAACAAAATCAACGTTGATATAGTTTATTTGGATAGAATGAATTCAAACTAGCAATATCTCAAGTGTTTTATACAAAATTTTGACTCACAAGAAATATTTTGCATTCTATTAGTTACTAGCGGCCCGCCCACGGCTTCGCCCGCTTAAAATACATGATTATTGATTTAAGCAGAATTGATTGACAACTATAATAAAATAAAATAACTAAATAAATCAGCTTCACGCTGTATCCCGCACACAGCAGGGTAGGCAGAGGGAACCTAGTGTTAAGACACTCCGTTCCCCACTTTCTGCCGAATTCTGGAGGCATTGCGTGTTGAGTGGCAGAACTCAACGCCGCGCTTAACCTCGACATCAGAGCGAAGAAATGGAAATATAAATTTAAGTAAATATTTCATCTCCTCGAGTGGGGATCGAACCCACAACCAGTCGGTTTTGCAGTCACACCTCGTGCCGCTGCGCCACGATTGGCCTCACACCCTATATAGAATGACAAACAAATATAAAGACAACATACAACAACATATATAATATAAAGACAACTATAATGACTTCTAATATGATTTCTTGTTACTTTAATCTGTAATATTCTATTATGATTGTTTTACGACATTATCGTAACTTCTGTAAGAATTTTTGATTGTTTCGAACTAAAAAATATGACCAATGTCGATATTTGATATTCATAAAATATACATAAAGCTAATTATTTATGATATATATATATATATATTTGTAACATTACGTTCTTTTTACCTATGTTATGTTTCTTAAAGCTCTGTTAAATGTGCTGATGTCACTTAATAAATGTACTGCTTCAGAAACAGTCTTAAATGAAAAAATATTAATTTGGTTAAGGATTCATAATATTTATATATATATATATATATATATATATATATATATATATATATATATATATATATATATATTTGTAACATTACGTTCTTTTTACCTATGTTATGTTTCTTAAAGCTCTGTTAAATGTGCTGATGTCACTTAATAAATGTACTGCTTCAGAAACAGTCCTAAATGTAAAATTATTAATTTGGTTAAGGATTCATAATATTCTTTGTAAAATAACTGTAATGTTTGCATATTAACTCCTGTTTGCATATTATTAGATAAATGAATAATTGGTAAATATGTAGTTATTACAGAGTACACGTAGAAAGGATGTTTTTAGGCATTTTTATATAGATTTATTTCAAACGAACGAACGAACCAAAAAATCTATGTATTTACTTGATATTTCTTTGAAGATCAAATCGTTCTTTATCTCTGTGTTGAATTAATTATGATTTAAAATTTACTGTTACGATTTATGAAGGTAATCTCTACTAACAATTCAATTTTGTTTACTTAAAATAAATAAATCAGCTTCACGCTGTATCCCGCACATAGCAGGGTAGGCAGAGGGAACCTAGTGTTAAGACACTCCGTTCCCCACTTTCTGCCGAATTCTGGAGGCATTGCTTGTTGAGTGGCAGAACTCAACGCCGCGCTTAACCTCGCCACCAGAACGAAGAAATGGAAATATAAATTTAAGTTAATATTTCATCTCCTCGAGTGGGGATCGAACCCACAACCAGCTGGTTTTACAGTCACACTTCTTACCGCTGCGCCACGACTGGCCTTGTTTACTTTATTGTATAAAATATTGTATAATAGTGCTTCAAAAATATATATTTTTATCAACAGTCATATAATCAAGACGTTTCGAATGTCATTCTTTAGCCAGGGTCATACCAGCGCGATTTCTATATAACATTCGCTGGCAAGCTAATGCCTTGAGTTCATTCAAACGACGATAACTTTTTTTTTAATGAACCGATTTTGATGAACCAAACTTTAGAACCTAAATTGAGTTAAAACAAAGCAATTGGTGAAATTTTCAAGTAAATCGGTTCAGTAGTTTCAGAGAAAAATGCGGACAACAATATGTCGACAGACAGACAGACAGACAGACAGACAGACAGACAGACAAGAAATTCAAAAAAAATCTTTTTGCTTTCTATTAGTCTTTTTAAGTGTCCCTCTATCCATTTCAGTCAAAATTACTAAATGTACAGACAAAATATTTTTACTGTCTTATTATATATAGAGATTAGTAGTTAGTTAGTATAATTAATAGAAACAAATACAACAATTTACATATAACATTTTAATTTTAAAAAAGCCTATATGTTACAATTTAGAACCACATATTAAAAAAAATAAATTTTGAATATATAATTACATATAAAATAGAAAAATCATTTCTTAAAATTACAAAGGCCACTATAAAAAAATATTACCTATAATAAAAAAAATAAAAAACTTTAAATAAACAAAAACAAACTTCCCCTCAAAAAAAATATTAAAATTAAAATAAAATAATAAACAAACCAAACGAATAAGCAATTATTCAAATGAAACACCAAGAACACACAACTGGGTACAAAAGCTACAAATGAACACAGTATCGTATAAATCCTATAAACGGACGTCCGGTTCGCTTCAACGTGATTGTCATGCAAATATCCGATGAAAACGAGAAAAGCCCTCGCCCTCACACAATTAAATTAAAAGGAACCAAGAAAGTTAGAACTTTAACGCTAAATTGGACTGAAATGCTTTAGGGCTTTAGAAATTTGAACTTTTAAACTTAAAAGTTTAAACTGTTAACTTTATGTCATACGATTATTTATCGATTGTTCTTTTTAGCTTCATACTATATAATACTAAATTACATATACATAGAACATTGAACATATCTTTCACCAATAGAAAATCTTTCAAAAAATATCATTCATCAATATCATTTCACCAATATAAAGTCGGTAAAGAAGGAGTAAAAAAATCGTCGATAGATTCTATGATCAAAGCGCGTCCTAATGGGAACGGAGTGTCGTAACACTAGGTTCCCAGGTTCCCTACTCCTTTAAAAACAGCGTAAATATATGTGAAATACAGGGTGAACCTAAAACAAAAATCAGAAATGAAATGGAAAATGCATTTGCAAAGTGCATTACAAATTTTCCAAATCTATCAAAAGAACTATTGAAAATTTCATCTCGTACGGCGGCAGTCCTGAATAATGTGACCAATTATACTTCTTTTACAGAGACCATTCCTTGTAATTAACAGTCGAATGAATCATGGCCGCTGACGTTAATATTCTCATAATTTTACTGTTTTTTTTTTACTTAGAAGGTGTTCTAGCAATTTGTTTTAGCGTTTTGATAAAATGGATAATATATTTTGAATGTTGTGGATTCAAGTTATGGTTGAGGTATATTTATATTTTAGGAAACGTTTTAAAAATTGGACGCAGCGGCACTCGACTTGTTACATTATTAAATATGTTAATAAAAGTATATTTTCTAAATCATTTTTTTCCTTTTTTTATATGGAATAACACTTTAAAATATCTTGAAACATGAATTCTAATACAATTAACTGAGCCATATTCTTGAAAGTAAAGTATTTTGAAAGATAATTTTGAGCGTTCGGTTATGCCTACTAACAATCCGCAATGTCTGTAATGTTGTAGTAAAATCTACGATTCGAATTATTGCTTTTAACCTTACATTTGACTACAATACATATCTGGATATTACATGTAAAAAAATATAATATTATCAACAGCAACATTAGGTACGCTAGAAGGTATACCTATAAAATAAAACGTCTATACCTCGAAATTCACAGTCGAGGGGTGCTTCCCAGTTTGTCATATGCAAATCAGGGGCGTCTTTCCAAGGGGGCTGAAATATGACGGCAATAAACAGCAGGCCGACTCTTGAGAACACCTGACGCGATGGTCACCCTATTAGCGATAGAAATAAGGTCCCCAATTTGAAAGATTGCTCGCTTGACTTAAATTAATATTTTAAATATTATCGAGATTACAGGTTCGATTTCTTTTGTGGTTGCGTGCACTTCAAGTAACGCAGTGGAACAGAGTGAATGGAACGATAAGATTTTTTTTTATTTTCCCTCATTCAGCAAATTACCTACAGTTTTTAAATAATTATAATAAATTGAAGTCTTTAATGAAAGTTAGAAGAATGTATTTGCTTTCAGCTTCAAGCTGTATTCTGCATTCTGCACTTACTAAAGTTAAAACACTCCACTTTCCGCCGAATTTTGGGCGCACAACCAGTGTCGCCTTTACACACGCTTGAGCCACTGCGAAGCTACTGGCTTAAAAAAAAATAATTAATTCAATTAAGTTCGGTAATCATTTTCACACTTCAGTTTAGAAAAGTTATAATCAATAAAAAAAATTAAAAAACACCATATTAGGACCAAAAAAAAAACAAACCAAAACAATTTACACACACTAAACTGGTCACAATTAAAGGACCACCCATCGACCACTTTAAAGTTATTGAATGATCATCTCTTTCCGCGGGAGCTTCCTGTCACAATTATCGGTTAGGGCTCCTAATTGAGGAAGCCCTAAGGCCATGGGGTTTGTTTACAATTGAATTGTATGTACGTATTGTATAGGAAATTTTAAAATACTTTAGGCGTAGTTTATAATGATGATAATTATTTAGTTATTTCTTATTATGTTGCTAAATTATATACGTCTTTACATATTTCAGATTTTTTTGAGGTACACAGAAAGAATCTTTTTTACTTAAATATATTGTAAATTCTGGTCTAATTAAACAAAATGTACAATTTTGTTTAATTAGACCAGAATTTAAAAAACATTTTTAAATATTAATATTTCTCCGAGTGGGATTCAAATTGGCATATTACACTATGGCATATTATATATTCGTATATTAATGTAAAAAGATAAAAAGAGTTCTTCACTTTTCGTCCAAAATGGGGACATGGCGTGATGATTGGCAGATCTCAACGCCGTGTTCTGTCTTATCAGATCTGTCAAATTAAAATGATTCACACTATCGAAAATATAATAATTGTTATGTAACTTTTCAGATATTTTTAAGAAAAAATCATTTTAAACGTTTATCTTTTATTTACAGGTAAATAACGAGCTATAAGTGACAAGTTACGACCAAAGTAAGTTGAGCGAGAGTTAGTTAATTGAATACTTTATGTCTTTTAACAAATAACGACCACTTAAAACTTTCATTTGAACCGTCCTTTGTGTCTGGTGTGGCCAAACTTTGCGTGTTTTATAGTTGGCATTGACAAAACGTGTTGTTGATTTAAGTTTGATATTTATTTCTTAGTTAAAAACTCAATGGCTGTGCATTTCTAGTATTATTATTTGGACAGCGGTGACTATAAATTGTAGTTATCGGTTATATTGGTTGCCTCGAAGATATTTAGTTTACGTTTCAGATATAAACGTTGCCTTAAGATTATTTATTTTGTAGGCAGAGGCCACTCGTGGTGCAGTTGCACAAACGTATAACTATAAACGTGGATTCCATTTCCATTCGAGGAATGGTATATATATTATTTTTATTTCTTCGCTCTGGTAAATACAAAACCTACCTCAAAAACGATAATGCAAAAAGAGAAAAATCCTTAAAAATCATAAGTCTTGGTCACTCTACATGTCCTTTCGTCTAGACACGCGCCTTATCCAGGTGTCCTGAGACTTTACAAAAGTTGGAAACACTTAGGTAAAACACTTTTTATTTACATTCTGGACGCACAACGGGGTAATGGTTATTAAAACTCTGTGGCGCAGTGGTTCTATTGCGATTCTATATAAAAATTCCTCTAAATTACAATACAAATACAATTTTTTTGAAACATATTCTCGCATCAATTCTCAAAAGCGTTGTAATAACTATATTTCTTAATGTAAGTATTCCCTTTTTTTTTTATAACTTCACGCTGTACCACGTACAGCTGTTTTCCCACCTTCAAGTTCAATTTTAGAAACATTGCATGTTAAGTGATAAAATTCGACGCTGAGCTTTTAAATATGTATCTTTATTTCTTTTATTTTAAATAATCTATACCTCTAAGCGGGAATTAAGCCCACTGTCATGTCGGCCTCTATATGTTATTTTTTATATTATATTTACGTACCTCTAAGTACCGCCATACGAGATAAGCAAAAAGATACTTTCTTTATTTTTAAACATTTTTAAAGTGTTATTCCACACTTAGGAAAGAAAAATACTTATTTAGAAAACGTATAAAAATTACGTACGTAGCTTGGCGAGGACGCATGGCTTAGTGGTCATAGCGCCTGGTCGGTTTCCAGGAGGCGCGGGTTCGAGTCCCGCTGCGTTCAAATTTTTATACGTTTTCTAAATAAGATACTTTCTGCCTAAAACATTATTCGTTGGTGGAATCCAACGCCGCATATTGTAAAATAACTGTTTTTATGTAGGTATCAACGTGTATATGAAATAAAATTCTACATAATTATTATTGTACCATAATTAAATATTCCATGGATCCACTAGTTAAATAAGGCATTTACAAACGAAACACCCTGTTTATGGCACTTTCAATATTGTTAGATGCAAATTAGACGGAGTTTGAAAAGTAAACACATTTACATCTCTTTGTACTTTACGAAATATATTAAATATTATTGCTTGTTTAATGACTCCTCTTTGTAAAAGGGTTTATTTTAAATGTTTTATTCTCTACTATATATAATCTATACTATACATAGGTATACTTAACTTTTAAGACCGTAAATATTAAGGTGGTCATGGCACAGGGGACAAGTGTAATTGTAAAAGCGGCAGTTGTGGTCCAACTCCCACTCTGGGGAATGAAATATTTTATATTTTCATTTCCTCACTCTGGTAAAAGAGGCAAAGCGCGGCGTTAAATTCCGCCACTCGACACGCAATGCCTTAAGAAATCGACAAAAAATAGGGAAGTGTCTTAATGGGAACCGGGTGTCTTATTAAATACAAACACAAAGTAACACTAGGTTCCCTCTGCCTACGCTGCTATGCGCAGAATAAAAAATCTATAACATAAGTGTTTTGTTATTAATAATAATTAACGACCAATACGCAAGTAAAAAAAATTTAAGTAAATTACACTTACCAATTTTATTATTATCAAAACAAGTCGTATACTTTTACAATCGACATATACATATACAGGGAGTTATAAAATGTTATATAAGCCTGCTGCACCTTGCAGCTTGTTGCTTTTTACACCCTTCCCATTGTTTGTGTAACTCACTAAAACTCAACCCCCTAATGAAAATGGGGAAAATTCGGGAAAACTCATAATTATAGGGGACTGCAACGGTGAACTGTATACATGGTGCTCTTTTTTAGTTTATTTTCACTATTTTCATAGTGTCTGCCTGTGTTTTCATACAGGTGACTGGTAATTTGGTTACTTGTATGGCTTTAACGTGTTTTATTTTTCTGTCTTTGTAAAGTCAGAGGGTTACGTTTTTTATTTTAGTTCCTTTGATGACTGTGTGGTTAAATTGGCATGGTAAAAAGCAAAAAGATTTCATTTCATTTTGCTAAATATACAAAACTTGACGCTTACTATTGTAATTAATAAATCGTTTATGAGGCCAGTCGTGGCGTAAGAGCACAAACGTGTGATTGTAAGCGCGACAGATTGCGGGTTCGATTCCCACTCAAAAAAATTAAATATTAAATATTTTCATTACTTCGCTCTAGTGTCGAGGCAAGCGCATCGTTCAGTTCCGCCACTGAACATGCAATGCCTTCAGAATTTAGCAGAAAGTGGGGAGCGGAGTGTCTTAACACTAGACTCAATATGCCAACCCTCCTACGTACGGGATACAGCGTGAAACTGGAAGAGATAGAATGAATATATGCTTTAGAATTTGCTAAAAATATTAGACAAATAATATAAAGACTATACTTAGTTCTTACCTTCGTTATATTTTCTATTAATATATATTTTATACTATCTTACAATTTTTTTTATTATTTTAAACAGTCTAAAGTAACTCTTTACTAAAAAATAAACGACCTGTACATGACATTTTATATAAATTCAAAAGCGTGCGCTCAAATTGCGCAAACTAAACTTATGCAGATTCAACGCAGATGTCGCACACCCTTCGATTATCGTATGGAGATGAAAATGAAGGACCCAATGTTTAAACGGTAATTCCGCCCCACCTGAAAAATGTTTTTAAACTTTCTATTTGTTGTTAGTTTAAATGCAGTTAAATTTGTTTTTAGTTTTATTTTAGCTTAGCTTATTATTATTATTAAATGGTACTTAGTTTAGCTTGGTTTATTATTATTTTTGGTATTTTTAAATATGTTTACAGAGAGAATAAGTTGTAATATTGCCTCTTTTTTATACATTTAAAAAAATTAAATCAGCTTCACGCTGTATCCCGCACACAGCAGGGTAGGCAGATTGAACCTAGTGTTAAGACACTCCGTTCCCCACTTTCTGCCGAATTCTGGAGGCAATGCGTGTTGAGTGGCAGAACTCAACGCCGCGCTTGACCTCGACACCAGAGCGAAGAAATGGAAATATAAATTTAAGTAAATATTTCATCTCCACGAGTGGGGATCGAACCCACAACCAGTCGGTTTTACAGTCACACTTCGTGCCGCTGCGCCACGACTGTCTTCTGGGTACTGGGTATATATTTAAAAAATGCGTAAATCTTAACATTAGCAGCTATAAAAAATATAATTACCCTAGCAAATAACTTCACGCTGTACCCCACATATAGCAAAGTAGGCAGAGAGAGCCTGATCTTAAGACACCGGTCCGTTCCCTACTTTCCCCCCAATTTCAGAGTAAAACTCAAAATTTGTTCAAGTTCAAAACAAATCTCGTTTCTATTGAAAATAAAATATATTACTAAAGAATATCAACACAAACTTACCTTATTAAATTAATTTACGAGTACCAAGGAACACGTCCCATCAAGCCATCGCATCGGCAAACATTATTATCCTTTATGAATATTTGACGGTTAATCTAAACTTGTATCTTACAACTTATATACTTTAGAACTTTCTATACGCTTGTACAGATACGCAATTTTTATTCTTATATTATTGGAGTTAAGAGCCATTTCTCTTTGAATATTATCTCTATGCATCAGGTGAAAATGTGTGTTCATAATTTATTTATGTGTGTGTAAAACTCTCCCCTAATTTGGGTAATTATTTGCGAAGGGAATCCGCTATTCAAATATTAAAGGTAGTACCTGATATTTGAACCATTTTGTGGGTTTGTACTGTACTTGTATGTATTTAGATGTGCGAGTAGCTATGGTAAATTAAATGATACAGTTGTCTGTGTGTAACTTAATCTCGTCTCGTATATTTGGAACTAATTAATGTATTTCAAATTTATATTAGAACGGACCATGAGCAAAGGCTATGTTTATTACAGTACTGTTATTTTTAACACATTTTTAACTACACCTAGGGAGTAGGTTTACATCAAAGAAACATTACGTTTGTGATTTTTCATTCTGCTTTTGTAAAATGCCTTAAACAAAACTTCTACGTATAATAAAGAAGAAATATATTAAAATTTGGGAAGTTTTAATTAGTTGGACATTAATTTTCATTTTGTTTGGTTTTGGAGAGAGAATGCAGCGTTAAACGCTGTGAAATCTGTATATTTGCTTCTTCCATTGCCATCCAGTTCATGACCTCCGAGAATAGTCATGCTTTTTCGCAACTTCCAGTATCATCTATACTGTCTTCTCGATCCTGCCTTTTACCACTCAATCTTGCTCCATATTTTTTTTTTGCCATTATTTCGCCACTCATTCGTCTTCTCCGCTTAAAAATATTTTAAGTTATTAATAAATAACAAAATGTATGTAATTTTGTGAATTTATAATAATTTTTAAAAGGCCGCTTGAAATATACAAATGTTTATGTAAGTGTATTTAAGAAAAAACCGGCCAAGCGCGACTTGGACTCACCCACTGTGGATTCTGTATCATTTTTAGGATGGTGATTGCATACATTCATTGTAGATTTTTTATGCATTAAATAAATCGAAATTTAAGTGTTTTGGGAATTAATTTGATTATCGTATTTAATAGAAAAAAAATAGTACTAATAATAATAATAATTTCACACCTGTCAGGCAAACCGTGATTGCGCGCAGCGGTAAACATAGTTTTTTTACAAAAATTCCAATTCTGCAAAAAATCCGGGTTAAAACATAATTTATCTATATAATGCTCCATAAATCTCTATCTATCATTGATAAATTGCAAGCACTACGTGGCTGCTTGCGAGGGTGTCAATTGGAGAAAAACATTGGAGAATCTTAAATCTCCATCTTTTTTATAATGTCGATCATAATGTCGATTTTTTATCATTATACAAATTATAATTTACAAACAATATTGAAAACTAAAGACTTAGCTAATTCAATATAACATTTGTATCCGATAACTCTTTTAGGAAGTAACTATTTTGTCCAAGTATGTTAGCTTAAAAAAATAAATTAAATCAGCTTCACGTTGTATCCCGCACACAGCAGGGTAGGCAGAGGGAACCTAGTGTTAAGACAATCGCGTTCCCCACTTTCTGTCGAATTCTGGAGGCATTGGGTGTTGAGTGGCAGAAATCAACGCCGCTCTTAACCTCGACACCAGAGCGAAGAAATGGAAATATAAATTTAAGTAAAGATTTCATCTCCTCGAGTGGGGATCGAACCCACAACTAGTCGGTTTTACAGTCACACCTCGTGCCGCTGCGCCACGACCGGCCTCATGTAGCGGTATGTTAGTTTAAATTGATATATTTTTTTTATGTATCAAAACAGCCTTTACGTTGCTCCACAAGCCATAATAATTGCTTCAGCTGGTCCGGAGGTTAGACCGGATAAACATAGAGACGAACAGACAAAAATGTAAAAATTGCTTAATTGTGTTTTGAAATCGTGTAAATAACTATATGCACTTTGAAACCCAGTAATATTGATATCAGAGACATTTAATTTTATTTTTATGTATAGATGTATAGATATAGGTATATATTAATTTAAGTTTTAAGCTTTACACTATACCTAATATCCCGAATATAGCAGATGATGCAGACGGAATCTAGTGTTAATATGCTAATTTCGCCACTTTCTGCGCAATTTTCGAGGCATTGCGTATTGAGTGGCGGAACTCAACCCCACTCTTTACCTTGTTACCAAAATGAAAATATTAAACCAAACCAATTTCGCGCTGTATCGCAAAATATCTTTATTTTAAACACTTTCGTTTGTCAATTCAATTCACCATATAAAAAAAATCTATCACATTTCTAGTGGGTAAACAATTTTGTAGGTTTTGCTCAACGGAGCCGCTTCAAAAGCGCTCGAAATGATAAATATATTTGAAACTAGTCGAATTCCACGCGAATGGAACGTGAACCAAAATAAACAGTTTTGTTCAGTCTAGTCTGGCTCATATTCGAGCAACGTCGATGGTGTCTGCCTACAACATAATATTTACATTATTATTTGTTTTATTTTATCATCACGCTGTATCCTGCATATAGCAAAGAACATAGTGTCAAGACACTTCGTTACATTTTCTAAATTCTAAACACTACGTGTTAGGTGACGATCAAAAGTGTATTTTGAGTACGAGAACGGGTTGTATATATATCCATATATTTCCCGAATGAAAATTGTACCACCACGGTTGTTAAATAATAAAAAAATCCAATACTTATTTAGCTAAATACCTACTGTTACAGTTTCTATTACAGTATTACAGAAGGTATTTACAGAAGTTACTATTACAACACTTACATATTATATATATACTTACAGATTTATAGATGACTGAAGTTGTAATCTCACGTTTTTTAACTATTTTTAAAGAACATTAAAAGTAGCTACTCTAAATAAATCATTATTGAAAAAAAGAGAATGTTATCAGGATTTTTTACACAGATATGTAGGTATGTATGTATATTTAATTTTGATCTCCAATACTACTAAAGTTTTCTCGAATAGAATTTTAATTCACTACATATATTTTGTCTAACTCATTTATACTGGAACACGAAACTAAAATACCACGCCAAGATATTTAGAAACTCAGAACAATTTGATTTGGTGCTAGTATTTACGTGTACCACATAGTGCACATACACAAAAATACCTAAAGGTTGTACCTATAGATATTTCCATGACTTTATGTAAAACAATTTAAGGAAAAGTATACCGAATATGCATAAAAACCTAAATTACCACTTCAAAAAGCACATGCCTACTCGAAACACTCTTATCGCGGTATTAGTTACTGTATACACAAACTCCAATATGGGGCAGAATGACCATTCAATTTGAATATTTGCATGACTGACGCTTAGCATACAAAATTTGAAGTAACGTTATATAATGAAAGCGTCGTCACGCATCGGTTCGATGGTGGTGACTTCGATTACCGTTTGGGGGTATATATTAAAATTAAATATTTTCTTTTCTCCGTTCTGGCAGATAGATAAAGCGCGGCGACTAAATCCCTCCATTCAACAAGTAATATCTCGAAAATTAGGCCAAAAATGGCAAACATAGAATCTTAACGTTCCGTGATCGTTATTGAGATGTTGATGTATGATATATATTTTAAAATAAACAAAGTGATCACCATCTCGCATAACTAACCTTAGTAAGAAAAACAATATTTTTATTTAATAATTATTAAAATCCAAATATCCTTACAGATTGCAACATAAATACATTAATCATATTACACATAATAGTTTCAACTTATAACCACTTTGAAAATCCAAAGCAAACCTCCAAAGCATTGAACTAACAGCATTATGAATATTTAAATGTGATTTGTAATGAACTTAAATACGTATACACATCAAAACCATTACAACCATTTCTTAATCTTTAGTGAAGTACCAAACAAATGTACGTATCGCTATTCGCTAGTAACGTTATACAATATACACGCATTCATTGGGGGTCTATAGAATCCCATTAGCATTTAAAGGGTTAAAGCCTTTTGTGGACCTTAACTAAATCGGTTTGTGGTGGCGTGAATTTGAACATACCATCTTTTCTTAATAACTTGTGGTGTATGTTGGTTTGTTGGAGCGTTTTCGTTTTAGTTTAAGGATTGTGTAAATGTGACCTTGTGATATTTTTTTAGCCTATTGCAGTCCACTGCTGAACGTATGCCTGCGTCTTTGAGCGAAAAAAAATGTTTCATTATTATTGTCCTAATATTATTGTTCATGATTAATTTCTCATTCATTGTTGGAAGCGTATATAGTAGGCAGACAGAATCTTGTGTTAAGACACTCTGTGCCTCACTTTCCGCAAAATTTTCGAGACATTGCGTGCATGCTTGTGTGCGCTTTGTCTTCTTGCCACAGATAGGAATTAAAAACAATTTATTCTCCGAATAGGAATCGAAGCTTTGAAAAATATTATAAATATCCCATAACTGTTGAAATTTTTGCATAAATCTATTAGATAATTATTAGTAAATCTTTCTTTATCATTAAAAATAACAAATTTTCTATGAAATAGACCAAGCGTTTTATCACTTGTCTTCGTCGGAACAATAGAACCAACCAACATTGAAGTACGGCGTAAACGGCGATTTCTATAGAGCATTGTTATGTCAAACTTTCCTTCGATTATTGACACTGGAACCATTATTACACCTACCTGCTAAGTCTGGAGAGATACATATATTTATATATGTATAGAGACGTCATTTTATAAAAATGTTGACTCTCGCTCGCTCTGATCGCTCTGATCAAAAGACAAAGCGCTGCGTTGAGTTTCGCCACTCAACACGCGATATGTCGAAAATCAGGTGGAGAGCATCTTAGCACTAGGTTCCTTCTACATACAGTCATATGTTTATGTGGGATAAAATGTGAATGTAAATAAATCATAATATTTGCTTATAATCATAAAGTATCAATAAAAAATAAAAATATTTACCGTCCTACACTTCGCAGAGAATATGCAGACACGTGGCAGTGTTACAAGCCAAGTTAATTAACCATAATATTTAAATTTAATTCTTATAGACATAATATAAAATTAATTAATAATGACAATATCGCGGTCTTAACACATATTTACTAAACAAGAAATATATCGCCAGAAACGAACAACGAATCTGGCATGTTTGTTTATAGCGAATTAAAACAGAAGCTTACAGAGGGCAGGTGTCAACCCCGCATACCCCTGGCCATAAATCCAGGATCAGGTGGTTCTCGTACTTCCTATAAGGGAAGTTGATGTTCGTAGCATTGATTTAGTTGTAATTTAAATGGTAATGTGTACCATTTATATATATTACATATAGCAGAAAAACTAAATTGTATGTTATCTTCACACATTTTTTTCTCTGGATAGGCAAAAAGAACTAACTGATTGTTAAGACACTCGGTTCTGCTAGCTTTATTTGTACTATAAGAGATTTATAATATATATTGTATTATATAGACAACTTTGTAAAATTACTTATTCTCTAAATGTAATAAATTTATATATAATATATATTATAAAATATAATACATTTTGCTGACTGAGCAACAATACTATTTCGGTTTTTGCTGTTTATTTCATGGATAACTGTATACGAATTCACAATTAAGCTTCCATGACGTCTAGTCATAGCATCTCGATTCCATAATTTTCCCAAAAAGAATGTAAATTTTCTAACTTACGCTCCTAACATTTTTCAACTTCCAAACATAGGTTAACCACAATAAAGCATTTACTTAACAGCTGAGCTAACATGTTAGCGCATTTTCAAAAAGTCCACAACGTTACCGAATTCCGTATTTGTTTTCTCTATTCTTGGCCGCGCATAAAATCTAACTCCGGCTCGTGTTAATGGGCGCGGTGAAGTCTAGAGGGGTTCGGGATTTATAGACCGCTTGTATGAGAATTTTAAGTTAAAAGATGATGGATGTTTCCTCTTTTCCCGTATATATCTTATTTTACAGAGAAAATTTGTAAAATAATTTAATAGAGAAGTGATACAAAACTCAATCTTTCACGTTCATATTTTAAAGACATTGCTTGTTAGATTAAGGTACCAAATGAATTTGTGGTATTTAAAATAACAAAAATAATATGGTAATTACATATAACATAAGAACAGAAAGTTTCAAATAGTTTTTTTTCCCATCAAGAAGTAACGTAGAAAATAAAGCTAAAAACTTACTTATCAACTTGGACCATACAAAAATTATGGTACAAGGACTCCATAGCGGCAGTATAAAATGCACCTGTTATATAGCGGCGATGTGATTGCTGGGTATAATTGAATTACACACGGAAAGATATACGGTTTCATTTGGGACTAGCTTTATGGCACTCATTTACAACGAATACTGATGAATGTGGACTATAGATGATTTGTTGACTATGAAAGATATTAAAAACTTTACTACACTAGTTTCATTTAGACTATGCTAATTTTTAAGAAAAAAAAATATATATCATCTATCTAAACATTTAATTTTTTTAGATTCCCAAAAAAATAACTTAAGTATCTTAAAGGAAAAAAAATGTCGTACAAAGGTAATATAATAAAACTAAAAATTCCTGTCTGAATTGATTTAGCTGTTTTAAAGACAACAATGGCTGCTGCAATGACGCTGTATCCCGCACACTACAGGGTAGGCAGAGGGAACCTAGTGTTAAGACACTCCGTTCCTCACTATTTAATTTAATTTACTAATTTTATTTTTTATATTTTATTTTATTATTTTTTTAAGTATCCTGTGTCCTTTCTAATACCTATAAATGTATGTGTACAAAGTTTCATAATAATTAGTTCAGCAATTATGGTGTGAAAGCATAACAAACAAATGTACATCCATATTTATAATATTAGTACAAGAATATTTAAGCCACTATAAACAACAAAAATTAATAATCCTGTGCAATTTATAAAATTTTTAAACTTACCATTATATAAAAAGGACTTGTATGTTCATTAGAAGCTATGACATCTACGAAATTATACAAATATCCATAAATTCTAGACAATTACGAACCCTACAATTAAGACGCCTGAACAAACAGACTATGCTAATTCAAGTAACAACGGTCCCTATCAATATTATCAATGTTTGCTTAAACACCAGCTCCCGGTACTTCGTCAATATTGCGTAGAACCACACTTTGTCTCATCATACCGATATCTAAGTGGGAAGTGGAGCCTTTGTAGTATGATTGATATAATTTTAGATGACTAATCCAATTTTGTTGTAAGAGACGTCGCTGACTTTAATCCTGTTAAGTAAAACTTAAAAAATATTTCTAGTCGTCTTGGTATTTTCGTTTCTGTAATCTTTTCTTATCTATTATAGATGTTAGCTATAGAATAATTTTGAAAATAAAAAAAATAAATGGGACTTCATTTATAATCTACAAAAAAATATTTCTGTAGCAATGATTGATATATTTAAGTCAATTTTTACTATAATTTTATCACCATCCACTATTAGAATATCTATATATGCAGCTAACTCAATTTCTGTATAAAATATGAATATTTAAAGCAAAACCTTACATAAGACACCAAGCTAATATACAAAGACAAGTGTGTACATTTGCCCGGGCAAGCTTTCTGAACAATGCTGATCAAACAACGAGCGATAATCAGGATTGTAGTCAGAGTCAACATTTACCCGACGCATTAGGCAGGTAACCCTTGCACCTCATTAAAATTTACCCTCTTACCCTACAGTAATTGGTCCTGGTAAGCGTGATTTTTAACAATAACTGGTATTTTGCTTACTTGTATTTGCATCTGAATTGGGGTACAGAAAAGGTAAATATAATATTTTATATTATTATCATTAGCTTCAAGCATTTTCCGGATTTCGTAGTGTTGGCAGAACGTAAAAAAATTACCACATTTTAATATATTTTTTGTCTTTTTAAAATTTAATACCTACTGATACTTACTCTAATCTAGTAGTAATACTTTTTCTACTATCCACATTCTTCCTTATTAGGATCAATGCTTATTAATTGACATAATCCTTCATCATATAAAATTTTATTAGCATTCATAAGGAACGGAACTCAACGCGGTCTTTACACAACTCTATGCAATATGAACTAAACTTAAACTCTTCCTAATAAAATTGAACCCACACTGTCTTCAGTAACAATGACGTTTCATTTAAATTGCAATGCAATTTAAGCTTCAAAAAAAGCAAAGACCAAAAATAACGATCATAATTTGAAAATTCAACAGCACTGTAGGATTAGTACGTCAGAGGTGTGACGTAACGAGGCAACTCGAATTGGCTTGTGCTAGTAACTGGATTTTGTTCTAATTGTATTTGTCGGGAAGGGAACGCTGTTCACGTTTTGTTACAAAAGTTGCTGGGTTTGACGAGCGCCTGACCGTTTAAAGCTGGATAATATTTTTGAAAATTTAAAAGTTTTCTTTTTTTTTACAATCAAGATTTATTTTGGTGATGTAAAAAGAAGGTTCTACAGTTTCGGATGGTTAGAGAGATTGACTGATTGCTGATGGAACCCAACGCTGTTTTTGTTTAATTTATTGACCATACGCTTTTTGCAATTTTTTCACATTGCATCTCTTTAGGGAGGTAGGATAGGATAGGAGTAGCAATCTTATTTTTAAATATTTTAATAAAGTACACAGAGTAAATAAGTTATAATAACCGTATAAGAAATTCCGAGGATTCCGATATGCACAGTCTGTTCAAACAGACAGAAATGAGGATTTATTTCAAATTAAAATATATAAAATAACTTATTTTTATAACATCCTTTTGTTCTGAGCTTCCAAACCGTAAATTCTTTAAACTTCAAGAAATAATTGGCTTTTGTTCTGCGAACACTTCGCACTCTACTTGCATGCGGTTATACCAACAGTCTTGGCACTCTTTTGACAATCTTTTAAAATTATTTTTTTTATATATATATAGATATATATACGAGGGGCTCGCCAAAAGTAAGGTTCCCTATTTTGTAATTCGGCTTCGGAGCGCGGGAAAAATTTGAAACTTGGCGGGATATTCCGCTAGGATGTGGTGGCCACACTGATTTTTGGAGGGAAGTGATCCGATAACCTGGTCGACCGTATCAGTCTTGTAAACATGTCGAGTGCAACCCCATCCGTGTCCGCCTCTGAACTGAGAGAAAGTTTTCTGAACGGCCGAGAAAATGTTGAAGACGAACCGCGCTCCGGGAGGCCCTCTACCGCTCGGGAAGGAGAAATTGTTGAAGCTGTTGAAGAAAACTTTCTCTCCATTTCCGGACTTTTTGAACACTCATGCACTTTTCACTATACACTGACGAAAGTTCCTTGTGAATTTCAGTCCCGGATTTACCTTTTAACGTGAAAAAACGAATTATTGCTCTCAGTTCAGAGGCGGACACGGATGGGGTTGCACTCGACATGTTTACAAGACTGATACGGTCGACCAGGTTATCGGATCACTTCCCTCCAAAAATCAGTGTGGCCACCACATCCTAGTGGAATATCCCGCCAAGTTTCAAATTTTTCCCGCGCTCCGAAGCCGAATTACAAAATAGGGAACCTTACTTTTGGCGAGCCCCTCGTATATATATATATATATATATATATATATATATATATATATATATATAATTTTAGTATCTTTCTACTCTTCTTTATCTTTCTTTATATTGAGAAAACATAAATGCTGCTGAGTAGTTTTTTTTTATAAATATTTGATTTTCACATTAGTTATTGAATTTAAATGTATGGTATGTATGTATACAATTACAGACCAAAAAACCAATTTAACATGGCCCAACTGACGTTCCTTCGTACATTATACAAAATTTTGTTTTTTTTTCTCATTCATAGAATAGAAGAAATACTCTAAAAGATATTAACGTATAGGGTACGATGCGTTCACAATTTTGAAATTCACATCATTTAGTATCTCAGTACAAGCTATCATTACTTTGTTGAACTAGAATGTTCTTGAAAACAAGGTATACGGAAGTCTAGACCTAGCATTAGCATCAGTGTAAAACGTAGCTGCGGGATAAAACAGACAGACGGCGGCTTAGATACCAATTATCCCGCTGAGAAATGTTTTTTTTTTGGTGGTAGATGAACATTATTAATTGCAAAACTAAACTGAAATTGATGAAATATAACAGATTTATCGTGAAAATCAAAGAACTTATTATTATTAATTGCTTTTTTTTCTTTAGGTTTTTAATATAAAACGAAATGTAAATATTAGGGTTGTTAAATGTCATGTGATTTTTATTCTAGCTGTTCAAAACTGCGTATTAATATTATACTTATTTAATATAGCGAGATTTGAACCCGTATCTCTTGGAAGCCTCCTCTCTACTAAACCATACGTTCTTATCAAGTCACATCGAAATTTTTATACGCTTGTTACAATTTCTTAATATTGTAAGCATCTCGGTATTGTCGATTGTTACAAATTTCCACTGCCCAAAGTTTATTGCTTACAATTATTATTTGGCAAATGAGAATGCTAAATTATTAAATATTTTTAACATACGTATTCTAAAAAAGCATTTTTCTTTCTTAAATTTTGAATTCAAAAATGTTAAAACTACTTTATGCTATTGAAAATACATGTATTTGTTCAGAAACAAATTTTAAAACGATCTCCTTTCAAACAAGACTCTCACATTTTGATTTTCTTTTTCAATACTTTGCAAAGGGAACGTACTTTGGAATACGGTCACGTGCATGCCAACTTAGAACGCACGACTAGCTTTTTTAATTTAAATCTTCGAGTCGTGGTTAACTTTACAATGCTAAGCTTTGTGAAGCTTTTGAACAAAATGTATTTAATATTTAAGTTATTATTTAAATAGTATTCGAAATAAATAAGTAAGTCTTTTACCGTATTAATTTAATTTAGAAAGTATATGTTTTTTACAATCGACTTAAACTTCATGTGAAGAAGACAATAATTTTGTATTCCTTAAAAAACAATGGCAATTGGTACTCCTGTTTCTTTTTTTACATTCACACTGTATCCCGCACATAGTAGGATAGGCTGAGAATACCTAGACCTAGTTAAGACACTTCGCTCTCGTTCCCCACTTTCCGCCGAATTGTTTTTTAATTTCTTATATTAAAAATATAAATAAAATTAGTTACAAACCTGAAACCACTCATTTATTACCCAAATATATTAGTGACATTACAACACTACATAAAATATTACCCTACAAAATGCAATATCCATGTTAAACATAATAAAGTCATATATATTCTAACCTCCCTTTCTTAACCCTCGAAACCGAAAAACATTTGACTTGGCTAATTATCGCGACCTCCGTACAACGTTTTATAATTACTTGGCCACCTAATTAAGATCGTCAGATATATAGAATTCGTTAAATTTTTCCATTATTTACGACTCCTCGAGCCTCGCCCTGGGCTATAAATATTTGAATGAAATACCTACTGTATTAAAATGATTACATTTGTTTATAGGGAAACATTGTTTTTGATTAAATTTTTTACGTTATTGACTGACTATAACGAACTATTACGACTGGTTTTTTTAATACTCACGTACTAGGTGTTGTGCTGAAATGTATGTGGATCTAACATAAATAGATTTTTCGTTTTGAAACGGAAAATATTTAGATATTGATGATGCTACTTTTCAAGCTTATAATATGAGGATAAAACTTTATATACGTTGGGGGTTCGATTTCCACTCGTGGAAATTAAATATTTCTTATTTTCTTTTCTCCTCTCTGATGTCGAGGGCGTCGAGGGCGTCGCAAAGAGCGGCGTTGAGCTCCGTAGCACAACATAATGCCTTCAGAATTTGGCGTCTCCTCTACATACCCTGCTACATGCGGGATACAGTGTGAAACTGAAACAAAGCATAGAAAAATAGATGTACCTATACCTAATATAGGTTTTACTACATTACTAAAACCTATATTACTGTAGTCTAAAAAAGAAAGTAGACTAGCAAAAGAAGAAAGAACTAGCAGAGCTAATGTATTAAATTATTAATTCTACAATATTTTCTCACCAAGAAACTTTTTGCATAGTAAAAAAGCCGTTTTAATTTGCGTAATGAAAAGAAATCCCATAACGAATGAAATGCTAATCGTTGGTTAGGTGCGTCGCGCCTAAGACATTACTGTCTAGACGATCACCGATCGCCATTAACTAAGGCCGCCTTAATGAAAAATGGTAGATTCGTAAAATATATTGGAGAATTTTATTTTTTGGGACCAATTTCTCTAATTGCAAAGAATAAACTGTAAATTTTCAGAGTAGTTGTGGAGTATCTAAGTGTTTTGGTTATCGGTTCTAATCCTATTCAAGTAAATATTAAAAAAATAAAAATAATAGATAAAAAAGAGAGAAGAATTACATCACAATAAATGATATTAAGGAGCAGGACGAAGCGACTACTATTTTCCTGAGCTTACAAATATTCCAAGATATAAATACCTTATTAGATACCAAAACTTAATGTAAATAATAGAGATGCTGTTGTGGCGCAGGGGCACAAACGTGTTAATATAAACGCAACGGTTGTGAGTTCGATTCCTACTCGGGAAAATGAAAAAAACATTTCGTCGCTCTAGTAACGAGGTAAAGCGTGGCGTTGAGTTCCGCTACTCTACACGCAAGTTCATTTTGCCTACAGCATACAGTGTGAAGCTACAAAAATAATATTTTATTAAAGTGTAAAGCTATAAAAGAATAGGTAATAATAATAATAATACTAAACAATCAGCAATTAAGCATATTTTGCCTCATTTTTTTAACTTCTTATTATGTTATATATTCAACATTTATATGAACCAAGAATTTATAGCAATTTTATTCATAAAGTAAACACTATAAAGATATATAAGGTCGCCGACAAAGTCGGTACCATTAAAGGTTTTGCTCTTTTACTAGCTGTAATGATGGCAATTACTCAGGGTGCATCAATTCGTTTACGCTACGCGGCCGGGCTTTCGAAAAAATAATTAAAATGTAGAACTTGGCTCATCTATCTTCGGGATTGTGCATTTAGAATGCTTTTGCAAAATATGGAACTATTTATTGTATAATTAAATCTGGGAATTGTTTGATAAAATGGAGTCTCTTAACACTAGGTTCTATGTGTCTACCCGGGAATGTAACTAAATATAACTGAATAGTAGAGAAAATGAAGAAATGAGAAAATGGGAAGCGCAATACTTTTTTTTACTTCACGCTGTATCCCACATATATTGTAGGCATCCCAGTTTAACTCCATTCTCACTTTCTGTACTATTTTCGAGACATTGTGTGTTGAGTAGCGATACTCAATACCATGCTCTCTTTTCTTATCAACTAAAATATATTTATAGTATAGGTTTAAAAATAACTTTTATATAGCATTCGTTTGTTTTATTATTTAAAACAATAAAGAAATTATTGACAATTTCAATAATTCATATGAAATAAGACACTGCATAAGAAGATTCTATTATAATTTGTTACATTCCATCTAACATCACTGGCACAATAAAAGATAAAATATAACAATTGTCTACAAAGAGGTCATTTATAACAAGTTTTTCGAGAGAGCTTTTAGCGAACCCAATTAGTGTGAAATGGAGCCTTTGCTTGGTACTTGAGATTAGAAAAGGCAAATTTATTTTTCTCTCTCATTTTTGTTCTTTATAGCTGTTTGTTAGATTTCGGTACTATAGTGCTGGTGGGATTGAAACTAACAGTGTTTGATGTAATCTGTAGGACAATCTGTTTTAGAAATGGAAATTGCGCTTCTTTATAATATTGAAGAAAATAATGAAAATATTTAGATTTTACTTATTTAGAAAACGTATAAAAATTTTGAACGTAGCGTGACTCTAACCCGCGCCTCCTGGAAACCGACCACTAAGCCATACGTTCTCATCGAGCTACGTCGAAATTACTATTCGCTTGTTACAACTTATTTATGTTGTTTTCTAAATAAGTATTTTTCTTTCCTAAGTGTGGAATAACACTTAAAAAATGTTTAAAAATATTTAGATTTTTTTAACATTTCAGCTTCACGTTGTGAAGCACATATAGCAAAGTTGGTAGAGGGAACCTAATGTTGAGACAATCTGTTCACAACAGACATAACAATGACATGACAATCTGTCTCTCTGCCGCTCACAGCAAATCTTCTGTAAGCGGCAGAGCGCACCAGAAATGCTTACCAAAATATCAAAAAACTTAAATTTAATCATAAATAAAATGAAATCTACACATCTACAATTAAAAAATTATTTACTTTACTCACATTTACTATAGTTTTAGTCAGAAACACAATACCAGCAACTTAAAAAAAAAAAACTTAAAAAAACACCTCCAACTCATAAAAACTCTAATTTAATTTCGCAAGTCATTCGATATGCCCCTAAGTCCAGACTACCAGTGAAAAGTGACCGCACTTTAAATATTTTTATATCATCAACCATTGTTCCGAATCTACTTCGCCGTGTTTGATTTATTGACCTATAAATCGTAAGTTGTAAATCATATTGTGCGTGATAAATCTTGTATAGCTATGCTTAGTCGATGTTGAGTAATATGGTTCGTAGGAGATCGTTGATTCGATTTAAATTATTATGAATATAATATAGTTATAAGTTTAAATTCTGAGAATATTGTTTTTAGTTTCACGCTGTATCCCGCATATAGCAGGATAGGTATAGGGAACGTGGGAACCTTGTGATAAAACACTCCTTTTCCATTAAGGCACTTTTAAATTCCAAAGGCATCGCGTGTTGGTCAACTTCAGTCTATTTCCTGATTACCTTATAGATATATGAAAGAATATTATCTAAATAATATTCACGCGCGTTGCAGCGTTGAGTTCCACCATCAATACGCAATGCCTCGAGAACTCGGCGGAAAGTGGGAAAAGAAGTGTGTTATTGCAAACGGAATGTTTTAACACTAGGTTCCCTCTGCCTACTCTGCTATTTCCGGGATACATGTTTAATCGAACCTTTAACCATCACCATTATAGACAGATTGCGCGGCGAATAGCAGATATAAAAAAAACTTTCCCATATTAATATTTTAACTGAAAACAAACACAATTTCTACGGTTTTCAATGAAAGGGCAATAAAGAGTGAAATCGGGAACACTACACTCAAAGGCGGTAAAGGTAAATTAATACACGAACGCCCTGCACCATAGCAACTCTGATTAAAGTGAACTTTATACAGTATTTACTACCTTTTAAGGGTCCCTTTGAGGTTTTTAATGATTTGTAATAACGAATAACATTCTATTTATTAAACAAAGTTGTATAATCTTGATGTGATTTAATTTTTTTTTTCAGCTTCACGCTCTATTTCGCAGAGTAAGTGCTAGGACACTCTTTTCTCCAATTTTTGTCAAACGATGTCGCAGCAGCTTCCGTTTTTTTAACATTATTAAACTGAGAGTGCATGCTTAAAAGTTAATTTTCCACACTTTAAAAAAGAAATATATTAACTTATACAAATTCCACTTCCGGGCAGTTTCGAGGTTTCGTAGGAACTTCCTTCCACGCACCACGGAAATGTGAAATGACCTACCCGCGGCAGTGTTTCCAGGTCGATATGACATGGGTACCTTCAAAAAGCGCGTCTATCTCCACCTTAAAAAAATATTTAGCTATGTTCAAAGGTTTTTTTTTTTAAATTCCAACTGATTTTTGCTATCACCACAAATATATTATGGTAGACAAAAGCTAATGTACTCACTCGTAATGAATTATTCAAACATTGATGTATGAAAGCAAATTTAAATGTAAACGTAATATTTTCATATTGTTTGTTCAAATGATAAATGTGGCGATCATGTTATATAGGGGCATGGCCGGGAATAATGATTCAGCTTCACGCTATATCCCGCATGCAGCAAGATAGGCAGACAGGAGAGAAACTAGTGTTAAGACACGCCGTTGCCTACTTTCCGGCGAATTCTAAAGTCAATGCGTGTTGAGTGGCGGAACTCAACGCCGCGTTTTGCCTCGATACCAGAGCGAAGAAATTGAAATATAAATTTAAAGAAATACGACTATGATACGGTACCACTGTACGATATCTAATAATAAACCACTACTTATAATAAACCACTTGCGCTTAGTTACACTTTTTCCTGCGCCACGACTGGCCTCAAATTTAGATGAAACTTTACAGAAATATAGTTTTTACATTTAGTTTTCTAATTATAAAAATATTGCGTCGTGATTGGCGGAATTTAACACTACACATTCTTAACAACAACTAATCCATTGCGCCACAACGATCTCAACATATATTGGAGAATTTATACACCAATTCAACAATAAAATCGACAGCTAAAACTTTATTTCCCAAAGAAGCGATCATGAAATTTCCATAGTCGAAAAGGAAGTCTCAAGCTCCATCAAAACCATGTAAAAACCATAAAATCAATAAGTAATTTTCGTTTTATGCCGCGTCACACCATACTCCCATAAAACGCAGACTACACGCGGTTTTCGTGACACCATTGATTTATGTGTATTGGGATTCGTAAAACTATAGAAATATAGCATTTTAGTATCTTATGTCGTTTTTTATTTTATCATCCATAGGGGACCGATTTAGAGATTACTTGATTTGAACCCACGACTATCCAATATACCGATTACCAATATACTTACTAACCTTACCAGGATGTTATATTTAAAAATAATTGAAAAAAAAATCTAAATCTATACTAATAACTAATTGTAAAGCTGAAGAGTGTTTGGTTGACCGTGTTAATCTTAGGATTTGAAAATATTTTTTTGTGTTTTATAATGAATTCATAAAAAAAGCTATAAATTAAAGAAACAAATAAAAGAAAGGCTATGTTTTTTATCACCTTCACGCAGTATCCCGCTCATAGCAGGGAACCTATTGTTAAGACACTCTGTTCTCCTATTTTTCGGTGAATTCTGGAGGTGTCTTCGCTCTGATATCGAAGCAAAGCACGTTGAGTTCCGCCACCCAACACGTAATGCCTCCTGATCTCTTAATAATTTTATGTTTTTTTTTTGTTTATTTCTCTGACAAATATTAGAACTATCTATGAATTCTATGGTACGAAATATTTATTTTTAATTAATATATTTTTGTTCCAGGTATGTTTCTTGTATCGATCAAACAATATATCGATTATAAAAGGTAAATAAATATTTATTTCATGTTTATATCATCTTTAAAGCAACACAAAATAATGAAATATAGAAGTTGTTAAAAATAAAAAAAATCTGAAAGTGATTTATTTTTAAGAATTTTCTATTAACATATAAAACAAATGGCTTTAAACTCTCAATTTTTAGACATATTATCAAAACCTATAGAAAACTTTCACGGAATCAATTATGAAATACATCAAAATGCGGCATTACGTAAAGTCACTCCACGTTATGTGAAATGGAGAGTATCTTAACAATACTTTCATTGCCTATCTACCCTTCTACAAGCGGGATACAGAAAAAAAAAAGAACTGAACCCAGGTCCTTCATAACGAATACCTAACCACATAATATTTGCTTATTTCCACTTTAATGATATGAATGTGGATTTTGTAGAAGCAAAAAAGCAAACCGTGGGCATGTCACGACGAGAGGCACTTAGCGTAAGATTAATGCCCCATTATGGCCGCTGAATAAATATTTGATATAAACCTCCTAACGCAGTGCGATGCTGTTGACGTATGGCAAAATTATGAGTGTGCTTAAGACGGTATTCCATGCTATAATTTCTGGTTTGTATAACCAGTCAATACCGAATAATTCTAAAATGGGTAAGAATTCGAGCATGTTAACTAGTTTATATGCGCGTTTGCGTGATAAAACGTGCAAAAGAGTGTTTAAAATTTGTACATTTTATCCCTTATAAAGCCACTTATCACTTAAAGCCGCGCTGTATATTGCCAGAACGGTGAAATTAATATAATTCATTCTCCCGAAAAGTTTCGCGTTTACATTTAAGAGCTGCACCACGATGATCGCTTGAAAGTATACATGTTTCTTCTTATTTTACTTATTCATCCTATATACCAATAATAATATATCCACAATTGAAGTGAACAGGATTAAAAATCAGGGTCCTATATAAACGGACCCTGATTTTTAATCCTGTTTTTATTACAATAATTCTACCACCGGGAACTAAATCAGAATACGGTAAGATTCTTATTTACATTTGCCTTGCGTCTACATAAAAACAAAAAATAATGAATGTTAAGAAAAAAATAACTTCAAGAGAACAATATTTGTATTTCAACATTGTCGAGATCAACGTTAAAAAAAAATCATCAAAAGCATCTCTTAATCAACAACCAACATTCCCCGCGACCTACATAGCCAACGAACAAGCAAGCTAATCTTTCATTAAAAAATCTATTCAGAATATCATTCTGAAATGTTACTCAGACCCTTTGAAACAAAGAATAGAGAAAAGAGAAATGAACACGACAATTACTCTCATTTATATAAGAGAAAGAGTTTAAAATGGTGATAATAAATTATACGTTATCTCTGTTGGTACAACGTCTGAGCTATTATATTCTACGGAAAATTTAAATCAGTTTAGTTGAGTTTCGGGGACACTGCGACGACGCGTCGTCTGGATGCAAATGTGAACCTTTTGATAAAAATGACATTTTAGTATATTGGGTGATATTTTGTGACCTTATCGTTTCATAGACTTTAGTAGTTGACATAGTTTTGTTGATATCTTTAATTATTCTAGTTTTTTTGATGATAATTTAATATAAAAGTCGAATAATAGGCGGACATCGGTGATCGGAGTGTCTTGACACTAGGTTCTCTCTACCTACGCTGCTAAAGCTAAAGAAAATAATAAACACGTGGAGGATTGGTATAAATATACTATAACGTGGAATACGAAGTGTCTTATCACTATATTGCTAAAAAAATATACTAGGAGGCCGGTCGTGGCGCAGCGGCACGAGGTGTGACTGCAAAACCGACTGGTTTCGGGTTCGATCCCCACTCGAGGAGATGAAATATTTACTTAAATTTATATTTCCATTTTCTTCGCTCTGGTGTCGAGGTTAAGCGCGGCGTTGAGTTCTGCCACTCAACACGCAATGCCTCCAGAATTCGGCAGAAAGTGGGAAACGGAGTGTCTTAACACTAGGTTCCCTCTGCCTACCCTGCTGTGTGCGGGATATAGCGTGAAGCTAATTTATTATTTTTTTTTTTTTAAATATACTAGTAAAAGTTGATTTAAGTAGTTTTATAACTTAGACTTACTTAGCTGTCAGAGTAAATATTTAAGTTTGAAAAGCCTTCGTAAGCCATTTATGTCTTATTTTTCGCTACAACATTTCATATGGTGCGGTGAGATAAGATTTTTTTTTTCAAAACTCTTTTATTCAACAGGAAAGTTTGCTAGTCAAAGTTTTTATCTTGGGAACGTGTTTGTTTTGTCTCAAACTAGTTGTCATAAGTTATCTCTATATATAATGAAACAGTAAAAATATTTTGTCTGTACATTTAGTATTTTTGGCTGAAATGGATAGATGAATACTTAAAAAAAAAGAATAGAAAGCAAAAATATATTTTTTTAATTTCTTGTCTGTCTGTCTGTCTGTCTGTCTATAAGCATTGTGACGTTTATCTTCGAAAGTACTGAACTGACTTACTTAACCAATTGCTTTGTTTTGACTCAGCTTAATATTTAAAATTATTATTTATTAGTTATTTCAACAAAATTGGTTCATTAAAAAATAAGTTATCGTCGTTTGAACTCAAGGAATTAGTTTATCCGCGAATATTATATAGCAATCGCGCTGGTAACATTCTTGGCTAAAGAATGACATTTGAAACGTCTTGGTCATATGACTGTTAATAAAAATATATATTTTTAAAGCACTATTGTTCAGAGTACAAACATATACAACAGTATAAAATATAAGCTGCAATTTATGTAAGAATGTTGTATAATTTTGCTATAATATAACAATAATTTTAAGAGGATGAAGCGTTCAGGTCGCTGGTATCTCCATAAATTCCCATGCAAAAAAAAGATCCATCAAAAACAGAAGTGAACACTAAAAGCCGGACAAACACACTCTGTCCCCTTATTTATTTTCAATGTAGGTACATTTGGATTTATGCTGAAATCTTTGCTGTCAAAAACAGGAATGGCAAATAATTATTTTCGTCTCTCCTTTCTTTCGACTGTTTCGTCGATTTTGATCAAGTTGCCGTTTGATGGTGATTGCACGTCGGGAATTTTAAATCGTCTACTGTTTAATGTCAAAGAAACGCATATTGGATTTTTTTAACTTTAAACCATTTTCCTTTATAAGTGTTTTGATAGAAACGAACAGGAAATTTTGAAGGAAATGTATTTAATATAAATCGTAAACTTCCATTATTGATAACAAATTATTGTTTTTTAGATTTTTATAATTTGTTAACGTAAGCCTGTGTTCATATCAAACATTGTAAAAGAGAATGTGAAATCATTTCACAAGTTGACACGCAGTCAAGCTCTACCATAAAGTTATTGAACGGATTTGTTTTTCTATTAAAAATTATAAAATATATACACATTTTTTTATAAAATTAGAAAAAAACTTTAAAGAAATGTAATTTTTTTAACATTTTTTTAAAGTGTTATTCCACATTTTTAAATAAGTATTTTTCTTAATAAGTAAATGTACATTTTTTTATTGAAATATTTACATAGTAAATCTTAAAATATTTACTTACATTTATTATTGTTAAGACACGCCGTCCTCCACACACCGCTCAATTGCGAAATAATACGTGTTAAATGGCGGAATTTAGCACCGTGCTTTGTCTCCACCCAGAGCGAGAAAATGACATCATCTCATTTCTCTGAGTGGAAAAAAAATCCACGACCGCTCTTAGTCTTTATATTATTGGCTGTATTGCTATATTTAGTACACAAAATGATACATTTTATATATTAAAGCTTTAACAACAACATAAAAGTTTTCTCACATAACATTATCACTCGAATATAATAATATCATTTTTTTATTTTAATTTAACCCCAGAGCTGTAAGTGTGTAGAGTAAGCGCATTAAAGGTTGTCGACACTGCACTGTCACGTCGTCGTGTCGTCGAGCGTGCCTCGGTGCGGATCTACTTGCCTTTGCTAATATTGTCAATGATTTGTAATCTATGGCCTATTTACTGTTATTGTGTTTCAAATATTTGTTTTTCTTTTTATTTTTTGTTATTAAGGACTTGTTGGTGCAGCGGGACCACGTCTGTGTAAGACGAGGGTTTTGGGATGGATTTCCGTTTGGGAGAATGTATTGGGATATGGTTCCTAGCTCCGGTAAGAAGATAATACACGGTCTATCTCGTCCCCTCTGCCTATAGTGGTATACGACGTGAAGCTACAAAAAATATACGTCCGTTTACTATAAATAAATTAATATAAATCAGATAAATCAGCTTCATGCTGTATCTCGCATACAGCCCGGTAGGCAGAGGGAACTAGTGCTAAAACACTCCGTTCCCCACTTTCTGCCGAATTCTGGAGACATTGCGTGTTGAGTGGCAGAACTCAACACCGCGTTTTGCCTCGACCCCAGAGCGAAGAAATGGAAATATAAATTTAAATATTTCATCTCCTCGAGTGGAGATCGAACCCAGAACCAATCGGTTTTACAGTCACACTTTGTGCAACTGCGCCACAACTGGCCTCATAAAACGGCCGGTTTAGTACAAAAATCGAAAATAATTACCTATACCAATTAAATGGATACAGCAACTAAGAATAAAAAATAATATTTCAATATTTTTTTGTCTTTCTGGCCTTATTATAAAATTGAATTATTTATTTTATTCATTAATTCCTTTATTTACAAAACAAATAAACGTCTTATATTTAAGCCATTCAAAGAGAAAAAGAAAAAAGTTACATACAATTAAGAAAAAAAACAAAAATAATAACACTTATTATAATTTTTACAGACTTAATTAAACACAATATTAGTAATTAGAAGAAACGACTTACCCACTGCCCCTAATACGGTAAGACGTTTGCGACGATCACATTACAAAATTACAGAATGTATTGAGTTACCTCACTTCGCATAATTATTTATGCTCTATTGCTATGCTATAAGGAAGCCGGTTAAGCTGTGGAATTAACTTATTTGCTCATTTATATTATTAGTTTTTCTTTTTTTCTCCGCACACAGCAGGGTAGACAGAGAGAATCTAGTGTTAAGACACTCCGTTCCTCACTTTCCGCCAATTTCTGGAGGCATTCCGTGTTGAGTGGCGGAACTCAACGCCGCGCTTTCCCCTCGACACCAGAGCGAAGAAATGAAAATATAAATGTAAATAAATATTTCATCTCCTCGAGTGGGGATCGAACCCACAACCAGTCGCTTTTACAGTCACACTTCGTGCCGCTGCGCCACGACTGGCCTCGTTTCTTTTTTTTTATTAACTTAAATATAAATAAAATCAGCTTCACGCCATATTTCGCACATAGCAGAGTAAGCAGAGGGATCCTAGTGTTAAGACACTCCGTTGCCCACTGTCTGCCGAATTCTGGAGGCATTGCGTGTTGAGTGGCAGAACTCAACGCCGCGCTTTGCCTCGAAACCAGAGCAAATATTTCCTTTCCTCGAGTGGAGATCGAACCCACAACCAGTTGATTTTACAGTCACTCTATGTGCCCCTGCGTCACGACTAGCCTCAATATATTATAATATATCATTGGAACATTACAATAACTCTCGTTCAAACTAACCCCAATATTCATCAATATCATCGATGGACCCACCGCCGTATTTCACACTCCCCCAGCTTGCAGTTTACCAAGCAAACAGTGACAAGCTGTTGATAAGAGACACCTATTGTAATTATTATTGATGTTAATATATATGTACATACATTTATACTAGCGATAATAGAGGAAGCAAAGTGCGGCGTTGAGTTCCACCACTCAACGCACAATATCTTCAGAATTCCGTGGAAAGTGGGGAACGGAAGCCTCTTAATGGCAACGGAGTTAACTCTTAGCTAAAGATCTTTAACAGGTTCCCTCTGCCTACTATGTGCGGAATATAGTGTAAAGCTAAAAAAATATATATAAAATTAAAAATCTACATTATTATTGGAAGTCTACACTCTGCTGCAACACCAAAAAATTTAAGGTTTTTATTTAAAATTAAAAAAAATGTGATTGTTTGGTATTATAAAAAAATCTATTCTTTTTCAGTTAAATCTAACTAATGGTAATTTTTCGCCAAATGTAATAATTTTAATATTTTTTATCTATTTACCATTTCTGTAGACTAAACAAAGAACGCGAATATATAGCAAAAAATACCTTTAATATACATTTGTTACCTAAAAAATAGCTTGAAGCGGGATTCAAACCACAACCGATTTACAATAATATAGATTTTATACCACAAATTCTAGTTTATTCAGCTTAAGCTTAGATTCTATCTAGACTGATTTATACCAACTGTTAGTATATAGCTAACAATGCGGTCACCGATGTTAACGACGGGTTAGATGCACGCACCGATGCGTGTGACGAACGGCTAATCACATAAATTGTACTAAATAATACTAATATCGATATAAATGGTAGGCTATTTGAATATGAATATAATAATTTAAATGTATTTAATGTATGCAATACTAATGTACCAGTGTTGTGGCCAGTCGTGGCGCAGCGGCACGAGGTGTGACTGTAAAACCGACTGGTTGTGGGTTCGATCCCCATTCGAAGAGATGAAATATTAACTTAAATTTATATTTCCATTTCTTCGCTCTGGTGTCGAGGTTAAGCGCGGCGTTGAGTTCTGCCTCTCAACACGCAATGCCTCCAGAATTCGGCAGAAAGTGGGGAACGGAGTGTCTTAACACTAGGTTCCCTCTGCTTATCCTGTGTGCGGGATACAGCGTGAAGTTATATTTAAAATTGTAATTTTAAAGAACGTTCAACGTTCAAAAAATGTGTAAGTACTTCCATAAAATTAGTATGGATTGTTACAAACGACTCGTTGAAACATATTTTTATTAAAATATATTATTATATTTAAAAATATCTGCAATTGACGTTCCTTAATGTTCCTTAATATTATGCCAGTAATATTAAAATGGAGGCTGATCTGAGTAGACGTCATTCAAAGATATGAATCGTTTGAAGTTCGAAATAAAAATGTTACGAAAAGGAAATTAAAAAACGGTGGACTTAAGTACATTTTTCCTTATTATTAAGTTATAATCAAATTTACAAACAAAGTATATTTTGTGTACTGCCAATTTTATTAGATTGTAGGAAATAGAAATTTTCTGGGGATCATCGTACCGCGATGGAAAGTAACAGAGCTTGTTTCCTTGAGCTCCGCAACTCAACACGTCATGACTCGAGGTCTAGCGAAAAGTGAAGAACGGAGTGTCTTGACACTATGTTTTTTCTGCCTACCTTATTGGAACAAAATTTAAAGTTGTAACTTGTACTATGCAAAACTCGATCTAATTTTTGATGTGATAGATTCTGTTTAAATTCGTTAAAACTTAAGTTACGGTTAAAGACATTTAAGTTACTTTCTAAATCACTGAAAATGCTTATTCTAAAGTTGTTCAGTTTTTATAAATAATACATACCTTTTTTTTTTCAAGATACTCCGGTCCCCATTTTTAGCGACGTTGCACGTTGAGTGGCTAAGCTCAATTTTCTGCTTTGTCTTGTTATTAGAGCCATATCCTCAAATGAGAATTGAACGTAGAACCGTCGTATTTCCAGTTAAATCCAGTGCCATTGCGTCACGATGCTCTCAATATATCGTTTCCTTTAGCTATATGCCTTATACTTTATATCTAGACACTTTTGTATATTATTTAACAATATAAAATATAATATATACACATATAACTATATTTAATATTTTATTAAGCCGTAAAAAATGGTGTTAAAAAAATCTTTTTAAGTACAGTATAGTACCAATAACGAATGTTGCCATAATTATCGTCCGCGACTCAGACGAACGTGACTTCGCATCTGTCGCCAGTCTTTATAAACTGTATTATAATATCAGCACTTTTATTTTATCTGTTTAAAATGTTAACTTGCTTTACGTATTTTTTGTTAATTTTCATGCAAGAATTTCATTGTTTTGTTGTTTTTTTTTTATTTGTTATTATTTGATTGTATTCTTATTTTTATAATAATATTTTTACACGAGCGTTGTGGGTTCGATTTCAATTCGGGTGAACGATATTTTTTTTTCCTCACTTTGATATCGAGACAAAAGGCTGCGTTGAGCTCCGCCACTCAACCCACAATGCCTCAAAAATTTGGCGGGAAGTGGGCAACGGAAGTGTCATAATAAGGAGTAGATAGTATTGTTATTAATTGTAACTAAATGATTAAAATATTACTAGTGGCGACATTTAGCTATATGTGTACTTCCTTACCATCTGTCAAAGTCATATTCATTCTCTAATAAACTACTATCCAATGTCCATGCGTTTTATTAGGTTATGGGCCCAGACCATAATTCGCGATAAAATTGCAGTTTATATTTCGTAAATATTTACTTTTCGTGGACTATCAGTGTACCGTTTGATATTAAAATATAAAATCGCGGTGGAAATCGCTCCTTTGTGGACCTATATCCAGATTGACTGTCGGCTACCTCGTGGCGTAGTAAATTTTTTGCAAAATGGCTGGAAGTTACATAGTGAATGTGCCTAAACTAAAAGGACGAGAAAATTATGATGAATGGGCGTTTGCAGCGGAAAATTTTCTAATGTTAGATGGTGTGGATATCCATAAACAGGAATCTACTGATGCCTTTTCCGTTGATGAAAAAAAGGCAAAAGCGAAACTCATCATGACAATTGATTCATCTATTTTTGTTCACATCAAAAACGAGCAAACAGTTCAAGGTGTGTGGAAACGTTTGAAGTGTCTTTATGACGACTCTGGTTTTACGCGTCGCATCAGCTTACTTCGTCAGCTAATTTCTATTCGATTGGAAGATTGCGAATCAATGGGGACATACGTTACACAAATGGTGGATACTGCCCAGAAATTAAAAAGTACCGGTTTCCAGATCACTGAAGAGTGGATTGGTTCGATGCTATTGGCGGGGCTAACAGAAAGGTTTGCTCCCATGATAATGGCTATAGAACATTCTGGCATGATTATCAGTACGGACATTATCAAGTCAAAATTATTAGACATGAGTTCGGAAGTTGATACCAACGTAACAAACAATGCTTTTTTGTCGAAAGGTTGGCAACACTGTAGCAAGAAAGCCAACATAGCAGATACACAAAAAAAGAAAATGGCGTCTTCGAAATCTGTCAAAGCGTTACGCTGTTACAAATGTAAACAACTCGGTCATTATATGAATAAATGCCCGAATAATAAAAATAAAAGTGAAATAAATGCTTTTAGTGCGATATTTATGCACAGTACTTTTCAAAAAACTGATTGGTATATAGATTCCGGGGCAAGCTCGCATATGATTACAGATAAGAATTGTTTAGAAAATGTCACACTCGGCCACAAAGTAAAGGAGATAGTAGTTGCAAACAAGGAAATAGTACCAGTTATATGCTCAGGAAATACAATGATTAGAACCATAGTTGATAATTCAGAATTCGACATTACAGTCAAGGATGTGTTGTGTGTTCCTAACCTGTCAACCAATTTGTTATCGGTAAGTCAACTTATTCGAAATGGAAACAAAGTTAATTTTGAAAAAGAAGTTTGCTATATACGCAATAGACAGAATGTACTGATTGGAAAAGCAAATTTGTTGAATGGAGTATACAGGTTGAATATAAAGTCAGGAAGTTTGGCGGCATGCTCAGCTACAACAATGACAAGTGAGATATGGCACCGTAGACTGGGACACATTAATAGCAAGGACCTGAATGCTATGAGGAATGGCGCTGTAGAAGGAATTTCGTACATTGATAAAGCAGAAATTGATAAATCTAACTGCATCACATGCTGTGAAGGTAAGCAGGCAAGATTACCTTTTTCACACAAAGGCAAGAGGTGTGAAAATGTGCTTGAAATTGTTCATGCGGACCTTTGTGGGCCGATGGAACAGGTCTCTTTGGGCCAAGCAAGATATTTTTTGCTTTTTGTTGATGACTTCAGTAGAATGGCTTTTGTCTACTTCCTCAAGGCCAAAAATCAAGCTTTAAAGTATTTCAAGGAGTTTAAAGTTCTTGTTGAAACACAAACAGGAAATAAACTGAAAGTTTTAAGAACAGATAATGGTAGGGAGTTCTGTTCTGTGGAATTTGATGACTATTTAAAGACAAATGGAATAGTTCATCAAACAACAAACCCGTATACACCAGAACAAAATGGTCTTTGTGAACGACTAAATAGAACAGTTGTGGAGAGAGCTCGATGTCTTTTGTTTGAAGCGAATCTTGATAAAAGATTTTGGGCAGAAGCAGTCAATACTGCTGTCTATTTACGGAATAGAACGCTAGCTTCGGGTCTACAAAAAACACCATATGAGTTATGGAGTAATAAAAAACCAGATCTCAGCCACGTTCGGATATTTGGAAGTCGTGCAATGGTCCATGTTCCTAAAGCAAAGAGAACCAAATGGGATAAAAAATCTGAAGTATATATCATGATTGGTTACGCAGAAAATACCAAGGGCTATAGATTATATAATCCAAGGTCAAAGAGTATTACTACTGGTAGAGATGTTTTCATTATGGAGGAAACAAACTCAGATATAGTACAAGCAGTGGTAAAAGATAATAAAGACATTGAACCTATTATTGAAGATAAAGAAGTGGAAAATGATACCACTTTGAGTCCAGAAAAAGATAGCTTAATCTCTGAACGGGATGATACATATATACCATATGCGACTACTAGCTCGTCTAGCTCAGAAGAATTCTGTGATAGCAAGTCTCTGTGTGATGAAGCTGAAAGCTTAGAACAAGAGTTTGCTGACATTGGGAAGAGAGAAAAAAGAAAACCAGACAGGTATGGATATGGTAATATATGTAAAATTGATGATGGCTTGGATGAGAACAATTTCACATATGAGGAGGTTATGAGTGGACCTGAACGAGAGCAGTGGTGCAGTGCCATGGAGGAAGAGCTAAAATCCTTTGAAGAAAACGAAGCTTGGGAGTTAGTGAGCAAACCAAGTGATGCTAAGGTGGTGCAGTGCAAGTGGGTGTATAAAAAGAAATTAAATGTTAATAACACAGTGCGATATAGAGCAAGATTAGTGGCAAAAGGTTTCACACAACGTGAAGGCATAGATTATAAAGAAACTTTTTCACCAGTGCTTAAATTTTCCACTTTAAAATTGTTATTTGCTTTGAGTGTTAAATTAGACCTTAATATATGCCATTTAGATGTAATTACAGCTTTTTTAAATGGCCACTTAGATGAGACTGTTTATATGCAGTTACCTCAGAATTTTAAATGTGATATGGTTCAGAATAAAGTTTTAAAATTAAAAAGGGCCATATATGGGTTAAAGCAGTCAGCTAGGGCCTGGTATAAGCAGGTTGATGATTATTTACAAAAGTTGGGGTATCAAAAGTCATTGTATGAACATTGTTTGTTTGTAAAATTATCTGAAAATGTTAAAACATTAGTGGCTTTGTTTGTTGATGATTTCTTCATATTTTATAACTGTAATAAAGAAGTAGAATATTTGAAGGGTCAATTAAGCAAAAGATTTAAGTTAAAAGATCTAGGTCAGTTAAGACAGTGTCTAGGTATGACTATTAAGATACAGAAAGATTGTATTTCTATTGATCAAGAGAAGTTTATTGATAAATTATTGTATAAATTTTGCCTGGAAAAATGTAAAAATGTAGAAACTCCTATGGAAATTAATTTGAAATTGAAAAAAGAAAAGAAATTAAATTCAAATTTTCCTTATCAACAACTAATAGGGAGCTTAATGTATCTGTCAGTTTTGACTAGACCTGACATCTCATATTGTATTAGTTATTTAAGTCAATTTAATAACTGTAATACAGAAACACATTGGAAACATGCTAAAAGAGTTTTAAAATATTTAAGTTGTACAAAGTCATTTGGCTTAAAATATGTTAAAAATAAATTAGATTTAATTGGTTTCGCTGATGCTGATTGGGCATCTGATAATTTAGATAGAAGATCTTATACAGGATATTGTTTTGTATATTCAGGTTGTCTAGTATCTCATGAAAGTAGAAAGCAACAGACGGTGGCTTTGTCAAGCACCGAAGCTGAATACATGGCTGTATGTGAAGCTAGTAAAGAGGCAATTTTCTTAAAGAATTTATTATGTGAATTAACTAACAGACCAGATAATATGCCTATTTTGATGTATAATGACAGCCAAAGTGCTTTAAAACTTACTGAAAATTCTGTATATCATAGACGTAGCAAACATATTGATATAAAATTTCATTTTATACGGGAAGCAGTATGTAATAAATTTGTTAAATTAGAATATTTAAAGAGTTCTGAAATGCCAGCTGATTTATTGACTAAAAGTCTGTCTAAAATTAAACATTATTATTTTATGAATAAGATGGGTGTGGTGGCATTACACAAGTAATATACTCATAACATTGTTTTGTTTGATATTGTTTAATAAACATATTTTAGATTATTTAGTTAAGTGGTGGTATTGTTATTAATTGTAACTAAATGATTAAAATATTACTAGTGGCGACATTTAGCTATATGTGTACTTCCTTACCATCTGTCAAAGTCATATTCATTCTCTAATAAACTACTATCCAATGTCCATGCGTTTTATTAGATAGTCCTAACATTAGGTTCCCCCTATCTACCAAACTAAAGAATATAATCGCAGTACAGAAATGATAGCTTTTGTGATTTCGATCTCTACTCAGGTGCAAGATTATTTAAGTAGTTTAAGTTCTATTTCTCCGACAAATCGGAGCCGTCTCCTAACTCACCTTAGTATTAATAAAAAGTAAAAATCTCTTAAATCTTAAATGAACTATATTTTAAGGCAGAAGACATCTATTTTTTACAGAACGGTCAGTAGAAAAGCGTTTAAAATAAAAGCTTCTCAAACTTCTATAAAAGTCAAGAGTCAAGGCTACATACCTACTTCTTACTTGAAGTTGCAAAACGTTTCTTATAGGAGGGTGTGGGGAAAAAGCTATCACTCTTTGATATTAACCATAGATATTTTTGCTTATATAACACGCTTTACGGTTTTTGAGGTATATCGGGATAGACGGTTAGAATCAATTTACGTGACATTACGTGTTGAGCAGCAGAACTCAACACAGTATATGTTTAGTTGTCTCGAGTGAGAATCGAACCCACAATCGTCGAATATACAGTCATTCAGTCACCGTTTATTACCGTATTTTAATATATAATAATAATTATTATAAGTTTCTATAGCTCCCCTCAAATACATAGAATATATATGTATTTTAGGTCAGTCGTGGCGCAGGGGCACAAGCATGCTAAACGCGATAAGTTGTGAGTTCGATTACCACTCGAAGCAATGATATATAAAGCAAAAGTTCCGCCGTTGAGTTGCTTTTGCCAAAATTTTTTTAACAATGCTCCCAACATTCGAGGGAAAGTGGAGAGTGGAAGTTTCCCAATAGGAATGGAATATCTTAAAAATAGGCCCCCTCTGCGATGTGCGGAGTACAGTGTCAAGCTAAATAAAATAAATATAATAAATAATAACATATATAAGTATAAGTCACTTTCACGGTAGCTTAATCGCTACTACCAAGACTCACAAGTCACGCTAGTTATATTTAGTTCTGATATCGAAAAGTAACTGAAATAACTCGACCTTTAACGAAATCTCTTTCGACGTTCGTGACTTTAGATGTTTATAATAATTTAGTAGTTTCATAATTCGAGTTTTTCGAGCAAACTGCTTTCAGTAGTACAGTAACTATAATAGTTCGCGAGGTGTAAGCTGAGCTGATCGTTTGTGTGAGTGTTTATAAAAGTAAAAAAAAATTAAATTAAATCACCTTCACGCTGTATCCCGCACACAGCAAGGTATGCAGAGGGAACCTGGTGTTAAGTCACTGCGTTCCCCACTTTCTGCCGAATTCTGGAGGTATTGCGTGTTGAGTGGCAATACTCAACGCCGCGCTTAGCCTCGACACCAGAGCGAAGAAATGAAAATATAAATTTAAGTAAATATTTCATCTCCTCGTTTATAAAAGTAGAGTCAGAAAAAAACTTTTAAGAATAAAGTTTATTACTTTAAATTATGGAAATGTATACAAAAAAAAAATATATCGAATCTTCTACGCTGGACATCCTCATAAAGCTTACCCTTGTCTGATATTTCGCTGTGAGTGAGTGAGTTAATAATAAACTTTTCTGTTATATTATCATCAAAAAACTTTTAATAAATCGAACATAAAAATAAAATATTTAATATGTGACGCTGCTGTATTCTCGTGAATAGTACAGTACATTTTCCTTTTAAAAGAATAATTGTTAAAAAAATATATATGTATGTTTTTCCTTTTATAATGATACATCATTAACTGAACAAGTTATTTTCTAATGTTAATAAACTTGAGTTTCTTTTTGTAAAGCTTATTTTTTTATAAATAATTCAGATTAAAAAAACAATTAATTTAACGTTTGGTCAATTAATTCGTTTTACAGAACTTCTGTGCTGATTATCATAAAAATCTAAGATAATATAAAAATATATTATTATTATAATATATTTTTAATCAATACTTATTTAATATTCACAATAATTGGCTTTTAATCCAATTTATTATCTAATCTAATATAATATGTCTATCTATCTGCTAAACAAATTACCTCAACGTCCCTTTTTAATCAATTTTCACATACAAAAAAAGAACTCCAACCACATAAACGCACAAGCTGATTTAACAACCAACCACTACGGCCTCTGTAAATAACGACGAGTGAATCGTGAAAATTATACGTCTTTTATTCCTCTCGCTCTCATATTTAGTAGGAAAACTTGGTCTCTTTTACACGTCGCGCGTCGGTCGGTTGCGTCTGTAAGCAAAATTTGTATTTACGGTTATTGAATGGGGGTGCCACCGCGTTTTTTATGATAAGCCACTCAGAATCTTATTGATAACGTTTATTTTGCGTGCTTGCAAAATAGTTTTTGTACTGAACTAGTATTACGGTTTCGACTTTGCCTGCTTTGGCTACGCTGACATGGATTGTACATATAAACCTTTTTTTAATCATTTTAATGGAAACTACATTAAAATCCGTTGCATAGTAAGATCTAAGCGTGTATTCGGTAAGAAACACTTTTGTTTTATATTATGTAAAGATTATATATATTTTTCAACATCACACTGTATGCAGACGGAGCCTAGTGTTTGGGAAGTCCACTACTTTGGAATTCCAGAAACATTTTGTGTTTAGTGGCGGAACTCAACCGCGACACGAAAGTGAAGAAATTATATTTCATTTCCTCGAGTGGATGTCGAACCTACAACCTATGGCGTTTACAGTCACACGCTTGTGGCACTACGTCACGACGGTTTACAATATTTTAAGTCAAATTTAAATAAATAAAGAGAATAAATTAATCACATGACATAAGCGATAAACTATAAAAATATACACAAAGATTCCAAATATTAATACTAACTATCTATTTGTTGTAATTTTGTTAAGTCCCAAAATTTAAAACTTTTTATATTAGCAATTTTGTCAAGATCATACAAAAAATATATATGAAAAAAAACTTTCAATGTCATTAAATACATCCAACAGCCCTTCAATTCTGATAAATTATATATGGGTAAGTAAAATGAAAACTTGTAAAGTCTTATGTGCAATAAAGTGTTATTTTTTATTATTATTATTATTATTATCCAATATCATTAGAAATTTGAAATCCATCGGACAATCGCGCAATGAGGCAGTATAGAGTGCAGAACGCCGAATTTACGATGTGGCTTATCGCGCCGCCCGTAACTCTACTACAGTTTTATTGGTGAAGCCGACGCCGAATAAAACGGTAAATTTATTGTTGGTAATGGAATTAAATGCTCATTCTATGATGCAAATGGTGGAATTAATTATGAAAACGGTGAAAGTTGTGAGGACATCGTGGTGTGATTGTACGCGACGGTAGTGGGTTCAATCTCCATTCGGGGGTAATTTTATTTTTTTTTGCTCTGGCAATACTAAATATGTGAAATATAGCCACTTAATACGCAATGTTTCGAGCGGAAAGCGGAGAACTGAATGTTTTGGCACTACGTTATCTCTCCGTACCGTACAGTACTGGAAAAGGTGTGAAACAATATAGTGTTAATTTTCTGTTTTAAGCCACTCAACTCTCCTTGAAAATAAAATTACAAGTCTAATAAAATAAATAATAACTATTCTATATAAACCTAAGTTTAATTCTGAAACCATCTGTTAGATAGTGAATAAAAGTAGCAAAATCGATTGGCTCACGACCTCATACCGCTGATCCTGTAAAAGCCGGCCCGCGAGCTACAATTCCGTTTCACTGCCTACCAATAGTGAATTGAGGCCTTTTAAATAGCGGTATGTATTAATTATAATTTATTAAATTTTCTTTTGGAATTATTAAATGATATTTTTTTTTATTCGCAAGTGTTCACATTTCATGTTAATAACTATTTGTCAGCTTCACAGCTGTATTCCGCACACAGCATGGCAGGCAGAGAGAACCTAGAGCTCAGACACTCCGTTTCCTATTTTCCGCCGATTTCTGATGTTGAGTGGCGGTACTCAACGTTCTGCTTTAACACCAAGCCGAAGAAATGAAAACATACATTTAAATAAATGTTTCATTTCCTCAAGTGGGAATCGAATTCACAACCAGTTCCGTTTAAAGTTACATACTTGTGCCCCTGCGCCGCGTGTGTGCGAATATATGTTTTAATTTTTATTTAAAATAAAATATATTTTTCAAATTCATGCATAACACGACAAAACCCAGTTATAAAGCACTTAGTTTGACGGAAACATTTGAAATATCGTAAACCATAAATTTATTCTTAAAATATATACAACAAATTACATAGCAGCATAAAGACAGTGACTCGAACATTTTAAGTATAATAAAAAATAATAATTTAACGCATAGTTAGTGGCCATCTCAAAACTAGATAGCACAAGCACTAAAGATAAGAGGCTCCAGTAGTTTGAATTGCCTTTACATTGTGTTTAATAAGAAATTGTATTAATTGCGTATTAGATACTGTTATATGCAAAATCTTCTAAATTATCCGATTTACCAGAGAGAACCTAGTTTGACTACAAATGATTCTTCATTTCTTATGCGGAAAGAACCAAGTGTCAAATCACACTCCGTTCTTCCCATTACGCCCTAATTCAAAACATTGCGTGTGTGTTGGTAGAATTCAAAGCCGCGTTTTCTTTTTACCAGAACCACGAAATGTTCATAACTTTTAATTTCTCTCTTGAATTTCACTCATTTACTCGTAGATATGATATATTAGAGGCGGACTTAAATATTTTATCACCAACAATATTTATTATACAACTCTAACATCTAAAGGTTGCCTGTAAGAGATTTAGTTGCTTTAAGCGATAAGGCCGCCATGTTGTAATTTTTTATATCTTTCAAGTTTATACGTTGTTTTTTTTTAATAACGTATATTTATTATTAGTATATATTACTCGAGCTCTAAGCAAAACCTATCCATTTCATTACATACTAATTATATAAATATTAGCACTAGCATCGCAGTCTATAGTAGTATATCGTCAGGCGTTATTCAACGTTAGCACAAAGCTTAAAACGGAGAGCAATTACTGAAACAATTGAACACGCCTTTGACATTGTTGGTCCTCGATGAGCTGCTCTTGGTTATAAAGTAGAGTTCACTTCAAGTCAAATACTATTATTATTATAGTTATTAGTAATACGACTTTATGGTGATATTTTGTATGGTAATATTTTGAAATGTGTGTTTGGTTTTCTTCTATTATAAACTAGTTCATAGCCTCTGCTTTATATCATATGATACATTTCAATTTCCCTGTAACTAAAGTGCGTAATATTGTTATAATTAAATTTATATAATATAGCCAATATACTTACTTTACAAATGAACTATCTAAAGCAAAAAGATCCAGTAGTTCCTGAGATTAGCGCGTTTAGTACAGAAGGTTTTCAGTTTTATAATATTACTATAGTATACCCTTGTGTAAGGTTAAAAAAAGTTGCACGTTTTTGCCCGAATAATAGAGTTGATTTCATTATGTTCTCTACGAAAGTAGGGACAACGTCACGCTTTATAGTATTATCAAGACGAGGAAATAAAAAAAATCCATTTCCCTGAGAGGGAATCAAACCCCGAACCGTCGACCTTTACATAGTCAAACGCTCTACGGCTACGTCACGACGGCCTCAATATATTTTATATAGCTGAATTAAATTAATATTAAATTTTAGCAAAAGAATCTTTCCCACTCTCCTTCCTTTTCATTTCATATTAGCCACCGCTTGTTCCCACTAAGTGACCGGACCACGTATATAAAACAAAGGGATTACTTATCTATCCCGAGATACACGACGGTTACGGGATTTACGATACGCCTACGACCCCGTAACTCTGGCCGTGCTTGGCTATCGGTATCTATTAAATATATTGTAGAGCGTTTTTACGTATATTTTTACGTAATATTTCGTGTATAATTAATTAATTAATTATTTTTTTTTGTATTTCGTCGTATTTAAATAATATAACAGTACGATAGAGCGTGTAATGTGGATGTAAATGCGACGGTTGTCGGTTCGACTCCCAAAGAAGGTAAGGACAAAGTATGAAATTGAATTCAACCACTCAACATGCAATGATAAATATAGTAGAAAATAGAGACTTATTACTCCACTTTTCTATATTACTGCACTTTTCTTTTTAGGTTTATTCTACCATTCATTTATTTACGTAGATGAGTAAAAAACTAAAAAATAAATTGCTAAGATTTTTATATATATAACGTATGTAAAAAAGTTTTAAATCTTCGTGTGAAATATTCGGGAGGGCAGTATGAGTCTCACTAGAGGTCATTTTTAGCTTTCCTTTGGATGACTGACAGAAGTCTTTCAGAAGTCAAGCACGGTGTTCGAGTTCACATTTTTCTCTTTTCTAAGAATATAAAAAAAAAATCTTAAAAGTCATATTTGTATCATAACACTCAGAATTTATTCTTTTGTATAGATAAAAATATTTACTCTAAAATCGGTATAAATTTTTCACGAGAATATAGCTAGTACTAGCTACCTCTACAGCAAGTATTGGACATATTAGACATCCCCTAGAGACGGTCCCAGTCTGCTGCCTGCACTGCCACTACAGCAAATAGCATAAGTGTATATTTGAACGAAAAATGCTAAAGTTATTTTGAGTTTCCCAAAGATTCCAAATAATTTGGAAAATAAAATGAAGTGGTTATATGTTTTATTTATAACAAAGAAATCTATACACATTTTAAGCGCTCTACTTCTGCCTATACTTTCCAAGAATGTTTGTGTTTGTATGAATTCTGCCTTAAGGGAAAAAATCTATAAATAATGTGAAAAGACCATAAAAAAATATTAGGTGAAATGTTGTTTAGATTCTCGCAATCAAACACGCAAAATTTTCTAAAGTCTAACTAAATGAACATAAAGTAACAGACTGGTACTTCATTTTTTTTGTGACATTTTTTTTAAGAAGTTCTCTCGAAGCATTGCGTGTTGAGTGATGGAACTCAACACCCCGCTGAACCTCCATACCAGCGAGGAAATAAAAATATTAAATAATCGATTCCCCCGATTTTAAATCGAACTCGCAACTATTGCATCAGTACCTGTGCTACGATGGCATTACTTACGTATTTACTATATGGAACAATGATAACTTCAACAAATATTTCTTCTACAATAATCTCATCCTCTCAACATAAATGCTACAATATTAGCAGTATTTATCAAATCACAACATAAAATTACCTTTGCTACATATTCCATGAACTAGTTGCTACTCGACTTTCATATAATTTTTCAAAATTAATACTTATTTCTAACATTTTAAAGTATATTTTAGAGTACGTCCGAAGCGATCCGTCTTCGACATGAGCAAAATTGGTTTCCCATATAAAATCACTTTTTATACGTCAAGGAATAAATTCATCATACATTTTATATCTATTTATAATGCGAATACTCCATGCTTTTAAATATTTTGTTTCCTTCAGTACATTGCTTAGTCAGCTTCACGCTGTATCCCGCACACAGCAGGGCAGGCAGAGGGAACCTAGTGCTTGAGACGCTCCGTTCCCCACTTTCCGCCGAATTCTGTAGCTGAGTGGTGGAACTCAACGCCGTGCTTGGCCTCGACACCAGAGCGAAGAAATGAAAATAAATATTTCCCTTCCTCGAGTGGGGATCGAACCCATAACCATAAGTTGATTTTACAGTCACACTTTGTGCCTCTGCGCCACGACTGGCCTCTACATTACTTAGTGATTCGTGAGAATCTTATATCACACAGTATAAAAATACAATTTTATTTAAATTTACTAATTAATTTTTATATTACGTTCGTGGCGCAGCGGCAATGTGTCTAATTGTAAATACGACTTTGGGTTCGATTCCCAATCAGGGGAATAAAATATTTTTCTCCTCGCTCGCTGATTTGAAGACAAAGCGCTGCGTTAAGTTTAACCACTCAACACACTACGTCACGATTTGGCGGCAAGTGAAGAACAGAATATCTTACCTCTAGGTTCCCTGTTCATGATACGAAATGAATGAAAAAAAAAGATGATAATGAGAAATGAAAAAAAAAGACTTAATTCATATCCAAAAAAACACATACCAAGTCAAGGCAAATTCAATACTTGCCAAAGCAACCAAGTTGCATTATATACTATTATATATAAAGATTTGACAATAAACCTATAGAGAAACCCGTGTGCGTTTATAGCACAACTTTTTATTGTGCCGTTTAAGAGACCCTATAAACTTGCGCCTCGTAAATCTGGCTTTGGAGACTGATGGTCGTGGATGTAATGGCCTAAATCTTTTAGCTATTACCCGAAATTACTATACGTAATTGGAAATACAGTATTAAAATGTATACAGTTTAAAAGAGGACTCTCAATGAGTTTTTGAACGTAGTACTGTGTTTGTAGTGAGATAATGTGCTGCGGCGCTATAACGGTCTTGTTCAAATATAGTGCTAATATAAATCTTATAAAAAATTATAAATATATATTACAAATCTTTGAAATTTACACAGTTTTTGCAAATTATATTTACTAAAATTTAATGAATTCAGTCCGTCGTCGTAGCACAATGTCACAGCCATATGATAGTAAACGCGACGGTTGTGGGTTTGATGTTCATTCAAGGAATTTAATTATTCTTATATTCTGGCTCAAGTAACAAGCCAAAGCGCGATGTTTAATTCCGCTACTCAACATGCAAAATTCCAAAAATTGGACGAAAGTAAGAAACTGAAGTGTTTTAATACTAGGTTCCCTCTACCTTCCCTGCTAAATATGTGGAATACAGCTTAATTGATAAAAAAATGTATTACAACATCTTTAAGCAAATGAAAAGTTATTTATTAATCTGTATCCGAACAGTATTATCACAAATTAAATGCAAATACACAAACACATAAAAAAAACACTAAATTCAATATAAAACTACAATGCAATACATCGCTTCGAATACGATACTATCGTGCCATTTTTCGCTATTCACACCCTTATATATAGGGGTATATTATGACAAGTTGAAAGGTTTCATATCGAGACGACAGTACCCTAACCCTTAGACCACAATACAGTCATTGTGCCTTACACTGGCCTCTTTACTTGAGGAGTCCTGTAAGATCTTAGAAGGAAAGTTTAGCTAATTTTAAATAGGATGTACGATTTTTTGTACTATCCTTTTTATAATAAGTTTAGCTTCTTTTATGTGTATATTATTGAGTTATTGAGACTATTGTAATCGGGGTGATTGTGGGTTCGATCCTTTCTTCGCTTTAGTAATATAAAGTGTGGGTTTGAATTCCGCCACTTATCACGCAATGTCTCGAATTCGAGCGGAAAGCGGAAACAGAATGTCAGAATCATCAGAATGTTATTACATTAGGTTCTTTCTCTTATCCTGTTTTTTTTTACATACACATGTATTCTCCAAACTGTAATTATAACTGTACATTTTAGCATTAAGTGAAAAAAAAATTAAAATATTTTAATAAATATATTTATTTTTAAACGATTAACTATCGTAATAGGTACATAAATATATATTCTTCATATATTTTGCAAAATATATAAAGAATACGAACTCTATAGTTACTCTCCTTGTGCAAAGTCAGTATGATCGTTAAAAACATCCTAACCAGAGTGTATGTCAGTGGATAAGACGGCAACTGCGGTCAAGACGCGCCCCTCCAACCAACCATCTTACGTAGACCGCACTCTAACAACAAACCCTTTTTACTTCCCACAAAAACAACACACGATGAGAACAAGAAGGGCTCATGGTATATTGGACGGCGTTTCAGACATGACCACTTCAGCCTTATTTGATGCTCAAGTCTCTGAGATCCTTCAAGGGGCTTAAATTACCAGGAATCTTTGCATAGCACTTACGCTGCCAATTAGAAATGGGCCCCGATTTCCACTAATTTGGTTGGGAGAAGAGCTCTCGCCAATTGGCCGGTTGTAACGGATTACAGTCAATAAATAAGTAGTCTTACAGTTTTGGTGCTTCGTCTGAGCCGATTTTGGTGGAGTTTTGGTTAATTAAGTAATTTTGAAGACGAAATGATGAATATTTATTTCACTCGGTATAATGTGCTGTAAAATTTTATACAATTGTCTGGGGGAAAAGTTTCACTAAAAACAACTGATCATTAAGCAATATTTCAAATTTACACAGAAAAAAATCTTATTTCTTGCTAATTTAAAATATATTATATAGAAGAAATCCTGTAATTAACAATTTCCATCGTCGTTTAACGTTTAAAATATATTTTTCTTAAGCTAAAGGAAGATAAAATAGGAAACGCCGGCCACGCCACCCGTAATTACTACATAACCGGTTGAACTTCTTAATTAATACCTACACGAGGAGTCGCTGGAGCATGAATAGGTAAAATGCAAATTAATCGAAGCGAAGCGAAGCTAAGCGAAACTCGTAGATGATAAACATGTACAGTACAACTTATATGTGGTTAAAGGTATGTTGGATACGTCTAAATATAATCGAATGGTTAGGTGCAGATTCAATTTTCAATCGCACGCACTTTCTTAATTATTTATATTTGCTTGATTATCTTTCTTTATATCAGCAGCGCGGCATTAAGACCCGCAATTTAACACGTTATGGCTCTTTTATAAATCAAAGTAGAGAACAATATTATATTTTAAATGAAACTATTTTAACCGGATTAATCGCGTATATTTAGTACTTTTATACATTTTTGGAAACCCGACGTTTCGAACACTTTGCAGTAGTCCGTGGTCACGGGTAGACTGCCGACAAAAATGTATAAAAGTACTAAATATAGGCGATTAATCCGGTTAAAATAGTTTCATTTAAAATGTGTAATAATCGTGAAAATCAAAGAACTTATTACAATATTATATATTTGCTAGTAATTATAAAGAACAATCTTTTAATCTGAGGTCATTGCGACATAGTCAGATAGCGTCTGACTGTAAACACAAGGGTCGTGGGTTCGATCTCCGCTCGGAGGCTTTAAATTAGCTTCACGCTATATCCCGCACCCAGCAGAGTAGGCAGAGGGAACCTAGTGTTAAGACACTCCGTTCTCCACTTTCTGCAGAATTCTGGAGGTATTGCGTGTTGAGTGGCAGAACTCAACGCCGCGCTTAACCTCGACACCAGAGCGAAGAAATGGAAATATAAATTTAAGTAAATATTTCATCTCCTCGAGTGGGGATCGAACCCACAACCAGTCGGTTTTGCAGTCACACCTCGTGCCACTGCGCCACGACCGGCCTCAATATTTATTTACATTACCTCGATTAGATAGAAAAAACACAACGTTAGTTTCACTAATAACTTTGTTCGCAATGCATCAAAAAAAAGCTTCACGCTGTATCCCACACACAGCAGGTAGGAAGAGGGAACTTAGTGTTAAGACACTCCATCTCCCACTTTTTGCAGAGTTCTGGAGGCATTGTGTGTTAGTCAATGGCGGAACTAAACGCCGCGCTTTGCCTGGAAAAAAGTTTGCAAAGTGGGGAACGTAGTGCCTTAAGACTAAATTACCTCTACCTACCCTACTATATTGGGAAAAGACGTTGAGCTTTTTTTATATAAAATAAGGCAATTTCCAAAAAAAGCCATCCTTAAGTTAGTAACGAAAAAAATCCAACATATCCATATATATAAATACTTTTAATGGATATTTTCCCCTTAGCAAACTAAATACCACGCCCTTTCTATGTACTGTTAGCCGACGGTGCTTAATGTCTTCCGAGATCGGGACTTAGTGGTGGGATGCAGTGAATTAAGATCACATTTTTTTACGGTCACAAAATACTAAAGTATTGTGAAAATACGATATGTTTGTCGAGGTTTTGGATGGTTGTGGGTTCGATTTCCACTCAGGATAATGATTATATTGAATGCTAATATCATTTTCTTGCTCTAATTGATGACCAAAATTCAGCAGTGTGCCAGAATATGGGTAAATTTGATAGTAGTGTGTGACTGAACGCCTGATTTTGTAAGAAATGGGTTGCGGAACTCAACGCCGCGTTTTTTTTAGTTCTTGTTATTTTATCACCAAACTAATACAAATATATTATTATATCACATCTAAATAATATTCTCAAATTCCTTTGGACACAGTATTTCGACGAAAAAAGAAATATAACATTAATGCTTGACTCTGAAAACAACTGTACTGAAATTTCATACAAAAATATAAAGGACTTTTATAGAGCAAAAGTAATATTCACAAAAGTAGCGAGCTCTTAGCTCATCATGTTTTATAAAAATTAGGCCACTTTGTCAACTAAAAAGGTAAAGCTTTCAAAATAGTAACATTTTTGCCTAGAACAGTCTCGTCCTTTGGTCTTTTACCTAAATTACTTGATTCAAAGCGAAAATCCACCGTCAATAGTAGACCTACATTCATTATCCTTCTGTTTTTGTTTTTCATTCGTCTTTTCGACTAGATCTCATTAACTTTGAATAGGTATACAATATAACAATATACATAGAAATAAGTATACATGAATACTGAGGCAGTAGCGTAGTTTTATCTAACTATAAATGCGGCGGTTGTGAGTTCGATTCCAAATCGGGGTAATCGATTATTTTCATTTCCTCGCTACTTTACAACAAGAATAAGCGCAGTATTGTTCAAAAATTGAGTGGTACTTATCAACTGTAATATTTGATTCCGTGATCATTTTAATCAAAAGTTATATTTAAAAATTACATTAGCTTTACGCTGTATCCCGCACACAGCAGGGTAGGCAGAGGGAGCCTAGTGTTAAGACACTCCGTTCCCCACTTTCTGCCGAATTCTAGAGGCATTGCGTGTTCAGTGGCAGAACTCAACGCCGCGCTTAACCTCGATACCAGAGCGAAGAAATGGAAATATAAATTTAAGTAAATATTTCATCTCCTCGAGTGGGGATCGAACCCACAACCAGTCGGTTTTGCAGTCACACCTTCGTGCCGCTGCGCCACGACCGGTCTCTTTTTATTTTTTATTTATATTTAAGAAAAAGTCAAAATAATTTTAATCCAGTTCTGACAATGTTTTACAATTACGAAACATTTAAAGTTAACAAGCTACTATACAAGTCATTTTATAACATCACCATTTATAAATATTATACTAAATTGTGAATTCAAAAGAATATTTCCTAGAGAAACATGAATAGCAGTTGTAAGTAAAGGAACAGGCGTTAACGAACGCAAAGCTTTGCTGCGAAAGCACAAATACACATTTTTTCTCAAAGAAATATTCAAGAAACGTGTTAATTAAACAACTCCAAGCGTGAAATGCTAATAAATATGGCTAGTTGTTTGTATTGCAAAATGGTAATGATGTCTTTATAGTGCAGTTATTAATGCAAACGATGGTTATAGGTTCAGTCTTCAAGTGGAAAAGCGAAATAAATAATCACTTTCATTTCCATGCTGTGGTAGACAAAGCGCGGCGTTGAGTTCCGCCTCTTAATACATAGTGAACACAGGAACTTGATAGTAGGTTTTCTTTGCTTATTCTGCTAGGGGCCGTTCAAGTATTAGGTAAGCACTGTAGGGGGGCGGGGGGGTCTTGGGTTTGCTTATTTTTGACGTTTTCAATGAAATATTTGTAAGAGGATTGCTTATTTTTGATGACATAGGGGAGGGGGGGGTCAATAATTGCAAAAAAACTGCTTACGTAATACTTGAACGACCCCCTACATGGTATAGAGTGTGAATTGTCTCGATTCAACTAAGGCTTTGACACAAGGGACAAGAAATGTCAATTTATATTTGTCATAATGAAATTTCTTATTAATAATATATTAAACTTATAAAATAACAATAATTCTCTCCATCTACCTTGCAAAAAAAAGATGCGAAAAGTAAAAATTATATTTTAAACAAAATAAATCATCCCATTCCCCTCACATCTATTGTTATCGTATCGCCTCAAGAAGTTTCACAAAACAAGATTTTTTAGGCAAATTGGCAGAAAAACAGCCATTGGATATAACGTAATGTCCCCATATACCGAAGTTTGACAAGAAACGTGCGTTATGGGATAATATCTGTGAGTTTTTGCCCTGGAGTAGGGAAATTTTAATGTTTTATTATTATTATTTTGTTTTCATTTCCATATAAAAAAATAAATATAATGTTGCTATTATCATCATTATGAAAGATCTCATCATTATGAAAGGTATGTATTATTTGAAAGAAATATCTAAAATATCTAAATGGAAACCTCTGGATTAGTTATCAAACGTGGATACAGAAGAAGAAGTAATGTTTTTAGAAAACGTATTGTTTTATATATATTTCCGCGGTTTGCTGCAAGCGTAACATTCTTTTCCACAAAAAATACGTTCTGATATGAAACATAAATTGTTCTTAATCTTTATATTTTCTATTTTCTACTTTCTACACTACATTTTGAACACATTTCGTGTTGAGTGACGGAACTCAACGCTGTTTTTAATCATTCCAGAGCGGGAAAATGAAAGAACTATTTTAATTTCTGTGAGAGAATTTGAACCTATAGCTATCTGGTTTTTATCATGTTATATGTACATAAATATTAATAAAATTATGTTTTCTATTACAGGTAATACATTATATAAGCAAACTTATCACCTCATCTCCTTATGGGTAAGTTTTGTATATTAATTTGACTATCGATATTAGAATATGAGATGGATTTTTATTTTATTACCATATTTTTAACCTAACTTACATTTTTTAACTTGCACGCATAGAAAGAAATGTAAGAAAGCCAGCATTTTTGTTTGTATAATTTTTAACATAAAATCACATCTTGAACCTACAACCGTAAACATTGAGGCCACAAAAATGAGTAAAAACAATATAACACATATCAACGAAAAATAAATTGAACAATTCTCGTCATAAACACAAATACATCCCATTCTTAGAATATACTTAAACAAAACACGTTCAAAATTTTGTCAAACAGATAAAAACGTCCCATAAACCTATCTCCCCCATGTTTGGTAAAAACCTGGTTTTGGCAACCATGGTTTTATTTTATGGTACAATTCCAATCATTTTTCCTTTTTCATTATCACCTTTCCACGCCGGTTCCTTTGGAGATAAAGCCGCGTCCTTAGTGAGCAATTTGTGTTTACGTCCCCTTCCTATTATGTGTTGTTACTTTGATTTATCGACGGTTATGATAAATTATTTTTATATGTTGCTATTATATAATATGTGTTTAGATCTATAATATTAGATTTCTATATAATTTTCTATATTAGATAAGGAAAATTTAATTTATTTTTAATTTGCGGAACAAGTTTTTGCTTATTGATTCTGCTCGTCAGAGACAATTTTCTGCTAAATTCCTATTATCAAAATTGATGATTTTTGTAACAGAAATAGTTGTGAGTTCAATTCCCATTCGTGGTAATTATATTGATATCTAATCTTTAAAATATTACAACATGTTTAACAAAAAATAAAAAATTAAGTAAAAAACACCACAAAAAATTACCTTTTTTTCATCAGGCAACACTCCACGTGGTACAAGCAAAAAAAAATTAATTAAGCTTAGTAATATTAGTACGGCAATATTACGAGCGCTTCTACAATTATTGCCTATTACAACTACAATTAACCCAAAAATGGGTAATTACAAATCGAGGGTGCAGCCCGCCTTTACAGGAATAAATTTGCATTTTGACGGCCACGGCGTATGTATTTTTTTAATTGAACTTTTAGTTATTTATATGCTTGCTTGGTTTTTTTTTTGGGTATTTACTTTTACATACGGATATACGGCAGATATCCATATGTCGATATATCCCACACACATATAGCAGGATAGGCTGGGAAAACCTAATGCTAAGACACTCTGTTTGCTTTTTTCCGCCCTATTATAGAAACAATTTAGTGCAGAGGGCAGTGGTGGTGCAGGGGCACAAAGTGTGATTGTAAACGCGACAGGTATTGTATTCGATTACCACCCGAGAAAGTTCTAGTGTCGAGGCAAAGCGCTGCGTTGAGTTGCGCCACTCAACACGCAATGCCTCTACAATTCAGCAGAAAGTGAGGAGCGAAGTGTCTTAACAGTAGGCTCCTTATCCTACCCTGCTACATGCGGGATACAGCGTGAAGCTAAAAAAAAACAAAATAGAAACAACGCGTGTTACATTCACCACCTGTGCCGTAGAACCAAAACAACACAAGTAAACAACAAACAAACAATTCCAACACTAACTATCATAAGGTATACGAATAGTATAGTATATCAAAAGTTCTCCATACAATGTTTCTTCCCTATATCTTTATCTAAAGTTTCCCCGAGCGTTTGCGCCATTAAACCCGCCTGGCGATAATAGCCGATTTTACCACTTGGTTGATTTTCTAATGAATGTTGATAAAAATGCGGTATAATGTACCGTTCTCGTGGATGAAATTGAAAGAGAAGAATCTTAAGTCTTAAGATAAGTACTTAACTATTATTTTGCTGGTAAAAACGATTGAGAGAGATATATGTAACTATGAAAGCCATAAGATAGCTATTTAGCTAGAATCTTGGTGCTAGTAAAAATATGAATGTTGTTTAAAACGTTGTTTTCCTTTTTATTGTGAATAAATTCAATTCAAAAAAAAAATCTAATTCAACAGGGTAGGCAGAGGGAACTTAATGTTAAGACACGCCGTTCCCCACTTTCCGCCGAGGAGGTATAGCGTGCTGAGCGGCGGAACTCAACGCCGCGCTTTGTCTCGACACCAGAGCGAAGAAAAATAAATTCAATGATATTATGTTAATTTGTTTAGATTTCCTATACTGTCATAATTTAAATTGATTATGACAAAAAAATAATGAAACTGAATAGCCATACATAATATACTAGTGATAATCACATAAAAATCTCAAATGCAAATTGAACCCACTACTTACTAATAGCTACTCACAACCGACGAATCAAAACTTACATCAATTTCCATACAATTTTCTTACATAAATAAATTAATACAGACAGACAGTCATCCATATTGTATAAATGCAAATGAAATATTTTACTAGCCATTCCAGTACTCGAGTAATTAGTGAATATTGCGCAACTTCAACACAGGAATACTCGTATTTTCTTCATCGAGCGGCAACTTTTGGCTTTTGCTTCGTCACAGCTGCACTTAATTGGTAATTTGGTCGAGACATTAACAATAATAAAAATTGAATAATATTTATACACGTATTGTACTATTTATACTGATTCACGCTGTATCCCGCAAAATACAGGGTAGACTAGACTAGAGTTAGTGCATACACTCCCTCTCCCCGTAAAACGTTCCCAATAATAATAATTCAATAATATTTATATACGTATTGTACTATTTATACTGATTCACGCTGTATCCCGCAAAATACAGAGTAGACAGAGCTAGTGTAAAACACTCCATTCCCTTTCCCATTTTCCACCTAAATTCTAGAGTCATCGAGTGTAAAGTGACGATACCTGACGCCGCCTTTTGTCTTGTTATCAGAGTGGGAAAATTAAAATATTTCATTCCCTCAGAAGAATCTAACAAGAGAATCGAACCCACAATCTTCAACCTTACGTTTTGAATACAGAACAAAATTACATATATTACTTAGACCATCATAATATTATATTAAATATACAAAAAATCACAAAATTAAAGTTTCTTCCAATAAATCATACTAGTTAGATATTCAAGCTTCAAAATATAAGTTAACTAACAATATTTAAATTCAAAATGTTAACCTATGTTCATACAAAGTTATTGCTATTCACATTAAACTATACAAATATGAAAGCTAAATTGAAATCTGACATCCAACGCTAGTAGCCACATCCATATCCGGTACAGCCCAGTGCACCGTTTCCGGAAGACAATGGCCCTCCCGTTTCCGATCAACGATTTCCACCCATTTTGCTACCCTAAAATCGATGTGAGATAATAATTTTTGGGATTTAATTTTAACAGTATACCTATATGTATGTAAATGTAAAATAAAAATCAAAAATCAGCTTCACGCTGTATCCCGCACACAGCAGGGTAGACAGAGGGAACCTAGTGTTAAGACACTCCGTTCCCCACTTTCTGCCGAATTCTGGAGGCGTTGCGTGTTGAGTGGCAAAACTCAATGCTGCGCTTGTCCCCGACACCAGAGCGAAGAAATGAAATATAAATTTAAGTAAATATTTAATCTCCTCGAGTGGGGATCGAACCCACAACCAATCGGTTTAACAGTTATACTTTGTGCCCCTGCGCCACGACTGGCCTCAATGGTGTTATACAATAATATTTAATTTTACTTATTAATTATATTTATTGTATACCTTATAAGTATTTATTTATTTATCTTCACGCTTTATCACAACGTGTGTTCCACGGCGAAACTCAACGCCGCGCTTTATCTTGCCAGGGCGATGAAATGAAAAAAAAACCGCAGACCAATCTTTTAAACCAAATTTATAATATATATTATTACAAACACTAATAAAACTTAAAATCCTTTAAAAGTTAGATTTAAAAAAGGTAGAATGTTAAGTGACTCTTAGAACGTGGTTAAAAGATCTCCCAGCTATTTCAGCTCGAGAGCATTTAAAGGACTCGATCACTTAATTTAAAATGCGAAGAACGATAAGCATCCTCTATAATAGCTGATAAAGCGTAAGCCAAGAATATCTTGAGATTGATGTCTTAAGATTTTTTATAATATAAATATAATAAAGTTTGTCTAGTAAAGTATGTTGGTTGTGGAGTGTAAATGGTAGCGGATTCAAATTTAAACGTTGAGTTGTTATTTAAGGTAAATATTGGCTATAGTACTTTAAATACAATGTCAAGGAGTAATTTATATCATTTTACACAATTATATTTTTTATACGAAATGAAATATTAAAGCAGTTTTGTTTTTCTTTCTCAAGTGTGTACATATATAATAAAAAAGTTAAAGATTTAAATTAAATCGCAAAAATTAAATTGTTTCACAAGTAAATAAGAGTTTGAAGGACACCTTGATTGAAGGGGGCATGTTTTAAAAACTACTGAATCGATTATGATAAAACTTGGACTTGGACTATATCCTATGTTGAAATATATCTCATTTAAATCATGATACAAGTTTTACTATTTGAAAAAAAAGGTGGACGAACAAACATACACATATGCAATTTAACAGATCCAATGAAAAAACGAAAAACTTAGAGTCACATCACTAAAAACACATTCCACAAAATACGAAAAGAATGGTAAGCTAAATTCATGTTAAACAAACAAAAATATGTCGTCGCCAGATTTTTATTTTCTAAAACTTCACAATACGTACATACATACATACAAACAAACATTTCCATGACAAAAGTACCAACCAGTCTTCAATGTTTTTCCTATGAAAATGCTAACTTACGTAAACTACGAAAAGTTGTGCTTGCTTTGCATCAGACGAGGCCGAAATTTATGCGCATATCGAAACACGACTGGAACTCGCCAGGCGTGTTGGGGCATCTATACGGATTTATGAGGCTCTAACGTTCAGATCAGATCATTTTCAGCTATTCTCCGAGTTTTGTAGAGATTTGTGCTTGGATATAGTCACTTGTTGGTTGAACTTCTTATTTTTCATGAAAAATATCATAAAATTTGTAAAGTTAATTTTAATTTACGTGTTAACAGCATGTAGTGGAACGTTAAGAATCGTTAATGTTAAGAACGTTATGTTTAGAATCTATTAGAATCTAAATATTATACATATTATCCTATCAACCTCCTCGTAGCGTCACCCGTTCAAATAACACGATTATTTATTTACTTATCTGATAATCAGAAAGACAATGCGCAGCGTTGAGCTCCGCCACTCTATACGGAATGCCTTGAAAACGACGCAGAAAGTGGCCTATATGAAGTGTCTTAACACTAGACAATCCGTACCCCAATTTCTTTTTCTTTCTGTCTACATTGTAGTATGCGATAAAAAGGGTAAAGCTTAATAAATCCAAGTCTAACTCATAACTAGTTTGAACAAATACTTTATAATTGAAGTTATTAGACCGTTTTTCCCAAATTAAACCAATTATAACTAACGTGGGCAATAAATAAAGGAAACTCGTTACACAAGCGGTCACCTCCCACATTATTAATTTAGGAAAACATTCCAAAATCCACATCTGACCTAGAATTGTCACTATCTGGCCTACTTCGAAAAGCGCAATGGCCCCTACGTAAGCTTATTTTAAGTTGCGCCTCATATATACTTGCTATACCAAAGTATATCATAATATTAACAAAATAAAGTTCTTTTTTGTTTGTATTTGGGAATTTAATTTACGAATTTATCTTAGAAATAATCATGTGAGTGTAAATTTGATGGACTACGCGAGTAAATGACTTTTGTTGAAGCAAGTTACGTTGACTGCTTTATTGCTTTGAGATATATCACACCATATATGTTTGTGTACACCTAAAATGTATTTTAAGTTAATTTATATCTACAATACAATAAAATATAATTAAAAAATAAAAATAAATAAATCAGCGCTGTATCCAGCACAATGCAGAGTAGGCAGAGGGAACCTAGTGTTACGACACTGTTGCCCACTATCTGCCGTATTCTGGAGGCATTGCGTGTTGAGTTGCAGAACTCAACGCCGCGCTTGTCCTCGACATCAGAGCGAAGAAATGGAAATATACATTTAAGTAAATATTTCATCTCCTCAAGTGGGAGTCGAACCCACAACCAGTCGGTTTGCAGTCACACTTTGAGCCCCTGCGCCACGACTGGCCTCATAATATAATTGATATAAGTAATAACTTAACTTTTAAAAATAAACTAGAATGACTTCGTGCTCCACTTGATATTTATCGACGATGGAACGTATGTACTTGTAGGTTCAATTGTTTGTACTTTATTATTTATGCTTAATATTATACAACTGAAGAGTTTATTTGATCGAACACGATAATCTCAAGAGCCATTGGTATAATTATTTTTGTAGTTTTTTTTATATAACTTCACGCTGGATCCCGTACATAGCAGGGTAGGCGGAGAGTACCTGGGAACCTAGTGTTAAGATCCTCCATTCCCATCAAAAAACTTCCGTTTCCCTTTTTCCACCGAATCGGCGGAGCTCAACATCACCAGAGCGAGGAATTTAAAACCAAGTTAACTCCAATACAACTTAATATCATATTATACAAATAATATTCAAAGGAAGCAACATAAATCAGTATGTATTTTCCGTTATAGATGATATTAGCGCGGAAAGCGACGTGACTAACAATCTCATTAGACGGAAGCGAATGCCGCGAGTTCGTCGTTCTGCGGAGATGGCGACTAAGAACTTCGAGTGTCATAGAATAACTTGTTTGGATACGACATTGATATTTCAGCTAAAGATACCAGTTGTTGAAATATAATAGAGTCGCTTTTTTATAGAGAAAATAAAGTTAAAGAGAGATATTTGCTTGTAGTGTAAAATTAAAAAAAAAAAAGTTAAAGTGACGCTTTTCTACAAGTGCTATAAATTCCCGGAGATATAAATTATATGAACGAGTTTTGTATGAAACCATAGGAATTTAGTTCTGTGGTATTTGAATAGTACCTGGCTCTATCATCAGACCAACTCGATGATACTATATTATTCTATTGTCGCCTAAGTTACATATAATTATTATTAAAAGTGAGTCTAATTCTTTTCTTATATTTTTTTTATTATTAAACAAAACACATCAGGGACATTGGTGGTTAAATTTTATTACATATGTAGTTACAAGTCGACGAACTAATTAAAGCGTGTTAATGACAAGTTTATATTAAGTTCATAAAATTTTATCTGAATTTTATCCTGATTAATAGTAAATTAATATTGCATTATAAATTATATTCTAATTTAATAAGACAATGAAGTTATTATCAAATCTCTCAGCTTCACATCTCATATAGTAAAGCAGAGATAACCTAGCACCAAGACACTACGTTCTCCAGTACCCGCCTAAATTCTGGACATTGCGTATTGAGTGGTGTAACTCAACTACGCCTAATTATCATTTCTTTCGTTTATAACCAATTTGAGTTAAAATGCAAAGCAAATGGACAGATTATTGGTGAAAAAAAACTAAGTTCTTTTAAACGTTCTTTCAATCATTTCCGAAATGTATTTATTTAAAATATTACTTTAATATCTTACAACAAAACATTATACATAAATACATAAAAAAAAATATTTTTAGTAATAGTTAACATATTCCTAATGCATACATACACAGTATATCCATAGATTAATCTTCGTAACTCCAACATCCGCATGAGCGCATCTTAACTTAAATTGTTGCAATTCCAGATCTGAACTTGAGCTGAGCTTGAGCTTAGATCTATGTAGTTGAGAATCTATTCTCTACCGCAGGATTACGTCAAGTTGTTCTGTAATGGTGTTATTAACTTGAAATTCAATGTATCGTTGAAGTAAGTGTATTTATACTGTTTGTTTCCTCTTAATCTAAATGAAGATTAATTTTAAATTTATCTCGTCATCGCTATCTCTCTCTCTTTCTTTCATTATAAATATATTATTAATTTAGGCTAGGCCACTCGTGGCGCAAGGGCACAAAATGTGACTGTAAATCAACTGGTTGTGGGTTCGATCCCCACTCTCCTCGAGTCCTCCTCGATGAAATATTTATTTAAATTTATATTTCCATTTCTTCGCTCTGGTGTCGAGGCAAAACGCGGCGTTGAGTTCTGCCACTCAACACGCAATGCCTCCAGAATTCGGCAGACTTAACACTAGGTTCCCTCTGCCTACCCTGCTGTGTGCAGGATACAGCGTGAAGCTGATTTTGATTTTATTAATTTACGGAAAGTTTTCGGCTCTGAGGTCTTCGTGTCGCAGCGGCATAGTCTCTGACTGTGAACGCGACGACTGCGAATTGTATTTCTACCCGGGGAATAAATTATTTTCATTTACTTGCCCTAGTAATAAGACAAATGTTGGCGTTGCGGTCCGCACACTCAACGCGTAATGTCTTCCTTCTGGCTCTCCGTGTTCTTATATATTATTATTATTTAAGCATTTATTAAATAAAAAAAAATATTATACAAGTGTTCCACAAAAAAACAAAAAGCTTTGTAGAAATATAACTGTTAAAACAAAAATAATCAATCGTTAAAATTAATTTCCTAAGCAACAAAGTAGATCTTACAAAAAAACAAAAAGAAAAGTGAATAACAAACGGGAACTAGGACAGTAAAAGGAAATAAATAACTGAAAGAACGAACGAATGCTAGGAAAAAAAATCGTCTCAATAAGTGAATGTGCGCGTTTAGTCTCGTTTAATGAGAACCTTCCAGAATTAGACGTCGTCAGCCCGTCATAAATTGTCGCAGTTTCCAACACCCCCGGACTCCGATTTTAGATTGGTTTTGCGCACTACTATATTCTCTGGCGTTTTTTTTATTATTACACTAAAAAACGTTAGTCTCATCTTTTTACATTTTAGCTTATATTCAAAAATTCTTTACTTTGTGATTATATTTATGAGTACAGAGAAAAAGTTATAATATTAATATAACGATATAAATTCTTAGTATTTTAATTTTCCAACTGAATATTGTTATTGGTAGGCTTTTAAAGCACTAATATCCTCTCCCACATTCATAGTATTATATTCACATTATTTTATTATCGTATCTAAAACACAACCTACAGAACATATAGACTGTAAGTAATATTGACAATTAATCCTACAATAATAAAGCTTATTCATCACAATAACACACAACTAAAAAAATATATTATTTTGAATTGGATAATAAAACAATAAGTTTAAGCGGATGAAGCCGCATTTAAATCGCTAGTTTAATATAAATTATACTTACAATATACACTTACAAACTTACAACATTTATTTTGAAGAAGATTTAACTATAAATATTATAGAAACACTTTAAACAGACAAAAACAAAAATGCAATACCGTACTTCAGTGCGCATAGCCCACGAGGGTCCAGTGAAAACTCTAAAACTTCCAATGAGGTATAAGGATTCAGTCCGATCTCTTTGATTGCAAAATCTTGGATTTCTCAGCTTTCCTTTTACTATCTTTACAAATCAATTGCTTTATTTATGTTTTCCTTAGATACGACTTTTGTTCAAATAAATGATGAATAGATAGATATTTTTGGACAATATGTACCTACTATATTATAGATATGTATTTGGGCGTTCAAATTTTTATAATATTTTTCTTTCATTTATGTGCAATAACAAAATAAATATATAAAGTTTATATTATTTTATTTTTATTTCTTATTAAAGCGAGCATTTTTGTTTTGAATATGTATAACTAAAACCTTTTTTATCATATCTACAAATAACAATATTAAAAATAGCTCAAATTACCATTACTCAACGGAAATATAATACTACTATAAGTAACCAAAGAAACATCAGAAAAGATAGATTATCTTGATATTAAGTATAACAATAATATTATTTTTGATCGATTTGATTGATTGTAAATATTAACAATCAACTCTAAATATGATACTAGTAAGGCTATTTGAGCTCAAAGGTTATATGTATATATTTATGTTTAATTTAACTTAATGTCTGATGCCGTCGTGACTCAGTGGCACTGCATTTGACTGTGAACGGGACGGTTGTGATTCGGTTCCCCTCGAAGGGACTAACTATATTTACATTACTAACATTTCCCCGCAATGATAAGCAAAACGCAATTGAGTTCCGCCAAAGTAGGAAACGGAGAGTTACAGTAAGTTGTCTACGCCACTATGCAGTAAAAAGCGGTTTTCCTTTTAATTCTAGAAAAACAACTCAAATGCTCCAATTGTGATTATATTCATACTTACATCAGATCCAACTTAGAACATCTGATTTAATTAAATTATTATTAGCCATTGAGCCATTACGCCCTTTTAAATGGTATTTTTAATAAAATGTATATATTACAGCTTAAATATTTACAATCAACTCAAAAATATATTATTATTTTCAAAAGGACAACATATGTATATATTTTGTAATACTTTGCCACAATATTTAATTAAACCAACAATAAGTAATTTCCATAATAAATCATTTTGAAATGAATATTCATCAAAGCTGTTCATCTGAGGATCTAAACGTCTTTTATTTGTGGACGCTGAGTGCTCTTATTATTTTCTTCGGATATCTTAGCCATTTGTTTGTATTTGTGAATAAATTATGAAATAGAAACTTTTTACAACAATATAGATTACTATTTGCATTGAAAATAAAGTGACAAATTAAATAGACCGTCGTGTCGTTGCGTTGTTGTATTCTGATTTTCCCACATATATCTATAGTAGTAGTAAAAGTAATAGTAGGGAACCTAATGTTAACCTAATTTTCAGAAACTGCGTGTTGTGTGACGAAAGTCAAATCCGCACTTAGGTTTGTCACCAGAGCAAGAAAGTAATATTTACTTGCTGAGTTAAAGTACTATTTACTTGCTGAGTGGAAATCGAACCTACGACCACAAAATTTTCAATTTTCATTATTTTCAGTTTCAATTTTATATAAGTATATTAGAAGAAAGCTCTTAATCTTTCCAAAGCAGATTTTTGTTGAAAATATACCGCTTTATTCTGTTTATCCGTGCCGAGTAATATTTGAATGTAAAACGCGTCGGAAGGCGGTAAGGCGGGAAGCGACAAAAAATGCTTATTCAGTGTTATTATTTTTCAAGGCACAGGGTGCTAGAGGCTCGGAGGTCTTAGTTGGAGCGATTGAGACACCAGCGAGTGGAAATGGATGATAAAGTTAAAAATCTTTTGATATATAAGGCTTAGAATGTATTATTAAATATAAGTAACAAAACGTGTGACTGTAGGTTGTGGATTCGATTCCCACTCGAAGAAATGAGATATTTAATATTTTCATTTCCTCGCTCTGCCCTCAACTATTCTGCGGTAAGTGGGAAACGAAGTATCTTAATAAGGAACAGAGTGTCATAACACTACGTCCCCAAGTTACACGGTGAATCTGAAAAAATAAACTTAAAATCGCCACTAAAACACCCCCGCCTTTACCCAAAAATGCGTAGCATTAGGAGGATTGAAAGGAAGTGGGTCAGACTCGGATTTGGCTTCAGCACTTATTGTCGCTCATTTAAATATAAGCAACGGAGATGAAAGCAATAAGTGAAACCACTCGTATGATGTATTGTAAAAGCTGTGCTGGGTACCGGTAACTTAATTTTGATTTAATTTTTTTTTTTTTTATGTAAAAAATATGTTATAGCAATATGAGAATTATCTAAAGAAATAAAAAAAAATATATCGTAATTTGGTGGTTTTAAACTTAAAATCATAACCAATAATTAATGAAAACATGTGGAGATGTTATATAAAACTGAATATGTTAGAGAGGATATCCTCATCGTCATCCAAATGAACAGTCTCAACTAGTTTACTACCAACCGTGGCCAGTAATTTTGGATATTTATCACTCTATCATTCTCTATATTTTTTTTCTAAAATACAATAAACATAATAACCCAGAAGGCCAGTCGTGGTGCAACGGCACAAAGTGTGACTGTAAAATCAACTGGTTGTGGGTTCGATCCCCACTCGAGGAAAGATTTATTTACATTTATATTTTCATTTCTTCGCTCTGGTGCCGAGACAAAGCGCGGCGTTGAGTTCCGCCACTCAGCACGCACTGGCTCAAGAACTCGGCGGAAAGTGTGGAACGGAATGTCCTAACACTAGGTTCCCTCCGCCTACCCTGCTGTATACGGGATACAGCGTGATGCTGATTTATAATGACCCAATAAATGTATAAAGGCTCATATGAAATCGCCCGATGAATTGAAACTTGTCATGCAGATGACGGTTATGAGAATTTTTAAGTTCAACCATCAAGAGGGTGAAATGAAACGTTAAAATTTATATTTTTTTTTCTTTCTTTGCCTCATCACCTTCCAGTGATCCATGGATTATAAATGTTATACCACATATCACAGCTTTATCCATTTTCTTACTATTTAAGATGTATTAGGTATTGAGCGATAGATGGACTTTATATTACTATTCTACGATCACGTCAACAATTTAGGTTATAATTTTCTTTAAAGATGTTTTTTTCAGCTTCAAATTTTATGGGTGAGTAGACTGAGTGTTTGGACACTACGACACTTATGTGGACCTTCCACATAACTGCCCAAACACTCAATTATTTGCCTTTTTCTCTTATCTAACGCCGTTTTTTGACTACAGTGCGAAATATAGAAAAATCACTTTTCTACAATTAAAAATTATTTACAGTCAAAACCTTGCCAATGTATTAGTATAGTAACATTTACAATATAAAAAAAACACTCATACTTATCTCGAACGATTATCTTTAACGTCAAATAAACATAATTGCCTAAACTGAAAGTAAACAAAGATTCACTTTCGTCGGACGCGTCGTTTCATGAATAAACATAATATAGCAGACGCTCTGATTTACTGCGGGTAGCTACAACCGTACATTTTATGTAGAGATTTACTCTTATGTGAGTACGTTTTAAAGAGGAAATGTATGAGTTTATTTATGTATAGTATAGAATATGTTTTAAAGATATTTTTATTTGGTTTGTTAGATTCGTGCCTTATCTTGGTTATACCTCTACCTAATCTACTACCTCTACCCCTTCTATCCCAGGTTGACCTAGGGTAGAGAAACTTAATGTTAGAAATGAAAGAGAAGCGAATACTGTTCCCTTTTTTCCCCTAATTTTCGAGATATTGCGTGTTGAGTGACGAAATTCAACATAAAAATATATATTTTCTCCAAGTGGAAATCGAAGTCACGATCATCGTGTTTACAGGCGACCAATATCCCACTGCGTCATCATGGTCTCTTATTCTAAATTTAAACAATTTTCGTTTTATAAATTTACTCCGTACCGTTCCAGCCGTAATATGTCACGGGACGCCACATCCACATAAATGTTTGTACGCGACTAGAATTACTACGTTACTTCTTAAATATAACATGCGTATTTTAATTGCTTTATCGCTGAGAATATTTTATTAAATATTTCTTTATTATATTTTTTTTATATTTATAACTGAGAAAAGTTTTTAAAATTTAAATTACATTTTAATGTAAAAAAATATTATTAAAGATAGTTTTACAAAAGAGAGTTCATGTGATTCTGGCATGGATGGCATTGTGTAATATCATAGATTTATTTGTTTTGGTAAAAGTTTTTGTGTAGTATTGAGTACCGCAACTTACACTTATCTGGGAACACTGGGTTCAGAGAAAATAGATTCTCCCTGAACCTAGAGTTCCTGAGTAGACTAGGAGAGTCTACCCTGCAAAATGCGGAACAGTGTGAAACTGAAAAAAAAAATTCAACGTTTAACAAAAAATCTTTGTACAAACACATATACTTTTGCCATTTAACCATATTTTCTATTTTCCAACAAATATAAAAGTAATATATTCAAATATTATAAAACTCAATCAGCTAATTCTCAACTGGCATACACCGAAGTCAGATTCAATTTACATCTTATAAAATATTCATGGTATAATCCACCCTTGGATTATTTGACAGGCATAGTTTAGGCAAATTGAGAAGTTTGAGGGTATCTGTATTTATTGATATGAATAAATGATACTTGTCAAATCAAACATCGATCTCTGATTGGTTCTAGAAGATCATAAAATTTATTTGTTTAGTTAAAGAGAGGAATTTGGACAATGTAGCGTTAATTTTCAAAGTCGCCCTCATCTTCACTTGGATTGCAAATCTCAAGAACTGCTCCAAGGTTCACCCTGCAATGCAATGGGCAATCACACAGTGAATTCATATAATGAAGAATTTCTTCTTCTATATTTATAATTGGACACATTATGTGCTATTCCTTCATAAAGTTTAACTCGTACTCTATGCTATTATGTTTCTTATTTCATATATTTTTAATAAAACGTTAAAGTATATATTATTTTCGTTAAATATGTGAACATATTAAATAAAAATTAATCAATTAACAAAGTAACTGACTTTATTTTCGAAGTAAGTTAAAAAAATATAAACATAACGATTCAATTATAATAAACTTTGGAACCAAATTTTTGCCTTGTAAAGTATAATCTCGTTACAGAGCTCCGTGAAGTCAAATTAAAAGGAAGTACCATTCGTCGTGTTGCCATGAAATTTATGAATACTTCTTTTTCCTAATTGACTCTTCTGCGACTTTCTTGAAGGTTTTTTTAAGTCCCATGCAGTGATCAGGCGAAAAAGTATTTATTGTCCAACTATTTAATAAATACATAGTGTAGAGTAACGTGTCTAAATCTGAGTAATACAAAATATATAAGGAGACGTGAAAAAGAAACGAAATATGTACATAGAAACTTACAAAATTAGCTTACCTTCACAATAGAGTAAGGAATGAAAACCTCATGATACAAACTGTTACTTATGAGTGAGTATGAATAATTTTCATTTTCTAGCTCTGACGAAAACCAAGCACGGTGTGAAGCTCTACCGTTCAATTTGCACAATTTTAAATTCGGATGGAAAGCAGAGAACGGAGTGTTTTGATCACTAAGTTCAATCTACCGTACCTAGTACCTACTAATACATTGTACAAAATAAAGCGTGGAGCTGAAAATAAAATAATTAAAGTAAGCCAAATTAGATTTTAAATTATTTGTTTTAAGTGAGTCCCAACTGCGCCACGATAGTTTATATTTTAATTTTAATAGTAACTAATATGAAAATTAATTGAAATACAGTATATGTACTAAAATCAATTTATAAATATTAAATTGAATTTCTGTAACTTTATATTTCTTCAAAAGAAAAACAAATTTGGCTGTATAATCGAATTTCATGGTGTGATGTTTGAGAAAATTAAAAAAATATGGCCCCTCCAAGGAGGCTGTACGTCATCGCAATTTTATTTTAATCTGTGTTATGAAGTGTTTGGATCGTGAAATATCGCGCGATGCCGAAATTCTGTAAATCAATCATTACATTAAAGATAAGGTAACAGCTTAAAAATATTTTAATTCTTAATTATATGTACAAACATCTCCAGAGTTTAGCAGAAAGTGGGGAACGGAGTGTCTTAACACTAGGGTTCCCTCTGCCTACCCTATAGCGGGATACAGAGTGAAGCTGATTTTTTTATATATATGTATGTATTATATATTCTAATAATAGTATAATCAATAGATAAAGAATATTGTAAGTAACAGTATACTATATATCTATATAGTATATTCATAGGATCTGGCTGCTGATGCGACGTTCATGAGTTCGATTCCACTCAATTATATGAAGTATCTTATAAAAGTAGAAAACGCAATCACAAGCATATAAGTAGCTATTTCTTAGATTATAATACTTCCTTACAAAATATAACCCTTCACAAAATATATTAAAAGACCGATATTTCAAGCACACGTTTTACTCAAACGGTTTCCTTATTTCCATCAGAGCATCATAGAAGCTCGTGCACTATCAAATCGTATGTCATTACGGTCTCAACCCTGGGGTATTTTTATTTGACGTCTATTTGCGCTACCAGGATATTACTCGCCAGCGGCCACTAGACTATGTTTTTGTAAACTGTTGGCTGCCACTGCTTACTCTGTTGTATAGTGTTTATGAACGTGAAGCTTTTAAAGCTTAGAAATAGAAATTGTATAAAGAATGTAAGCTTAGATTTGAAAAATCTTAAGCAAAGTTGTCAATTTTAATGTAAAATAAATAAAATAAAAAATAAGTCATGCATGTAGGCAGAGGGAACCTAGTCTAAGACACTTCGTTGCCCACTTTCTGCCGAATTCTGGAGGCGTTGCGTGTTAAGTGGCAGAAGTCAACGCCACGCTTTGCCTCGACACCAGAGCGAAGAAATGGAAATATAAATTTAAGTAAATATTTCATCTCCTCGAGTAAGGATCGAACCCTCAACCAGTCGGTTTTACATTCACACTTTGTGCCGCTGCGCCACGACTGGCCTTAAATTTAAGTATAAATTACTAATACATTGAATGAATTATGAACGTCTTCATAAAAACAATTAAAAAGTAGCTTCACAGCAGCGAGTGCTCAATAAGAGAGAGGGAAAAAATGAGACACTTTTCATTTTTCTTCACCAGCCGTATTTGAGACCTTTTTGCCTTGCCAGAGACAAAAATAAAACAATCAATTTCCTCAATTAGTAATATTTTCCTCTATAACATGCGAAATATAAGACAAACTCGCTCTACAATTAGGCCATTAGACGCGCTCCACATAAGGAAATCTCACAAAATAAAACTCATTTTAGTGCTGTAGCATAAAACTTTATTATCCAATCCTAGCTTTCCACTAAAACGGAATGCCTGTCATGATAAAGCTAGTGCTTGAACGGCAGAATGCCAAATAAACTAGAAGAATGTAAGATTTTGGCATTATCGCATATATAATATAGGTAATATTAATATTCTGGCAAGGCTCCTTTTGCACTGACTGGCCAGTGCCACTTAGACTGATAAACTTCTTTTATTGTTATATTGTTAAGTAATAAGTCGCATCTCCAATTTTTCCCCCATAAAAGGGAAGGTAGAGGAAACCTAGTGTTAAGACACTCCGTTTCTCATTTTTCGGAAAAAAATCTAGACATTTCGTGTTAACCCGGGATAATTCAACACGGTGCTTTTGAAATAAATATAATGAATCTTCCGAATAGAGATCGAACCCATAAAGATGATTGACCTATTTTTTTTTTCATTTTAATTTATTGACTTATTTTCATTTTCTGTTTCTGGTAATAGGACAAGGCACGGGCTTGAGTTCCTCTGCTCCACACGCAATTCCTTGAGAATTCGGTGAAAAATGGGGATCGATGTGTCTTAACACTAAGTTCCGTCTGCCAATACTACTGTGCGATCCGAGTTCTCAACGCATTGCCAGCTGAGTGGCTGGACTCAGTGCCCCGCTTTGTCACGACACTAAATCAAAGAAAATAGAAATATTAAATATTTTATTTCCTGTAGTGGGAATCGAACTAATAACCTGTGGTATGTACAGTCACACTTCTTCCACTGCGCCACGACTGGCCTCAATTAGACACTTACAATAAAATCACAGTGAAGTGATGGATATTTTTCTTCATAATATAAGATAAGTAGAAATGGTACTTTGGTGTTTGCACAACTTGTTCATATGTAATATCTAAAATAAAAGACCCGTTTGACGTATCAAAGGGCGTCCTATGCACACAGATCCTTCCTACCATTTAATTGGGTTGGTATGTTTGGCTATTTCCCTTTTACCCTGTTACATCTTGTTAATATACTGTCTATATGGATATTATCGTTTATTTCGTATAAAGAAAATGAGTACTATATGAGAAAATAAAGATTATTTAAAATAAAATATATATATATTTCGTTACTAACCGACAATGCACAGCTCAAAAATAACATTGTGATTGTAAGGGTGCACTAAGGAAGGATTTTCCGAAATTTCTACAGGGAAAGGATATATATTATATTTTCCAAAAAAACACCTTCACTCTGTATACCGTACACAGCGAATAGGCAGAGGGAACCTAATATTAAGACACTCCGTTCCCCACTCGAAAAAACATGCACAAAATAAACGATATTATAATATAAAATATTTTATATTTTAATATTATTATGTAATAATATATTTTGATCAAGAATGTAAACCGGATACGCGGTGGCATGTAACGGCGGTATTCGGGTATATTTGCGCGACCCTTCAAGCGGCTCGTCCAGCCTCTTTATTGGTAAATTGTATTTGCTCTATGTTGCCAAATATTTGATGATATCGAAACTTACTGAATCGCTTTGATTCGATTATTTACTATCGAATATTTGAAAATTAAGTTGCTTGTTTCATGGATCTAGGGCATCGTGGTGCTTCTGGTTGTGGGTTTGATGCCCTCTCGAGGTAATATTGTTATAAAATTGCCGATGTAGTAAAACACGGAACGTCTCTGCACGAAATAAAAATTTGACTGAAAAATTAATAACAGAATATCTGGACACTGGTTTTTTATTCCTTTGCGGGAATTACTGTAAGGGATAATCTACTTGTTTTTTTTTATTATTATTATTATTGTGAATATCGCCATAATATGTAGTGTAATAAAATTATTTTTTTATAGTTAACTCTATTAAAAATTATTTTATATTTTATTTTGTATCACCCTACTCGCTGTACTAAGTATTTATCTTCTCCACCAACAAAATTTGTCGCAGTGTGACGTAATACAATGAAGTACTTTATAATATTTTTTATAGTCGACAAGAGTAATAAATAAAATGAAATGATAATGTCGTTTTAGAACATACTTTTTTTTAAATAGTTATCCTAATTAAATTAAAATTAAATTAAATTAAATTAGCTTCACGCTGTATCCCGCACACAGCGGGGTAGGCAGAGGGAACCTAGTGTTAAGACACTCCGTTCCCCACTTTCTGCCGAATTCTGGAGGCATTGCGTGTTGAGTGGCAGAACTCAACGCCGCGCTTAACCTCGACACCAGAGCGAAGAAATGGAAATATAAATTTAAGTAAATATTTCATCTCTTCGAGTGGGAATCGAACCCACAACCAGTCGGTTTTGCAGTCACACCTCGTGCCGCTGCGCCACGACCGGCCTCAAACCAAACCTTATCCTAATTATTTATTATATATGTAATTTCTAATACCTCTAAGAATATGGGCACAAAGTTTCATGATTATCAGTTGAATTGTTTTGAAAGCAACACAAACAAACTTACATTCAAAAATTTTAATATTATATTATAGATATAACGACTTTTGACGAAATAAAACGTCACCCTTATTTAAAATTATATGTTGTGAATACTTATATTCTATCAAATGAATTTGAATCTACTAACCATTGACATGGCCTAACATAAACTGACTAACACATAATCACACTAAATATATAACAAATTTAAATCCCTCGTATAAAAGAAACAGGGGCGCCATTATGTTCTCTTATAATACGTTATTTGATAAAATATTCAATAGATACATAATCCTGAGATAAAATCCCGGTTGGGAAAACAGGAAAACACGGTGCAAGCATAATTAGCCCCTAATATGACATAACCGGGGGTACTTGGGGTAATCTTGAGAGCGTCCCACGGGACTTTTTAGAAGGGGAACCTTTGAAAAGTTGTAATTTTTCATGCTATATCAAAATTAATGTGGAAAACGAATGTTTTGGTACTGAGTACTTAGTTAATTATGTTTTTAGGGTTTCGTATGCAAAGGGTAAAACGGGACTCTATTGCTATACCAAGCTGTCTGTCTGTGGTACTAAAGCTAAAAACTCATTATTTTATAAACTCAAAAAAATATTATGATAAGACATTTTTTTAGATCCAGGCTATAGCAGGGTGTGTAGGGAACTTAGAGTTAAGACACTACTGTTCCCCACTTTCTGCAGCAGAACTCAACGCCGCACTTTGTCTCGTTACCAAAGCGAGGAAATGAAACAAACAAACAAAATTTCTACTGTATAAAATATAAATACTAAGCATTTTATTTATAATACACGTTGATTACGTTTATTCAAGATACTGTAGCTTCATAAAAGCTATTTGAATGTATGCTGCTGAATATACCTAATGTAAAATAGACTCTAGATCGCATTCACACAGATCTTTTTATTTCTCGTTTTTTTTTTACAAAAGGCAAACTGAATGAGATGTTAAGTCACTCTTTTTAATTTTAACCTTAATTTATAATTGTTCCATAGCGGAAATTAATACTATATATACTCTATTCATTTTGGCATGAGACAAAATATAAACAAAGAAATACTGTTTCTTAAACTTGTATATTAAAACAAGAAACTTGATAAAAAGAACAAAAGTAACAACCACCAATCGTTAAAATGGCGGACACAATCTCATATCACATTTTAATGTAAAATATCGCAATAACTGTGCTTTATAATTTATTATAGTAGTTTATTTTTATAGTATTAACATGCGTCTTAAGTTTGAGAAGAAGTTGGCTTTTGGGTGTTTTTACATGTCAAGTATTTAAACATTAGAAAATAATATCAGAATGGGATTTGAATCCACACCTAAAATTTTTAATTATACACGTTAAAATTACACGATAATATCGTCTGAGCAGGGTATTAAACGTGATATATAGTGACAGTTCTCTGATTTAGTGTCTACGTAACTTCCACTACTCATTCATATTGCTTATATTATATTAAAATTTGCACATATTTTGTCGGTACCACGCGTTTTTCTTTATAGCAGAGAGAATATAGTGTCTGGATATTCTATTTTTCGCTGTAAGCTACGCATAATACATTACTACAGAAAAAATTAAATGTAAAATAACCTTTCAAATTTATATATCTAAACAAAATCCGTTATCTGAAATAAAACACTTTTGAGTAACCGTTTTATTACATACATACAGGTCTATATTTTATAAGATTTTTAATGCTATCCGAAGAAAAGTTTTAGTATTTTAAGTATTCGTATATTTTTAAATAGAGGGTACAAAAAAATTACTTTAATTTCTTCAAGGATCTTAGCTTAGAGATCAATCAAACACGTTACACTCTGTATAATAAGAATTGTTACCATTAATCTGCAACTGGCAACACGCTTTACTATTAATTTTATACGACAATTTAAAGTTTTATGACATAAAATTCACACCATCGTATTGTAGGCTATATAGTTTAAACTACTAGCGACCTAAACGCGGCTTCGCCCGCTTGATCTTGTTAAATTTTAACCAAATCATACAATACTTTACATAAATTGTAGCTTATGTGTTATTCTGACGTATGTATAAGCTATATTACTATAAAGCCTCATCAAAATCCGTCCAGCTGTTTGTTCGTAAAATTGAAACAAGTATCCATTCTCATAAACTTTCTCATTTATAATATAAGTAGGATAGCCTATCATACTTTCGATATTTTGAATTTTACCACTCTATGTCTCTATGTAACAGATGAACCGGTAAGTAGATACTTACAGTGGGAAGACACTCCACTATGAAATAGAGAAACCTGGTAAAATTCCACAGATGCGTAAACAAAAAAAAATAAGCTACTACCACGAAAAAGTTGGTACGCGGTTAGCATACGACGCTATTAATTATTGTATTACATTTAGAACGTCAGCAACCCTTTCTGTCTGTCCGTCTGTCTGTCATAATTACGAATGTTACATGACGTGCGTTAAACTGATTAAGAAATTTGGTTAAAATATTATATTAATGAATAGATGTGATTTGGTTAGTTTTAAATTATATTTAACTAAAAATAACTTTAGTTAAGTATAGTATGCCTAAAACTTATCATGAGGAGTACGTTAAAAGACATGGCGGTAAGATCTGCCACTCAACAAGCAGTATTTCCATCGGGGAGTGTCTTAACAGTAGGTTCCCAGATTCCCTTCAGCCTACCCTGCTATGTACGTGATACGACGTGAAGCTAAACCAAAATATCATAGCCTAGTCAAGTGGGAATCAACTTTAAAACCTACGTTTACAATCAGAAGCGTATGAGTGTTTCAAGATTAATTTTACATTGAACACCACGTTTGTCCTAAAACAGCGGAAAATTAAAAATTGTTCAAACAATAATTCCTGCGAGTGGAAAATGAACCCACAACCACATCATATTTACGATCAGATACTGTACCACGGCGCCACAATAGCCTGATTTTCATAAATTTCTATTTGTAAATTTGTATCTACATAATAAATTAAATCATTTTTCTAAAAGTTTCCCTCTCACAAGAAATGAAGCGTTATATCCCATTTAAATTTAATAAAGCATCGAAAAGCGGGCTCATTAACTTTGTAAGAGTAACGTTAGAAAAATTACAACCCCTCCTTGCCTTCCTTGGGGATGATGAAATGTACTTTATTTCATCATTATAGTATAATACGTTTAAAAATATTTGCTGGAGATTTTTTAAAGTAAGTTTTCAAAGTTATAGATATATAAAACCTCAGAAGAAACTACTGTGTTCAAACTCAGTTTCACGCTGTATCCCGCACATATCAGGGTAGGCAGAGCGAATCTAGTGTTAAGACACTCCGTTCCCCAGTTTCCGCCGACTTTTGGAGGCATTTCGTGTTGAGTGGCGGACCTCAACGCCCCACTTTGCCTCCAAAACAGAGCAAAGAAATGGATATGGATATATGGATGGAATATAAATGTAAATAAATATTTCATTTCCTGGAGTGGGAGGCCAGTCGTGGCGAAGGAGCACAAAAAATGACTGTAAACGCGACTGGTTGTGGGTTCGATGCCACGCCATGATAAATTTACATGCCATGATAAATATTTCATGAATATTAAATGAAACAGAACTATAATACTAAAACTAATGTATTACCACATTATTGCGTATACGACCTATACCTTATCCAAAAAAAAAATTATCTACCTCTATTTAGTAACTATATTTAAATTCAAATAAATGTTTCTTATTATCTAAAAGGATACCTTAGAAAAGTAAACAGCTTTATAAAGGAAAATCCTGGGATTCCTAGGAGTTTATTCTGCATCTCGAAGCTTGTATAATTTAAAAAATGGCCGTCTGTGGTCACAACGCGTCGTAATAAAGTTACATAGAAATACTGCTTTGATAAATAGTGAAAAATATTTTTTTTTATGAGAAAAAATTAGGTTTTAAGTAAATTTATAAGTTGTACGTGTTTATTTCTTTGTCTATTTAACAAGTCCTCCACACCATGTCAATGACCAGAAAGCTCATATGGTGTTTTCCCACCATTTATTTAAAATACAACTGTTCTATTTTTCATAGTCAATACTCTATTAAAAGCTTATATTATAATTAATTAGTCAAGATGATATTTTCTATGTTTTTGAGCAGACTATCCCGCGTACAGCAGGGTAGGCAGTGGGAACCTACAACTCTAAGACACCATCTCACCCATTTTTTGCCCAATTTTCGAGGAATTACGTTGAATGGCGGAACTGAACGCCGTGCTTTATCTTGTTACTAGAGCAAGCAAATAAATAAAAAAGTATTCCGTTTGTAAATCAAACCCAAAACAGTCTCTTACAGCAAGACGTTGTTCTACTGGGCCACCACGCCTCAAATATTTTATGTATATCTAATTTAAGAAACTATTTTGTTTTACAGTAGTGGTTTCAACATGAGTAAAGTATGGGAGTGCCAAAACAGAACAGATTTTGATATTACATTATCTTACTATATATCAAAAAAGAGTTCAACGAACTTTTCATATGATTGAAGGAAAATGTAAATTCCGATCTCGATACAGTTGAAGCGTATTGTTGAGTGCCAAAAAATTCTTGGCAGTGTCAATATAACCAAAATATTATACATTTACAAATAAAAGCTTATATAGAAAATTAAGGGGACCAGTGCCAAAACTATTACAATGATATAACAGAATGTTCTATTTGTTCTGTCTTATCATCTCTCATTCGTCTTATCATAATATTTGATTGTAAAATATTTAAGTTTTAAAACTTTATTTTACGTCTGTTCATAAAAGTAGGGAATATTTTATGTTTTAAGACCGTCTGATGTTATAAATTGTTGTATGTTCCAAATTTAGTGATATCGATCCTGATTTTCTGGTTATTGGTAATGGCTTATATTAATCGACTTATATTAAATTACGAGATTTTTGTTTATTATTACAAGCTTTCAATGGACCAGATAATGAAGTATCCTAAAAATAGACGGGAACGGAATCACTTAACACTAGGTTCTCTTTATATTATCTCTTGCAATATGCGGGATACAGCGTGAAACTACAAAAAAAATCAATTACATCATATAGCATTTATAGCAGTATTCTAGCTCTACGTTTTGCCACTCACAAAAATATCCAACAAAGATTAACTTATTTAACTGGCTTTCAATATTCATGGTTTGCTTAAGAGTTTACGAATTACGCAGCGTTAAGAATTATAAAACTCCGTCACGGGGTTTACGAGACTTCGGTAAATTAAATACGGTTTATACAAATTTCGTTCGTTAAAATCAATGGTGAAGTTATTTTTAGATAAAATAGAAGTTATTATTTAATTTTTATTATATATTTATATATATGTTTGAGTTTTATGAGGCTATTATGACTACAATATGTGAGGCCAGTCGTGGCGCGGGAGCATAAGCGTGCGCTGTAAACGTGGCAGGTTGTGGGTTCGATTCCCACATTGATCTCTTTAGAATCGAAGTGGAATGTATAAATGTATATTATTTCATTACATCACAGGTAAGTAGAGAGAATCTAGTGACAAGACACTCCGTTCACCGCTCTCCGTCCGAATTCGAAACATTGTATATTGGATCGCGTAACTTAATACTTAGTTATTCCAGAGCAGGTTATCGAAATTCAAATAATTATTCAGCAGAATAAAAATGAAAGAAAAAAAAACCATTCGCCACAAAGGCTCCATTACAAAATCTCTTCATAGTCGCTATTATATAATATTTTCGATTGCCACCCCACTGTATTCGATGGAATTTAATAAAAGAGGAAATTAAATTTTGTATGAAACGAAGAATAACTTTTGCCGATAGGAAGTTTGTGCTGATCAAACGATAGAATATTACTTTAAAAAGACCGACTTACTCAAAACTACTGTAGAACACCAAAGTAGCATATTGTTCAAAGTTTTTTGATTTGATAGTGGAATAGATCAATGAGGTCGTGGTGGTGCAGTAGTACAATTGCCGATTGATAACGCGACGGTTGTGGGTTCGAGTAATATTCGGGGGAATGAATTAATTATATATACACTTAATACGTAATGTCTCGAAAGTTGGACGGTGCGTGGGAAACACAGTGTCTTAACACTTTCCCTCTGCCAGCTATATGCGGGATGCAGCGTAAAGCTACAAACTGGAAATTTTAAAATATTTTCCTTTGGTAATCACAATTTACTTTCACGAAGAATGCAAAAGATACTTTTATTAATAAACATTATTTTTGTTACAGGTAACTAAAGCAGGGTATGAACGACTGTAAAAGAGATGAAGAAAATAAGCAGCTTATGTGGTATAGTAAATGCTATCAAAAGTAGTGAGAAATTACTATTATTCTACTCTAAAAAAATATATATATTCTTTCGTAGGGACAAAAACTTAAAATAAGTATTTTAATTCTTTAGTATAAATCTGGAGGCACTGATACTGGTCCCAATAATATATGTAAAATATAATAGCTACAATCTATTTGCTCTTCGCGCTTAATCCTACATCTGCCATGTAGCCATAGAGGGCCTAGTGTCGAAACGCTCTATTTACAGCATTAAGTTTAATGTCGCAATTTGTCTTATCATACCATGAAAACAAAAGTAATATATTATTCCGTGTAGGAAGCGAACCGACAACCATCGCTTACACAGCCATGCACCACTCTCCTGCGCCACAATATCCTAAAGATTAATAGCATAGTAAAATATTTAAATATAACCAAAACACATAAGGTAAAGTAGGAAACAAGTGGTAGTATAACAGAATTTCATCAACCTAAAACTCGTAAAACGCTTCAATTAATGTTTATATCAGTTAAATAATTTAATCCAGAACTTTGATGGTTCATCAGGCATTCGGACGCCATGATTGCGTACCCCTAGGAAACCCCCTTCAAGAGTATAAATTTTAGAACATTTTCAACCTTCCACACGTTTCTATACGGTCGAGAAATTTATTCTAGAATATTCATGAATTTTCTAGTTACCACCCCACGGTTAAAGGCCGTGTATATCTATTATCCTAGAAGTCCGGTAATTGAAGTTTAGAACTCGAATAGTATTATGCAGCTATCTATATACATATATTGTTATATTTTAGTTCCGCTTTGTAGCATTTTCAAAATTGTTTTTGAAAATAATTATTTTAAACATAATTAATAATGTTTTAATCTTTATTGAAAATCTCGTGGCGCAGTGGAACAGCATCGACTGTAATCGCGATAGATATAATATGAGTTTGATTTTCACTTGTGGAAATTTCTGTTATTTTATTTAAATTTATTTTTGTTTCCCGCTCTGGATGTTTCTTATATTGACCGAACACGGGGAACGTAATTTCTGAACACTACGTTCTCTTCTTTCTATTTTTTTTTTATTTTATGTTAAATAAATTTGCGCCAGTCGTGGCGCAGTGGCACAAAGTATGAATGTAAAACCGACTGGTTATGGGTTCTATCCCCATTCGAGGAGATGAAATATTTACTTAAATTTTTCTATTTCCATTTCTTCACTCTGGTGTCGAATCAAAGCGCGGCGTTGAGTCCTGCCACTCAACACGCAATGCCTTAAGAATTCGGCAGAAAGTGGGGAACGGAGGGTCTTAACACTAGGTTCCCTCTGCCTACCCTGATATATGCGGGATACAGCGTGAAGCTGATTTATAAAAATAAATTACCCTTGTATAAAAAAAAATAATCTAAACAAACAAAAGAAAAACAATACTTGCAAAGAAACCACAATAGAAGTCGTGTAATTAAATACCGCGGAGGTTTCTTGGAGTTTGTTAAGAAGTTGTTCCAAGGTATTAGTTGTAAGACGCCTGCATTGTTCACTTTTTCACGTTTAAAACCTGCCCGTTGAAGCTATAATTTTGATTATTAAAATGAACTAATATTTACGAGGCGATCGAGTGCAGTGGCATAGCGTCTGATTGTAAACGCAACGGTTGTTGGTTCGATTCCCAAATGAAAACATAAGTCACTCATATTTCCTCGCGCTAGGAAGTATGGCACTAAGTTCCACAGGTTAACACGCAATGTCTCGCGGAGCGGAGTTCTAAGCACCATGATGTGCCTAAATTTTATTTTAAAATGATTTTTTCATACAAAAATATAGTTGTAACAATAAAAACAACTATTTTATTGAACCAAAAATCTTAAATTACTTCAAGCAACCAACCAACCCAACTAGTAACCGCACAAAAAAACCACAAAATTTAAGAAACAACCCTAACGAAAATTCTAGAAGTTTCCCCTTCAATATATAATCCGATTAATATCGCTTATAACAAATGCCTCGATGTACCATTAGGACCCTTACGCGTTTTTTTAACCCCTTAGTAAATCTAAGATGGTCACGGCAAAATTAAAAATAATACCTCCCTCAGGACTTTACCACTTCTTTCTATGCTTAGTTAATCAGTTGAAATATTTAATTAGTGAGCCGAAAGCTTTTCGTCATTGAGCTTTCAACCCTTTTTTGTAGTGCAATTTATAAGATTTAGCGGAAATGGTAGTTTTATCAGTTTTACGCTGTGTCCCGCACGCAGGAGAGTAGGCACAGGAAACCTAGTGTTAAGACACTCCATTCTCCACTTTCCGCCGAATTCATATAACATTGCGTGTTGAGTGACGGAACTCAACGCCGTACTTTGCGTAAACACCAGGGCGAAGAAATGAAAATATAAATAGCTTTAAATTGGCGGATTTAACCGCATTGCTATGCGGTAAGGGGCCTATCCTTATATAGGGAACCTGATATTAAGATACTGTGTTCTCCAGTTATCGAGAGTTGCGTAGCGGAACTGAACGCCACACTTTGTTTAGAGAAAATGTTTAAAATGAGAAAAAATAAAAAAATATTCTTAATTTTTTGTTCTTAAATTTTATTAAAACAGTCTAGAGAAAAATACCGAATTTAAAAGGATTGAAATAAATTTAAATTTAATATTGATAGTGTAATGATAACCAAAGGGTATATAACATAATTGTTGATTATAATTATATATTCTTACTGTATTGGAAATGAGTCAACTTACGTACAATAAGAAGACAGGAAAAAAGTACGATTACATTATACGCTATAAGTGGCTACTTTGTACCACTCGACAGGACCCCAAACATTTCATTTTCCTTCAGGAAATTTCAACGGACCTACTAGTTCTTAGATTAGTATTAAGATTGTGAAAATTATTTATTAATTCTTTAATTATATTTTTAATTGAATCAAAGATTACTACGATATCTTTACACAATTTATGCATGTAGTGATATAAATTTACATCGGTTTAGGTGGTTTTGGCGTAGAGTTTGACTGCAAGCGCAAAGGTCGTGGGCTTGAGTCTTACTTGGGGAACGAATTATGTTTATTTCCTCGCTCTGGTAACAAGACAAAGTGCAGCGTTCATTTTTTTTATCATTAAACACGCAATGTCTCAAATAAGACGGTTCGTAGCGAACCGAATAAGTGAAAGGAGATTTCGAGGTCGATGAGAGACATCGTAAGCAGGATCAAAAAATGTCAATTCTTTTACTTGCCTCGATTGGGAAACTATATAATTAATAAATATTATATATTGTTAAGAAAAAAACTACTTTTCTGAACTTAGCACCTACTATGCATGCATGTTACTCATTAAGTATAGGTACAAAATAGATCGATCGTTCAAGCTTTATTAGACATATTAAAACTTACTTTTAATGTAATGACACAACTTTCATAATCCTTTTTAATCTATTTTCCGCTTAATCTTTCTTAAAACAAGTTGTTTGAAAGCTTCAAAGTAAAGAAGGATTTTAACTAATTATAATATCGTAAGCTTATCAACAAGAAAGCTGAACAAAAGTTACGAATTTGAATGCTGAGTCGATCAAAGACTTATATTAAAATTGACTATTCAATAAAAACAAATCTGTTTTTAGTAATTTCTTTAATATTAGCAATTACACATGTTAATGATAAATAAATTTATATTTTTTAGGTTCCAAAAATATTATATAACTACACGCTATGGTTTTTTTCCATTACGGAATGAGAACCATTTTCTTCGCATTTTGACAAGGACAAATTATTCACATAATTATTGACCAGTGAATCATAGGTATATCATAATAATATTTATACAAAAAAATATGTATAATTCTATCACTTAAATAGTAAAAGAGGCAGAGGCACCCTAGTGTCAAAACTCTCTTCTCCACTTTCCGCCCCAATTCGAACACTGCATATTGAGTGACGGAACTCAACGCTGCACGCGGTGGTTCCAAAACGGAGACATTAATGAACTCCTCCGATACTAAGAAATCTACCTACTAAATTAAGGAAAACCCAATCTGTCGACCCTTCCACTTTATAATAAGGGTTAAATTCTTGATGCATGCACTTAATTAAGTCTGTCAAGTCGGTATAATTTTTCAACGCCTCGAGAAGCTCACTCACGGTGACGTCTCCGTTTAATACAGCTTTATGGGAAAGCTTTCAGTTTCTATTTTCATTAATTTATTTTTAAAGTTTATTTATGTGGAGGCCCTTGTGGCGCAGAGGCACAAGGGTGTAACTGTAACGCTACGGTTGTTGGTTCGATCCCCATTGGAAGGAATGAATTATTACTTATTAATATTTTTATTTTTTCACTCTGGCACTAAAGTAAAAGCAACGTTGAGTTCCGCCACTTAACACGCAATGACTTGAAAAATTCGGCGAAAAGTGGGGTGTAGGTTACGCTCTGCCTATCCTGCTTTGTGAGGGAAACATTGTAAAAATTTTAATTTTTTTCTATTTATGTCATTGTAAAATTATTTTTAAATACAAATAATATGTTTGAAAGGATATTTTAAGTAACTAAATATTGTACTACAGTTTGTTTTTAGACTCTTGAATTCTTTTTTGACATCCAAAATTTATATGAATACATTTATTTCTACAAAATAATTAATTTTATAAAGGTTAAATATTAAATGCTATTTCAATTACTCTTAAAAATATTTAATTTGGACACTGTCGTCAAATAAAACGTCAAATGAAAAACGAATAATGATGCGTTATACACGTTAAAAAAAACTGAATTTTTCCACTTAACACCTTATATTTTAGGGTGCCCTAATAAATATATATAATTTGCAGATTTACTCTAGATCCTTATTTTACAACCACATTTACAGTAAGATGCTAAATAAATTCATTTGACTTTTTTCCTCGGTTTAAGATCGTAAAATCGAGAAAAGAACTGTCACTTGGTCATTCTTTTTGAATGAAAAATAATCATATAAATAAAAAAAATATTAATCTAAAATAAAATTTTTGCCAACCTTTAAGAAAAGAAAGGAATATTTAAAGCGTGTTCAGATTTCTCTATAGCTTAATTTATTACACTTCGTTTTAGCTTTCAGCGTTCGTCACTATAATTCACGATCAGTGCCGTCGTAAAACGGAACGTAACGTTTGGTGTCACATTGAATTTTACGAGGAATACGTTATTTTGTTCCTTTTGAAGATTTTTTTTATATTATTCATAAAATAGGGGATATGGGGACGATAAGTAAGCGTGGCTATAAAACTGACCCGTGCGACTAGATTTCTGTATATATTTAAATACTATCAACTACATTCTGAGATATATAAATGAAGTTAAATGTTAAAAATACAATGCATTCTATATGTTTTTGAAAATGTTTAGCTATGTATTGCTTAATGTGACTATTTTGTTGTATTATACTAAAATATAGTAGACAAGCAGAACCTAGAGTCAAGACACTCTGTTTTAATTAATTTCAATGGGAATTGAACCTGATAGTCACATACCTTCCTAATAAATTGTAAAATACTATATTTATACGTACACATTCCAAATTCACTATCAACCTTAACACAATAGAAACTAGCCTTAAAAAACAGAAAATAAACATATACTTCCACATTTCCGAAGAAGTTTACGAATATAAACTGAAAAATAAGGGAAGGCACACCTCATATCGTGATGGAACCAATAAATATAGGCTATTCGTCAAACTTCAAAGCTGTGATTAACTCATAAAAAAGGATATTGGATCTTTGAATTACAAGCGGGGGTGTACGCACGCCATCCGCACATAGTATTTATGGAGGCTCCACTGTTTCAGTTTTTTTTTTATTGGCAGATTACGGTGCGCTTTCATTAAAATATACCGTCACGTACACTTTTATGTACTATGCGCACAGTTTTTCTTCATTTTGAACACAAAAAATTGTTTTAGTTTTCTTTTTTTTTCGGAATAACTCTTGTTTGACATGGGATTTTGTAATAAGAAGGTTTTTGGTGGTGGTGGTGGTGGAAGGTAATGTGGCAGTGAGACAGCGTGTGAATGTAAATTTGATGGTTGTGGGTTCAATTTCACTTGGGGGAAGGGTGATATAAATTGTTTTCTTTTTCATTGCATCTCGAATTCAGATGGACAGCGGATAACGTAGTAAGTTTTCACGCAAGTCTTTCAACACAACTACATCATGATACTATCTACATATTGTAGTATTTTACTTAAAATCATATTAATTTATATGATATTGTCATAATATAAACGTTTAATTAATACTGTCATAAGCTATAATAGCTATAACGCTAAAATGGTTCACACATTTCATATAGATTGGACCAAATGACTGCCTAATTAAGGGCTGATGTACATGAAAAATTAATTAAACAGTAAAAACGTTTCTTAATAACATTAGCATTAAAATGTAAAGATTAAAGATATATTTATAAGTCGTGGCGCAGTGGTTCTGCGTATGGCTGCAAATGATTGTGGTTTTCGCTGGGAAAATGAATCATTTTTAGTTACACTCACTGGTAACAAAACAAAGCGCGGTGTTGGGTTCAACCATTGTACACGAAATGTCTGAAAAAATGAGCGTAAAGTAAACATAGTGTCTCAACATCATGTTTCCTCTACCGCTTACCGCTATATACGAGATACAGCGTCAAGCTAAAAAAAACCGGAAAACAAACATATTAAATATCTCTCTGTCTCTGTCTCTTTCTGCCAAAATTCTTTTTTTTTTGTTTAAATGAGATCAATTCGAATTCAATTTATAAAATGAGATTAAGTAATATTTAAGTAACTCGTATTATGTTATAATATTTTTTGTTTCCACCTTCTTACCCTTAACTTACCGAAACTGTACATACAAATTGCTCGTCAATATACACGACGTTAGAATGATTAACGTCTTGCCGTGGAAGGTGTGCTTTCTATGTTACATAGATAAAAACATATTTTATAATATTATTTTTTGTTATTGGTGTAAGCTGTATATTCTATTATCTTGATACATATGTATATTATTGTGTAGAGCGGATAGAGCTAGAATTTTCTAGGAAAGGAAATATACAACAGTGGACGAAAATAGGGTGATGATGATGATGATGATCATAAAATTAAATTCCTTCTTTCTTTTTAATCTATTTCTTGCTGAAATTATTTATTTCATTTTCTCATGTGAAAATTACACTAATTATGTCAAAAATTTTAAATAATTACTATAAATGTCAAAGCGCGGTGTTGAGTTCCACGACTCAACACGCCAGTCTCTCAGTCTCTCGAAAATAATCTAAAAAAAAGGCTTTTTTCTATTCGAACAGCAGTTCCTGAGATTACCGCGTACAACCAAACAAAATCTTCAAGTTTATAATAATAATAATAGTAGTAATATATATACATCTATATTACAGTATTTTCATATAAGAAAATATATTTTATTTTTATATAGGATCACCTATTAAGCATTCACCTGTATTGGTATATAAAGCGTGTTATTGAAAGTGATATATGATCGTGAGTCTTGGGGAACGTGAGCATGATTGGCATAGATTTATTGCTCGGAAGGTATGTGGTGAAAATTATTATAGCGATATTTTTGACGTAGAGATATTAAGATGCTTCGTATATTATAAATATGTATCTACGTATAAACAGTATTTTATTAGCTTTTTTTTAATTTCATGTTTTTCTCCCATATAGCATGGTAATCAAAAAGATTCCAGTGTAAGAAAACTCCGTTCTCTACTTTTCGCCCAATTTTCAAGACATAGTGTATTGTGTGGTGGAACGCAGTACTTCGTCTTTTTACCAGAGCGGATCAATGAAGCTAAATTATTTATTTTATTTTATTAAGCTATATTTTTATTAAGCTTAATTCTCGCGTTAACAGATAGATGCTGTGGCGCGGCACCACGACGACTTTGTGAAAAATAATAATAATTAAAAATAAATAGAAAATACAAATAATATTAGTTCATAACTATATTTATTCAAATTATGTATATTCTTTACACCAAATAGGAAAGAAGGATAAAAAGATAAAAAAGGAAATAAGGATAATTTGTAGGCAGCTCTACTTACGTGATATAACTGCATCAAGCCAGTGTATATTGCAACAATAAATTGAGGTACAAAAACAAAGAAATTAGCTAGCATTATTCATTTTATCGAATATAAATATTTGGTACCAAAATATGCAAAACAAAACTAAAAGTTCACTAAAACGTTACACAGAAGTATTTCAAAACATTAACTTCTTTAATATTTCTTACAAATTTTGAAAGTATTCTCACAAATAACGTTCGGGCTACGGCGTAGCGTGCTACGAGAGCGGATTCGTAGAGGCTCGTAGCATTTTTTAGTTAAATGACAAGAAACGTGAGCTTTTTTAACATCGTATCTGAAGTTAATGCTCAACCTGAGCGAACGAACAAAAGGCAAGCTATTGTAAGGAAGCCTTTTGACCCGAATCCATTGTGTCGAGTTTAAAAGACTTTATTATGGGGAAGGGGATATCTCTTGAAGTTGAAGATGTATTACCAGCTTTAGAAATAACTAGCTGGAACGGTGATTCCCCTTTTAATATTTTGATCATTCGTTTTATTGTTTATGGTGATAGAAAAAAAATAGATTTTATTAGGGGATAGGCAAAGAAGAAATAGGAAATGTATAATTGAATGAAATGTGTACATTAGATATCGATATAGAGTTCATAAAGTGCTAGTTAAATAGTGTAATAAACATTTATACCACACACGTTAGAAACTTCTACTGTATCTCTTCAACTTTTCCCTATAAATTTGTTTTACCATATTTATTTTACTTGTATGATTTTTACATTCAGTTATTTAGCATTTCGCTTAATAACAAATATACAACAAAAACATTTGTTTTTGTAACGTTATTAGTAAACATGAACAACATCAATTAATATAACAAAGACTGTATATTTATTTCTTGAAATTATAATTTTGTCGAATTATTTTCAATATTTTTCATTTCCCTATTCCAATTCTGGAGTCATTGCGGGTTGAGTAAAACTCAACGCCGCGCTTTGCCTCAACACCATAACAAATAAATGAAAACATGAAATATTTAATTTACTCGAGTGAGAATCGACTCACAACCTGTCACGCTTACAGTCACACGCTTGTGCCTCTGCGGCACGATACCTCAGATATTTAGATTTAAAGGAAATTTAATACTTAAAGTGCTTCACATATATTCTATAAGTTGAGACATTTGATAGACGCATGATAAATGGCAACCAAGGATGGGTGGAAACTGTAGCAGATGAGGAGGAGAGGAGGGAGAGGGAAAATTTACATAAACGACACTTAATGGCCTGCCAAGGTGCGTTAACCTATAATCCGATATTATGAAGATGACTGATAGTATAGTAATTAAGAGATTGTTATTAGTATGAACGTTGTCCTTACTAAATATTCTTTGATTTTGTAGGATAGTACTGGAGGCCTAATTGTTTTTTCTTTTTCTTTAATACTATTTTTGAAGCTTCACGCTTTTCACACATAGGGTATACGGAGGTAACCTAGTATAAAGACTCTTCATTTCCTCCTTTCTGGAAAATTTGCGAGACACTGTGTTGAGTATACAAATGTAAAAAAATAAGGAAATATAAGAAAAATTGAGCCTGCACCCTAAAACTAAAATCTAGACAAATAAAATATACAAAAATTAAATAAACAAATACCCCTTATAAAATTATTTAGTTAATAAATGTTAAAACATTATTATTTTATGACGATGTTTACCCATAAAGGCATTGTCTCTTCCTCCGTTGTGATACAGAGAGACGCTCGGCGCCATCGCGTCCCACTGCGATTATTCCTTCTGACACTTTTGTTTTCCCTATATTGTATTAAATATTCTATAAACATAAGAATTTCTACATCAAAATTACTATAAAATAACCAATAGACATTGTTAAAAAATTAATTTGATTTTGACTTAAAGTGTATGTTTTTTTGTTTTCTTTTTTATAGTTTTCTTGCTGTCTCACATAAAGCAGGATACGTAGAGGGAACCTGGAAACTTAATTTCAAGACATTCCATTCCCATTAGGACAATTCCGTACCCCACTTTTTTATTAGTTCTTATAATATTCATTGTTAGTCTTAGATTCTCTCTCTTCTTTAGTTTTATTATATTTATTGGTTGATATTTTTTTTCCTGTCTGTTTAAAATACAAATGATATATTATAATTATATTACTTTAATAAAAAAAATCACGTTCGTATCGGCGAAAACAGGCTTAACGGAGCCTTATCTGCATTGATGAGATAGCGAAACGTCTTCAGAGCTGCACGTTCGGCCGTACACAATGCAGTTTTGATACCGACGCTGTTATACAGCAGCGAAGCATGGGTATTACAGAAGAATAATGTAAGAAAGATAAATGCCGTGAATATGTGATCTCTTCGTAGGATATGCGAAGTCAGCTTAGCTGGTCGAATCTCTCTGGCAATGAAGAGATACACAGAATGGCAGTTACTAGCGAGGATGTCACGGTGAGAATGAAGAAGAACGTGCTCAGCTAGTTTAGGCCCGTCGAACCAATGAGTGATGAAAAAATGATAAACAGATTTATGATGGAAAAGTGAGGGGTACGGGAGGTAGAAGAAAACCTTGGTTTACCTTAAAAAACACAGTATCGAGAATACTGGAGGAAGCTCACGTAAAAAGCATGTTGATGACAGTGGACGAGGCGAAAGAGGTATGTAGAGACCGTAGCGTTTGGCGCTCCGTTATCTCTGACTACCCCACTAGGGATACAGCGAAGCTAGATAGAAAGATAGACATATATATTTTATAATAAAAATTATATAATACCCAAAAGAAAACTCTACACATTCATAAACATAACATTCATTAGAAGAAACGCGACGCAGCAATTTAACTAAAACGTCTAAACGTCATTTTCATTTTGGGCATTCAACAGAATAGCACGTGACGCCGCACTTAAGGAGTGTTCGTTAAATTCTTCAATTTCACTGAGAGACGCTGTAATGAAACATTTCAAACAATCTTTACCTAAGAGGTTCATTCCTGCCGAGATGAATGCGAGAGGATTTTCTTAAGGCATATTTAGCGTGTGTAGCGCAGACATGCGACTAATCTTGTTTAAAACTAAATTGTATTATACATACATGTAAGACACCATTTTAGAGTATTTAAAATATGTTTGACTGTTTATGTTTTTTTTTTTTGTTTTATGTGATTTTAGATATATATTTTTTATGACTTTACAGGCTTATTTCATTTACAGTATAAAAAAGTACATTTAATATAATAAACAAACAAAAAATAAGTAAAAATATTAGTTAACTGTATGTTTGTGTTCCTACATTTATCAAAAACAATAAATAAACGCTCGTATCGTTTACTTGCGTCGAATTAGAATTCTATTTGTTTCTGTTCTCCAAAGGGTTGAAGACCTATGTATATTTGATATTATTTTAGCTTGATATCTCCTTGCGATCTGAAAAAAAAATATTGATGTTTATTAAGCATATTGCAGGCACACATACAGATTAACGGATAACAAAGTGATCTTATAAGAATTCCATTTTCTCTAAAAACGAATTTAACTGATATTTTTCACTTTCATCATAGTAAACGCTATGTGTAAATACAATGTACACAAAGCACAAGCCAGACATTAGTCGTCTCAAGTTTACCGCCTTAATAAACCATCACACGTCGCACTCATTACGAGAATCTTCGAGAAACTTCCAAGGAACACGACGCCTTTGTTTTAATTCAAGTAAATAACTGTATTCATCTATAAAACATATTAGAGCGTGTGACAATGCGAGCAAAATCTTGTTAGACAAGTTTATATTAAAGGGTAAAACACAGCGTCTAAATATTTTGCTTTTGTAATACTAGTGACACTCTAGCGGCTTCGCCCGCTTAAACTGATTATAAAACTAAATCTTTACATAAAGTCTATGTGGTCTTTTGATATATAAAGTACATTACTGTAAAAGTAAAGGCTTGACACTTTGGCTTTGCGTAGAGACGTCTCCTCGCTGTGCGTTTTCTACCACATTTATCATAGGGAGTATTCTGAAGAACTATTTGATCTTTTACCTGCCACCAAATTTTCTAATCGCATAGTATATCATCAACACCATCTGGATACATGGCACTCCACTACTGTGTGGTTTCGTAGGAATTTCCTTCCACGCGCCACGCAACTGTGGAATGGCCTACCTGCGGCAGTGTCTCCAGGTCGATGTGACATAGATACCTTCAAAAAGCGCGTCTATCTCCACCTTAAAGACCGGCGACGCACCTGTAGCTCCGCTGGCGTTGCACGAGGTCGTGGGCGTTGGTGGTGGGTTTTTTGTCCTTTTCCAAAAAAAAAAAATTATCTAAATCTATTTAGTAGTATTTGCGTGATAGCGGAACAAATTAATTATACAAGCAAGCTAAGCAACCTTGCTTAGGGAGTGTAGAGGAGCCCTAAGGGAATATTTCCCGAAATTCTTAAGGTAGCAGGGAAAACCAGATTTTACGTTTTATAGTCCAAGCGAAGGAGATTGTGGGTTCACTTTTACATTTTTACGTCCACTGTTGCGCGACTCATAAACAAATACCTATACCTACTAAAGTACTCTAACGTCCAACATCTAGTTCTCGATGCTATTAAGCTACCGATATATTGGCCGCGGTAATGTCAGCCATCGGGACTATTATTACTAATCGGCTATAAGTAAAGCCAATAGAGAACATATGTGACTAATATTGTACTTGATTGGATTTGTCGACATTTTGTAATAGGACTATATAAGTTTTTTTTTGTTTCACACTGTATCCCGCATATATCACAATAGGCAGAGGGAACCTAGTGTTAAGACACTCCGTTCTCCGTTTTTCGAACTTCATAAGAGACATTGCTTGTTATATGGTAAAATTCAAGGTCATGTTATGTTTTTAATATTCAAGATTCTAGATTAAATACTCCTTAATTGTGCCACTTTGGCTTTCATCGAATAATTAAGTAATTTACTAAATCGATTATACTATTCACATTAAAATTTATCATTACCATAAAAGGTAATTTACAAGATCTATAGCAATTATAATAAATAACGTAACAACACTCTGGGCAGCGATTAAAGCTAATCGGCTATTTGGGCTATCCAGGGAGGATCCCAATGTCTCCGATAGGACGCAGATGTGGTTGATCGCAGGTGACCCGACTATACTTCTTCTGCACATAGTGTAGATGATGTTAGTGGCCTTTCGATTTCGGACTTTTGTAGCTAGAAAAGAAAAAAAATACGTTTGACTTTAATGCAACGATTGTGGGTTCGATTCTTACTTTGTGGAATTAATTATTTTCATTTTCTTCGCCTAAACAACAACAACAAGACAAAGCAAGGCGTTGAGTTCCGCCACTTAATTCATAATATCATCTGCATGGGAAGTGATGTATGGACACTATTTTCTTTACTGCCTTCCCTGCTATTTACATGATACAGCTATTTTTTCTTCAGCTTCACACTGTGTCTGTGTAATGTAGAGTAGGTAGAGGGAACCTAGTGTAGACACTCCGTTTCCCACATTCCGCCGAATTTCGAGGCACGGCGTGGTGAGTGGCGGAACTCAACGCGCTTTGCCTCGTTACTTGAGCAAGGAAATCAAAATATGAAATATCATTACCTCGAGTAGCAATCAAACCCACAACCCGTCCCGTCTACAGTCGTACGCTTGTGTCCACGTCCCACGACTGACTTCATCCTCATATTTTTTCGAATAATTAAAAATAAAAATTAACTTACAAAAAGTTTGTTTCCACCGTTGAGATACGAAACTGAAACACCTGAAAATCAATATTGAACGCCAATTCTGTCTTTTATCGCTAGACTCAGGTATACAACGTCATTTAAGTTCTTTAATTGGATTTTGTGGGAACCACTCCAAATAGACCCCTCATCCTCCCAATGTCTTAAGAATATTAAAGGCTAAAGAGAAACTGAATAATCTTCACGGTTCAACGTAAAACGGCTACTGGTTAATCGGGCTTACTGGCTCGAAGGGATAAGTCCATAAGTTATTTTACTTAAGCACATTGACGAAGACACTCGGCGGCGCTTGCAAGATTTTAAAGTTATTTTCTTTCTTAAAAATTTCTAAGGAGCATAATATATTTTATGAGATATAATATATATTATGACGTTGTAATAATATGATTTTTGTTCTTAGTACTTCACTTTTTATATTCTATTTGTATAAAGTAAGCAAGGCTAAGTAAAGTATTATAAAAAACAATTTATAGAATTCGGAATTTCAATTTATACATGTATTTTGTAAATACAAAAAACTGATTTATTTAATTTAACAAAAAAATATAGACTTCAAATATTATTTTAATTTCCTTTATATGAATGACCAACATGTTGTTGGTTATATTTTTTAAATGCACTTGCACATACAATCTCCACAACCCGATAAAATAACAAACTGAAACGCAGCACAATCTAAATCGAAATCCACTTAGTTTCCACTTCTCGATCCATTCAAACAGCACCTGGCAACCAAAGCAAATCTGATAGTGTATCGATCGATTGACATGCGACGCCGGGGCCCGATGGAACACCTAGACGTCACGTCATTTCCGTACCAGACTGCTTTAGAAGAGCTTTTACTAACTTTCACCTTCAATTATGAAAAAGTGCTTGGAGCTTGTGAAATTGTGTAGACTCCTGAATTATATATTTTTTTCTTTAGCTTCATCAGAGGGAATCTTTCGTTAAGACACTTCTGTTTTGGCAGAACTTAACGCTGCACTTTGCCTCGTTATCTGATAAAGATGAAATGAAAATATTAAAATATTTCATGTTTTCGAGTGGAAATTGAACCGACAACCTTACGCTTACAATTACACTCTTATCCCGTTTCCAGCGCCATGACTGAGGCCATATAAAAAAAATTATAGTCTATGTATATATAAGTTCGTTCGTTGTTAACAAAAAATGTATTCTTCAGAATTGTTAAAATACAACAATCCCACAACCAAATTAATTTTGCTATTAATTAATATAAACATAATAAATACTGCAATAAATTAAGTTATTATAATGAAAAGAAAAAAATATTTTTTTATAATTTGACGTGACTTATATCAAAGTATAGTGAAAATAAATGATTACGGCTTTAGGCTAGGTAAAATTCGTGGCGTGCACTTCGATACTGAAGTGGGTCAGTGGTTTAGTTACACCTTGAAATGAAATATATTAACGCATAATGAAACTTTGTAGTAAACATTCGTTTTAATATAATTAGAAGTGTGGTGTGGTCAATCCGGTTTTTTTAGCTTCGGTTTGTATACGGTATATAGGAGGAAGGGCGGAAAGAATCTAGTTTTGAGACATTCCGTTCCTCACCCACTCCCCAATTTTTGAGAAATTGCGTATTTAGTGGCAAATAGTACATGAGTCGCAGTGGCGTTTGCAGTCAAAGCGTCGGTTATCGGTATAAATTGTAACTATTCATAAATATAAAAAGAGACAATTCGTGGGGCAGGGGCACAATCCAAGTCGATTCCCACTAGATGAAATGAAATATTTAACATTTCCATTTTCTCACTCTGGGAACAAGGAAAAGAGCGGCGTTGATTTTCACCACTCAACACTCAATGCCTCCAGAATTTTTCGGATAGGGGAGATCGATTCTTAATGGAAACGGAGTATCTAGGTTCTGGGGTTCCCTCAGTCTTCCCTTCTGTATGTAGAACACAGCGTGAAGCTAAAACAAAAGAAAATATAAATACACTGAAACAAATATTTATAAAGAGCGCCAATTATAATTCGTTGGTATTCTTTTAAACAAAACTGCCATTAAAAGCCTTGTTACTGACGGATTTGACTTTACTATGGAAGACAAAGGTTGCATAGATACAAAGTGGAATTTCTTGTTTCTCTTGTCTACGACATTATTTGTATACATATATGTATGGATCGCAAGCATCATAAATATAAAATGCAGCTTCGCTTTTTCCCGCATGCCAGGGTTGTCAGAGGGAATCTAGGGTTAAGACACTCCATGCCCCAATTGCTGCCCTATTTTTGAGACATTGGATGTTCACTGGCGGAATTCAACGGCAAGCTTTGTCTTCTTACAAGAGTGGGGCTATTTTTTCGAATGTTTGATGTACCTCTCCATATCTAAAAATTGGTATTTGTATACCTACATATAATATTTTTTCCAAAGAATATATTTTAAACAGGCTTACGAAAATTTACTTAACGTAAATGTAATTCATTATTATTATTATTATCATATAAAAATATAAGCAAAAAGGCGTTGCTCATTTTCAGATTAACGAATTGGGTCAAAACACCTGCGTCATGAATGCCTCGGTAAGGGCACGACGCTTAAACGCATACAGGGTGTATGTAAACATGTAATATACTTAAAAGTGTTTTAAAATTATGAATGAATGTACTTTAATATTTAATAAGGTTGATGTTTGAAAATTTGATTATATTTATATGGAAATTTCTTTTTTTTTTCATCTTCACGCTGTATCTTACATGTAGCAGGGTAGGCTGAGGGAACCTAATGTTAAGACATTTCGCTCCCTGCTTTCCACCGAATTCTGGAGGCATTGCTGAGTAACTCAACGCCGTAAATCAACACCATGCTTTGCCTCGATGCCGGAGCAAAGAAATTTATATATTAAATGCCGGAGCAAAGAAATTTTCTTTAGTGGGGATCGAACCCGCACACGGTAGTGCCCCTGCACCACGATTAGACTTTGGAACTGGAAATTTCTTGGTCTTTGGAATATTTCAATACGTATCGTGATCTTTTGTATTTAAACTATATGAAGAAAACTACTCTTGCTCTGCTATTATCAAATCAAAGGACAGTATTATTATAAGAAATAAATAGATATGCTTTTCATAATCACTAAATATAACAGAATATTTGGAACAATATCAAAGATTAAATAATGAAAACACCATATCTTTTTTTCCTTAACAAATTCTTAAACCGTTCACAAAAATATTTCTATTTATTCCGAATTAGATCCCATTACCATATACGATATATCGGTCGACTAATCCTAAGCACACTCAAAATGAGATACGATGTATCTTCAAAAGGCTAACCTAGATACCCAAGATTTAATAAAAGGATTTACACGAAGTACACCACCCTCACCCAATTAGGTCGTGATAACGAGAGGTCTCGAGCTTAGGGTTGTATGTATAAGGTATACATACGACCGAGATATAAAGACGAGAACTACATACAAAAATGTATTTGTATATAAATTTATGTAAAATAATTTATATATAGATTTTATATTTAAATTATGTAATTATAATCATAAAAAATTACGAGAAAACAAATGAGCAACAAATAACTCTTATAAATGTTCTAAAAAATAAGATTTTTTGTTCTTATTTATGTATATAAATGTATACAATTTATTCAGACACTCCTTTCTTGACGCCCAAAATTCGACTGCGTCTTAAATAGCGGGACTGAGCATCGCGCTTTGTATTGTTTAATAATGCGAAAAAAGGTAAAACTAACGCTATAAAATGTATCAATAATTAATGAGTATATAAGTAAATATAAAGTTTTAGCACTTACCCAAAGTTAACAATACCTCAGGCATTAATCGAAACCAGAACACAAAACAAAAAAAAACGAATAAACTCAAAGAATAATTACCTATTTAATTCAAACACATAGCGTTCTCACATAGCACACATACTGTACACGCAATAATAAAACTACAGGCATTTCTAACGAAAAAACAAACTGGAAAAGGGAATTCCTATGGCAGCATAGTATAAAAACGGCTATTAAAATACCGCACAGCTCAAGAGTAGTAAGGAACAATGGCTGTATGAAGTAGTATCCTGGCTGTGCAAGGCGACAAGCTTCTTAGGAGCTTGAACAGCTTGCAAGACAAAAGAAGCTGAGAATGGTTTTACCAGATTTTTTTCAAACCATATGCTTAGATTGTCTAATATTATATGATAAAATTCGATTATATTTAAGTTAAAATTTTGTTGTTTATAAAAAAGTAGTGATTAGTATTGATGAAAGTTGGTAAAACTATTGAAAATTACAAAAAACATAAATTAAATTTAATAAATAATGAAATATGTAGTATAATTAATTAAGCCTTCTTTAATTCTTACAAATTTAAAACCATAGTGGTTCAAATCTTTCCAAAACAAAAAATTAAGATAATTCACTAGAATAAAGATCACAATTTTTCCTTGCCTATTTTATTAAATATCAAAATCAAAATACTTCGTCTTACAATGAGCTTATTACTACGTATAAAATATACTCATACAAACAGAATAGTAAAAGTTCTAGCCTCTATATGAATCACCGATGTCGAACTTTCGGCAAGTTCAAAGCTCATTTTCGCCTGTCAAAGTAGAGTCATTACGTCGCGTCGGCGTGAAGGGAGTTGCGTGTATGTTCAAAATTTGGTGGTAGCACTGCTGGGAACAAATGACTGTACGTAATATTTAGAAATTGGAATATACGAAAGTATATAATGCAAAATTGTTGTTATTTGAATTATAAATATAAAAATAAAATCAGCTTCACGCTGCATCCCGCACACAGATGGGTAGGCAGAGGGAACCTAGTGTTAAGACTCTCCTTTCCCCACTTTTCGCCAAGTTCTGGAGGCATTGCGTATTGAGTGGCGAAACTAGTGACCAAATGTTCCGCTTTTCAAATGTTATCTATTTGACCCGCGTCACATTACAGTAACTACATGTGTTAGTCATATGGCACTTTCTAAAGGCGATAGGTGGCACTGACCGCAAGTATAGTGGTCTACATAAAAACAATTGATGATGATTCTAATATAGCCGACAGCTTCACCCGATAAATGGATTATCACAAAAAGATTTTTTTAATTCGGACCAATAGTTCCTTAGCTTAGCGCCTTCAACCAAATAACTTCTCGAACTTCATAATATTAAGTAAAAATAGGCATCTGAATTGCAATACATTAAATTTCTCACATTTATCGCGATTTACGTTCACAAGCATAATTTTTCATTCAAGCAAACCTCAACTGCCAATTTGTCATCATAATTTATATATAAACATGAAAAATGGCTACCCAAATATCCCTCTTCTTTGAACTGACTCCCGCTGACTACATTACCAAAATTAAACAGTTCTCCCCCAAATATGAAACTAATTGCACATGCTATTTCCTAGAACCCAACCCTGAACTAAAACTGAATGCAATGACTAATGGCCTCTAAATTAAGCCTGTCAGAATTTGTAAAGGGCACCTTCGGCCAAGAAAGACAGTTGTTATACTATAGAGTGTTGGTTATCTACTTACAATGGCGCAAGGTATAGAAGAAATGCGCTTAATTATAATATCAAATTTTGATAATGGCTATATAAGATCCTTAAGCACGGTGTTGAGTTCCGCCACTCAACACGGAATTTCTTCAGAATTCGTTGGAAGATAGGGAGGCTAGAGCACTAGGCTGCCTCTGATACAGCGTGAAGCTGACAGAAAAGATCTTTAAATATATATCTAAATAAGGTCGATCGATGGCTGTAGTTGTTTTTAAGTTTCCTAATAACTAGGCATTCCATACAAGAAGTGACTCTAGATAAAATTAAAGTAGAAAATATATAATTCGCTCATTTTGTGCTACAAAGACGTATTTACACTTTTTTGAAAATTGAAGGAGACTCAAATAATATACGTTGTTGTATCAAATAAGCGATATAGAGATTTACCACTAGATTTATCGTTTCTTTAATGTTATCTGTAATTGAATAATACTTGCCAAATAAAAAACCGAGTACCAACTAATAAATCACAATAGATCATTTTTAAAACGTTTTGTATATAAGTTTTATCGTTTAAGCCCTAAAACCAGGCTCAGACGTAGATTTATGGGGCTCATATGTATGGTTATGGGGCACATGGGGTGCAGGTAATTTGTCGCGACTGCCCGTCCAGGACTGCTAATGTAGTGATCTATTACAGAGTTGTGATTATTTATTTTGATATTCTTTTATTTTCATAGCTTGAAATATTAGTTTGAAGTATTATATATAATATATTTTTTTATATATATCAATTTTATGATCGATGTATCGTGTATGTTTAATAGACATTGATTTACATACATCTACTCTAATGTTGCCAAAAAACGTACTAGTCTTAAACTATTTAAGTGAGCTCTTAAGAACATAGAGAGAGTCGTGACGCAGGGGCACAAGGATGTGACTGTTAACGCAACAAGTTGTGGGTTCAATCCCCACTCGAGAAAATGAGTTTAATATTTAATATTTTCTTTTTTCTGGTGTTGATACCAAGTGTGGCGTTTAGTTTCGCCTCTCAACACGCAATGTCTCCCTGCTACGTGCGGGATACAACGTAAAACTGAAAAAAAAAAGAAAATATCTTTTAAAATAAGCAATAAACTCATTAAACCATAATACAATTTAAAGTTAGCAACTTCTATTAATAAATATCAATTATATAACAGCTACAAACACGCATTCGTCACATCCACGTCTTCCATCACCAATTCCTTCCATAACCACAAATAGTCAAAACAAAGCCCACGGTCGATATACCGTGACTGTAAACCGTAAAACCGGTGGTAAATATGCGTTTCTACTAAAAAAAAACGTTAAATTACATAGTAATAAGCCCAGACGCCGTTCGATGTTGACGAGTGATAGCCGCGTTTCGTTGATTTCTCACTGGGGAAATTATGCGGGAATCACAATCGTTTTCGTTTTGATATGATATCACCACATGTTATCACTTGGAGGTTGAAGGGATGTATGAGATAAAAAGATATTTATAAGTCGCTCTCAAGTCTGAGATTGATCTGGAGTTGCTGATGGCATCTCAAAATCGATCTCAGACTTGAGAGCGGTTTATAAACACAGGCCAAGGTTAAATATATCTAGTTGATGTTTTATTTAATATATTATAAAATTAACGTTATAGTTTTATGTATAATTTAAATTAGAAAAAGAAATATTCAAAGCAGTTTTAGCGTAGCGTCAGTGCATAGGGAGCACAGTGTTTTTACACTAGGTTACCCCTGTATACCCAAAAATTGGCGGGACTCATTATCAAATAAGGTAATCTACAAATATTAAATTGCACATACAAAAAGCACAACTATGAATAATAAATATTTTTTATCGTAGTAATCATTTATATTGTTAATAAAAGCAATTTAAAATGATATAATACTTTTACTCATCTTTTACTTTCACTTATTTCAAACACTGAAAATTAGGAAGCATAATTAACTTAATTATAGAAAAGATCTAATGTAACTTTCACGTATCTAGATCGAAGAAAAATCCATTTTTAATATATACCCCAAGTCGGATTTGAACCTACATTCATATCCTTTAATGTGTATTTAATACCAAATAACCTTATTACAACATTACATTACACTACAAAGTTAGCTTTATAATTCACCATGAACTAATGCGGTATTAATCACGTGAATCACGTGAATAAAGTCACGAACCAGGCGACTGTCTCGTTGCTAGGAGTTATTGTGTAAAATGCTTTGTGAATGATTACTTTTGATTATGTTATATATTTTTTAATTATCTTTAAAAAAACAGCTTCACTCTGTATACCGCACACAGCAGTGTAGGTAGAGGGAACCTAGTATTAAGACGTTCCGTTCCCCATTTTCAGCCGAATTCTGGAGACGTTGCGTGTTGAGAGGCAGAACTGAACGCCGCGCTTTGCCTTGACGCTAGAGCTAAGAAATGAAAATATATATTTCAAGAAATACTTCATTACCTCGAGTGGGTATCGAATCCACAGCCAGTCCCGTTTACACACTTGTCACACACTTATTCTCCAGCGCCATGACTGGCTTCATATTGTCTTTTTGATCCGTGTTAAATTAAAAAAGATAAATTGTGTTGAGATGATGATAGCCAACGTTTAAATTTTAGGTTCTGTATTTTACGGTGTTAACACATAAGACATTGTGATACGTTACTAATTTCTTATCGAGACATTAAATGACGAATTGCGGAACCCAACGCTGCTATATGCTTAGATATTTAATTTAGACTTATTTTAGAACTAAGATCATCAAGATAAAAAAGTATATATAAAATAGCAATCGAAACGTTTAATTAAATTTGTAGAAAAAAAAATCTTTTGTCACCTTCCTAATCATATTCTTTACCGGATGGAGATATCCAAATGATATTGCGGACGGGCTTCCATTCGGATTTATTGAAAAAGTTCATTCGAGAACGCTCGCTCTGTTAGATTTCCACGGCGGTAATCTCTGAACAAACATAATGGGCGTCTATACGATTTTTCTCACCAGTTCCTTTATTATGTGGCGACATATTTCGCTGTGGGGATATTTCTGTTGAAAATCAATTTAGATGTGAAAATTTTTACCTTTTGGCGCCGTTTTTTTAAAGAGGAAACTATATAAGTGTCTATAATTTTTCGCGATGGTCCTAAGTTTAGAGGCCAGTCGTGGCGCAGTGTAACTGTTAATCAATTTATTGTGGGTTCGGTCCCCATTCGAGGAGATGAAATATTTATTTACATTTATATTTTCATTTCTTTGCTCTGGTGTCGAGGTAAAGCGCGGCGTGGAGTTCCGCCACTCAACAATACTTCCAGATGTATTTGCCATAAGTTTAAATTTTAAGTATGCTTTACTGATTTTTTTAGATTATAAAAAAACTTAAATTCGTTATACAACGAACGCATCTGATAAAATCTTTCAAATTATTTTGCCAATTTAACATCTATATTTTCTTAAAGCGTTTTGTTGAATTTGCAAAAAATTTTGAATCAAAATGGTACTATGTTCAGAAAGGCGATAAATAGAAAATATTTTTGTTGTTTCTATATGTGTAAAATTAACTATTGCTATACATATATTCATATATTTGAATATTATCTTTTACCTACGTGATTAAAGCCAGTGAATGAACTCTAATAAAAAGGTATATAAGGAAGCAAAAATATAAATACCTTTAGTTAAGTTCATATACAGTATTTTCTTTATGAAAAATATTGTACAATCTCTTCTTCTCTTACCAAATTCGACATACATATTTCATTGTTTTTGAAAGTTCTCAACTTTTATCTAGACTCTAGGTTTATACAAACTTGGCTGTCTAAAGTTTTACTTTCAAGAAACTTAGCCGTTATGTCGCCTTTTATTAACGTTGTTAGTAAAAGCTAAAATAAAATTCGCAACTTATACTTAACTCTAATTAAAACTTCTAAGAAAATGCCACACCCCTGTAAAATCTTTACAGTACAAAAAGTCCGTAAATTATAAGTTATAAAATCGACTTTTTTGTTCTATTTATAAAATTTAATTGAGGTAGGTAGTAATTAAGACCTCCGCGGCACAGTGGGACAACCTCTGACTGTATATGCAAGGGTTGTTAATTCGATCCTCGCAGGGAGGAGAATTATATTCATTTGCCCACTCTGAACGTTGAATTCCAGCACACACTCAATACGCAATGAGTAATGAAAAAAATACCATTTGATAGAAAGATCGAGCAAGAAAAATAGATTCGATGCTCATTTAAAAGAAAAAGAATATTTATACCAATATTATTTTTATTGAATTACTGTAAAATAATTAGAAAATTTAGGACGGAGTGTCTCAACACTAAATTTTCTTTGTCTACTCTACAGTAAGCGTGAGATGCGTAAAGATAAAAAGGAAAAAAATATGCAAATTCTCATAGAAATCTCTCAGCGAGGCTAATCCAGTCGCATAATGAGGTACGATTCAGAGGCTCGCCGACTTTTGTTTTGTTACAGTGCGAGTGCTCGCTGCTATCACTCTGGATTACACGCTTATTATACGCTTAAGCGGTTTAACTTTGAGTATCTTATTATTTTATTTTATTGTTTACATTGTTTTGGTGTGTGTGAAAAGTGAATTTGAAAACATGGACTTATTTAAAGTTACGATCTGTACCTTTAAAGAAATACATAACATTAATAATATAAAGTATAATTATAAAAAATTTTAAGCCAAAAATTAATTCAACGGAATTATTGATTCTAAATAATCCTGTCTTTTATTAAATACTAGAGGGCACGCGCAGCTTCGCCCGCGTATTTGCACCCTTGGGAGTGACTTCTCAAAAAAAACCACGAAACACGTGTTCAATAAAATATTTTTAACAGTATGAATTTAAATTTTTATATAAATCGGTGGCGATTTAAAGATTTTTCCGTTTAAACTTTCAACCCCTTATTTGAACCCTTAGGGGGTTAATTCTAAAAAACCATGAAACACGTGTTCAATGAAATGGTTTTAAGAGTCTGAATTTCAAATTTTATAAAAATCGGTGCCGATTTAAAAAAAATTCCATACAAACTTTCAACCCCAATTTCATCCCTTTAGGGTTAAAATTTTTCAAATTCCCTTCTTAGTGGATGTCCAGAATATGAAAATAAATATCTGCCCAAATTTCACGTTTCTACCATCAGCGGTTACGGCTCTGCGTGCGTCTTACCTCAGTCAGTCAGCACAAGTCCTTTTATATATATAGATTATTGTTAAATTGTTTATTTCTTATTTTAAGACATTTCAATGCTTCACGCTGTATCCCGTACTTAGCAGGCAAATAAAACCTGGGAACCCAGTATTAAGATATGCCGTTAAAACACTCCGTTCTCCGTTAGGTGGCGAAGCTCAACGCCGCGTTTGTTTTGTTACCACAGCGTGGAAACTAAAATAAATTTGTGTACATTTTAATCTATAATTTTTAGTAAGTTATATACGAATATTTTAACTTAAGCCATTAATTCACTTTCAGGATGGAGGACACGGTGCGCACGTTGCTGCAATACAAAAGCCGCGTGGAAACTTTGAAGCAGGAGAAGGCCTCGTTATCTTCCGCGCTGGAGGTATGCTATATACAATTTTTATACAAAATATTATATTTTTTCTAAACGTGTATTAATTATATTTCACATATACACAAAATAACTTTTAATATACCTACTTAATATAATACTATAACATTTCTGATTGTAAAAATAAACTCATATTACGGACGGAACGTAAGATGTATTAATAAGTGTTTCCCGCCATTTGCAAATGACATTAGCTTTTTATTGCTAAGATTTGTCTATGATTTTTTTTTTATATTTTATTTTAATGTGATAAATATATTTTAAAAATTTGCCAAAAAAACATGTGAACTAAAAATAAATATAATAATACTACGTTATAATATTTTAATAAGAAATTTATATTTGACTCTTATATATTATATTTTTTTTGCAATTAATCTGTGCTTAAAAATGATAAATGTCACATGGCAACAGTTTCAACTTGCTACTTAATTTATATAATTTCCTGTGCCAATAATAAGTGTTTAACAAAACAAACTAATTAAAACATTTAAATCGTTAAAAATGCTCACAAAGAAATAAATCATCCCAACAACCGCCATCTTAGTTTCCATATCAAGTAACAAGATCAGGCAATATTCGCTTACTATTTTAAAAAAATCATAAAAGATACAGTGTTTTAATATTTATTCAGTGTAAAATGTAATTTGGGCGTTCAACGGCGCTTTGTTCACGGACGCTACACAGAGCTTGCTGGCAAAATTGAAATTGCTCCTGAACGCTTCGTCTGTTGCCCTGTAAGTGGTATGAAGTAACTGAAATATGAAGTTCTCTAAAGTTATATTGTAGTTAAATATAATTATTTCACATTCATACGCTGCAATTCAGTTTTAAATGAAACGTATTTGGTTCGTGGGTGTCGTTTTGAATTGGAAGTACTCGCAGCTACTGGTTCGGTGGTTATTTCATTTGTATGTCGATATTAGGATTTTATTGTTTATATTATTAATTTTTATATATATATTTTTTGGATTGCTAGCCGTTTAGTTAAAGCTGACTAGCTGTTAATATTTATAAAGAAACTTCACAGACACTTTTTTAGCGACTACGTTCGGCCAGCTGTAGACACGTCAACTGTAGATATTTTTTACTTTAAAATTCTTATTTGATCTTTGTAAGTGCCCATCGAATGAAATATTAGCTAATACAAGCAGAACATATTAACCCTCCAAACCCCAACGTCAAATTTCTTTCAAAAAAAGTAAACGGCCAGTACGTGTCGCCCTAAAGACGAATCCATCACAATGTTTACAGAGACGTTAAAATGTCAGAAAAATTATGCAGCCTACTTGCAGCCATTTAGACCCATTAAATAGCATTTATCGTGGCGAGGGGACATCCGATCATTTCTGGATTATAGCCTATAGCTGCTATGGCAGATACAGGAATTAATTTACGAAAGTACCGCCACCCACGCCAGCTTAAAAAGGACCCTGGTGATCTAAGCCTCCCCACATTTTATACTGATAGAGAACTACTTGAGAGGGGACGAGGAGCTCAAATGAATGTGGTCCAGTCATAAACTGGACGTTCTTTGAGGGATTATGAAGGGTAGTGTATTTGAAGGGAAGAGATGTTTTTTATGTAATTAGTGGTGGACTTTCTTGCGCAAGTGGTGCTTGGTAATGTTTGGTTGGCGACAAAGCTGATTAATAAGTGTTCTGGAGATGAGTGCTGGTCTTTTTGCCCTTTGAAGTGCGTGGTGCGGCGTGACCGCGTGCGTTGCAAAGGGAAATGTGTTAACGTTATCATATTATGTTAGTCCGTTTATATAATTTGTGAAGATTAACAGTTCAATACAGATTTAAATGATTTGTCTCTTATATATTTGATAAGATATTTGTTTGTATGGCCAAATTTAAAAAAACTAAAATTTTCCTTATATTATCTACATAGGTATAAAAATAACGTAAATTTGAGACTCTTTTTTTCAACTATTGCACTAATCTTTGTTTTTATTTTGATAAACACATTATTTTCACTGTACTAATAAAGCGTTATCGTTTAATATCACTTTGGGTAATTTTAATGCTATAAAAACATTAGCCTATTTAAAGTCTCGAACAATGAAATAGGGAGCAGTAGGGAATTGCTCAAAGCAGTTATTAAAAAGAGGGGCATCTACATAATAATGGCATCATCAAGAGTGTTTACTGTTCTTATGTTTAAATTCATAAAGTATATTAACAGTATGTTAGGTTATTATAGAATATATGATGTCATTATATAATATACATCGTGGGTGAGTGAGACAACCTGTGGATGTAAACATGATGACTGTAAGTTCGATTAGACGACCTCGAACAAAAAGCACAACGTTGAGTTCCACCACTAAAAAGCCTTAATTGCCGACGAATTTTCTCTGGAATATGAGTAAAAAGCGAAGAACGAAATGCCTCAGCACTAGGTTCTATCTGCCTACTGTGCTAAATACAACTACAAACAGTAAATAAACACTGAAGTTGAAGATGATTACTAACCTATCAAAGTATACTACTAATGTTTTATAAGATATTTAATTTCTGTATTTATTTTGGAAGCAATATCCTTCTAAGAGTTGTACAAATATAGTTACATACACTTTTTTTTTCTAAATTACTTTCCGATAACGACTTTCATTCTCTTAAACTCTTTAAAGGAAATTGAGTACATAAATATTTTACAGCGAAAAGTATATTTTCTTATCACTGTACTCTAAAATAATGGTTAACAGGAAATTAAAGAATCAGAAACGCTTATTTCTTATTGGCCAACAAAAAATATACTTTTCAAGCGTGTCTTTCGCAACTGATATATATATATATATATATATATATATATATATATATGCTGAATTGCAACAAAATTTAGAATTCTTTGTATTAAACGTAATTTGTGTCTATACTGTTAAATAATTTAAACCTGAAGTGTTTGTCTGGTTGAACGCGCTTATCTCAAAAACAACTGGTTAGAACTATTAATATTCGATATATTATTTGTTTACGATGGATGGACTATCAATCCGGTAAACCATTTATCGAAGAAGACTATGAACTATACATTATATAAGGTAAAGGCCTGATTGCTTTATTTTTAATCTTAAATTGTACATAATTATGTGTTCATAACTTTTCTATTTAGAAGAGTGGATGTATTCTCTATAAATGTCTTTTACCAGTTTTGTAAATCAGACAGTTTTTTTTAACATAATGCAAGCCATTATTCGTCCATTCCATTTTCAATGACATCGATAGAAAATATTTAAAGGTATTCATATTTTATTTTATTTTTATGTTGTCTTCCAAATGATACATGATGATAGCCTTTTACTGAAGCTCAAAGAGACTACAACTTCTAACGTTTCGAATATTTAAAAAAAATGTTATACTATAGCATCGCAAGCAAGAAACTTAAAAGAATGTCTTTTGAAAATATGTATTACTATATGTTATAGCTAGCTCCTTTACAAAGTCTTTGTGCTTCAAAAATAACGAAGCAGACGAAGGAAGCATCCTCGAAACTCGAACTCAAACTTAAACTTAACTTTTTATGTACATCGAAACGTGTACACGAGGGGGCTCGCAGTCCAGTATAATGAAATATTTTGAATATTTCTATTTGATTCCTGCTCCCAATATAACCAGTTTATAAAGAACGGTACTTTATTTACATTTACAGTTCAATACAATATATGAGGGAGGCCATTTTGCGCTAGACAAATTTTAGACATCGCATCCTCGGTGAATTTTTAATTTGGCAGCTTTGGGAATATTTGGCGAGCAATTTGAGACTTAATATTTCATAATGTTGGAGCAACGGATTTTGTGAGTTTTTGTGAGTGGAATGCTTAGAAAAGAATTTATTTTTTGATGGATGTTGTTATTTCTTTTTCTTGTAAAAAGAGTATATTTTGGATACTTAAGAAAATAATATATCATATTAATTATTAATTAGTCCCCAAATGAAAGAAGATGGCTATAGATTAGATTTTTTTAAAAAACAGTCAATAATCTCGCTTACAACAAAGGTGTTTTATGAATAAAAATTTTTTGCTAAAGTTAGTGGGATTAAAATTTATAATTCAGAACGAAACATGGAAAATAGAGAGACTTGACACTACGTGATTATAATTCGCGTTACTCTCATATTTATCATACCTATATGTATGTTAAAATACAGTTGATTTCTATCTCTGGCTAGACTAGAATTCAATTAACGAAGACAAACAGTTTCTATCGGATTATAATATCAAGTAGCTAACAGGATGCTGCCAGTATAGATGAAATTTTCTTTGTTTTTCTTGCAAAAAATTAAACACTTCTTAGACTTGATATTAATTATTAGGTTAATTCTAATTCTTAATAATTAATATTTCCCTAATCAACAGTTAACGTATTTGCTTAAAATATTAAAAATTATTTTTGTAATAGGTAAATACTATATACACAAATAAATTTACCTATATAAATAGCTAAGAAAAAAATTGGACTCAACACATCGTTTCATTGGGTTAAGTAATCATACCGTCACCTATTAATAAAATTAATTCTTTATATTTTTGTCATAGTTAAGCCTGTCTATACTTCTGAAGTTTTAAGGGATGATTCACACTATAGTACCGGTCATGGTTCGTTCTCGGTCAGATCTCATATATCTCTCCGATCTTATATAAGAAACAATAAGAGCTTTCAAGGTCCAATCACGCATATATATTATAAATATTTCTAGACTCGCATCTACAGTGTGAATCGTTCCTAAATATCCAAAACCGCACCACATGGATACCTAAAATCTAAATTCATATACTCGTATTAAATGTAGTTTAGATGTCCAAAAATATGCTTTGTTCGTGAAAAGAAAACATTTTATCGTATTTTTAGGATTTTTGCGGTAAACGAATAATTCATGAATTACTAGAAGTTTTATCCATTTACTAAATTAGTAATCTAATTTAATTTATATATTTTACACATAATTAAGAACATTTAATATGTATAGTATAGCAGAGTATACATAGGGAACCTAGTATTAAAACACTAAGCCCTTCCACTTTCTGTTATTCGAGTAGTTGCAAGTTGAGCGGCGGAACTCAACGCCGCGCTTCGTCACCCAGAGAGATGAAATCAAAATTATTTAAATATTTTTTTATCCCAAATGGATATCAAACCCCCAACCATCGCGTTCACTGTCCCAACGCGCCACGACGACGGCCTACATACAAATATATGAAATTTGCATAGTAAAACCCATAGACATGACCATAACGAAAAGACATTAAAAGCGGCGGAAAGCGGGAAATCGGCGATGCACAATGGCTGGGGTTTCCCGGTTTAAAAGCGCCCTAAACAATAATTCAGCTTCACCCTTCCAAAGTGCAAGGGCGCAGTTACTGAGGGCAGTTTCGTAGGGATGGGATGGTTTTTATGGTTTGTTTGTAACCAATGTCGATTTTAATTACTTTTTGTTAAATTATATATAACTTATTGTTTTGTTTAGTGTGTTATTTTAAATTAAATGTTTACTTCATCTTCTTCACCTGTAAATTGAAATGTTGTTATATGTAAAATATCATGCTTAATAGTAGGTACCAACCTAAACTAATGATTAAAATCGAGTGAAAGCCAACAAAAGCTTACTACAAAAAAAGTGAAATATTCCGAAATACGAAAAATATACAACTGAAAGTGAAAATTAAATTGATTATATTGATTTGCCTTGCAACTACACAATTTTATTAGCATCAAAATCATCCCCATCCATTTATTATACAACATATACTACATTACCTAGTAATATCGATATACGATCGTAATATCGATATTTTTTATAACATTACCCCCATCACTACCGACCAGCGTCGGTCGCAGCGGGGGTGCACCGTTCTATCAAAGCCCGCCGCGCATCTCAAATTTACACTCGCGCTCTAATTGTGTTTACCTCATGTTTGCCCGTTATTTGTAAACGTGTGGATTGGTTATGAATTTATATATATTTGTAGAAGGGATTGGATGTTTGATAGTTTTTGGTTCGATGCTCGCTTGAAGAATGTTTGTTTTTTTTGTTTGTGACATGAAATATCTAATAATTGTTTTTAGCTTGACATAGTAGTAGGTAGGTAGAGGGAACCTAATGTTAATACACTCCGTTGCCCACTTTCCACCGAATTCTGATAGCATTTCGTTTTGAGTTGTGGACTCGACGCCGCGGTTTGCCTCGACACCAAAGCGAAGAAATAAAAATATAAATTTAAATAAATATTTCATTTTCTCCAGTGGGGATCGAACCCACAACCAGTTGAATTTACAATCAGACTTTGTGCCCTTGCACCACTACTGGCCTCTTACAAATAGATTGTAATATTTTACTTTTACTATATTGAAAAATAATATAATATAATAATGTAATATTGGTTTGTTTTATTCTGGGTCTGAACGTGGGCAAAAAGCTTTTTTCCTTCTACGCGGTGTAAATTTAGTATGATTAACATAATTCTACAAACTCTAAAAAGAGGAAAACATTTAAAAAAAATAAACGCAACGGGACTCGAACCTGTGTCTTGGAAGCTATCAAAGCACTTTAGCCAATTGGTACAGAAAATATTTGCCTTTGCAACTTACAAATGACTTACTACCGCAAACACACGAGGTATTAGGTATACGTACATATTGATTTTTCTACTCTCAACTAAAGGGTCTTATTGTTGTGTAAGGTTTGTTTATCAATCGTAAGGTATACTTGAAGGGTTGCTATAGTCTCATAACAATGGAATTTAATATTTCTTTAAAATATATATTTTTAGTTCAAGCATACTAAATTTAATAAGTTTTTTTTTTTCACTTTTATAACATATTGGGTACTTTTAAATCCTATATATACTAAATATATATTTGTTTATGGTAACACGGTGGGCTTCGAACTCGTTCTTCTTGGAAACCGTCCAAGCGTTTTGACTACTAAACCATGTTACGTCAAAATTATTATACCCTTGTTACATACAACTCATTTATGTTGTAAACATCTCTGTACGGAGATTTTTACAATTTTTCGCTACCAAAGGATTAGATATTGCTAAAAATGATCATTTCGCAATTAATAGAGAATATTATTTATTAAATATTTTAAAATTTTTAAGTGGTTTTTCTACACTAAGAATAGAAACATATTTGTAATTTTCGAAAAATAATTTTCCATTTTTTGCGTGGAATAGCACTTTAAAAATGTTGAAAATATTTAAGCCCTTCTACCTATTTCAGAAGCCTTACTATATTTCAAAAATTGATAGATGTGCTTAATACTTACAAAGTCAGTTGGCAAAATCAAATACGACACTTTGTATAATTAAATTAGTAAACATGATAAATTTATGTACTTATATGGCATTTAAATTCACAAGTAGAACTTATAGTGGGGTAAAAAAAAACATTTACTCTCCTTAAAATTTTAAATGTTTTAATAAAAATAGGTCAAGCGCGCTTTCAAGCCCGGCGTTAAAATCCGCTACTACCTTGTCCTCGCCTACCTTGCTATATAAGGGGTGAAGAAAAAGTACAAGAAATATTATTTTTCTTAGTACATATAACCTAACTATACGTATTTTTGTCATATAACTGAATACAGCTTCACGATTTTTCTCGTATGGCAGCGTAAGAGGGAACCTAGTGTTAAGACACTCCGTTTCCTACTTTCCGCTGAATTGGATATCGAGATATTGCATATTTCGTGGCAGAACCCAAAACTACGTATGGTCTACCAAAGCAGAGAAATGACAAAATATTAATTAAAATAACCTATTTAAAAACAATCTTTCAAGATTTTTTTCACAGGCTACTTAATATGGGTAAAAGCTTGATTTGTAAAATACAATATACCATGTATTGTATGAATGCATATGAAGTGGCCTGTGAAAAAAAGTGTAATCCGCCATTTTCTTGCGGCGGCCATTTTGGAATTACAATAATATTGATTATAATTGTGTAATTTCATTGTCATTATATATAGTCATAATCTTTAGCTCAATCAGATACTGTAAAGTGAGTAAAATTGAACTAGCATGATTGCACATACACAAACACACGACAAGTCAAAGAAATAAATCAGCTACACGCTGTATCCCGCACACAGCAGGTAGGCAGAGGGAACCTAGGGTAAGATAAGTGTCACATGTTTGGCATTGCGTGTTAAGTGACAGAACTCAACGCCGCGCTATGCCTCGACACCAGAGCGAAGAAATGGAAATATAAATTTAAGTAAGTATTTCATCTCCTCGGGTGGGGATCGAACCCACAACCAGTCGGTTTTACAGTCACACTTTGTGCCCCTGCGCCACGACTGGCCACTATCAGACACTGTAAAGTGAGTCAAATTGAGCTAGCATGATTCCACATACACAAACACACACACACACACACACACGCACACACACGCATACGGACACGCACACACACCACAAGTCAAATAAGAGCTTATAAAATTAAGTCAGGTACAACAACTATAAATAATAATATTCCACTCCATACAACATACACAAAATACATATTAGCCCCATTGTGAAGTTAACCAGCAAATATCAAAGGTAGTACACGTTGAACGTCGCGTCGCGCTCACAGACACTTGTCCGCTCTTATTGCTTGAATTTTGTTCCACTCGAACTATTCTGAAATTTCTGTCCCTCACTGCAGACGGCATTCCGAAGAGGAGCATTTGAACACGATAAAATAAAACTGACTGACCGTTGGACATGTGTTTCTGTACAAGAGGGCGTTTTTGTTTTTTAAATTTCCGTTTTATTTATATGATAATGGATAAAGCAATTCGCTATTTCACAGGCAATGCCAGCTGAATTCAGCAGAAAGTGGGAAACGGAAGTTTCTTAATGGGAATTGAGTGTCTTAACACTAGGTTCTTAGGTTCCCTCTGCCTATCCTGCTGTATATATAGGGATACACTGTTGAGCTAAAAAAATGTGTTTGGTTTGGTTAAAATATAGGTAGTTATGATTTAGTAGAACATATTTCTGTATTACATATTATAGAAATATGTTCTATTAAGTTCTTAATATATAATACTAAGCTTTACAATTGAGCTTGTAAAATAACTTGTATGTATGATTTAATTTATGGATCAATGAAAATTTCGCATCTGCAAAAACTTACCATCGCTTTGTTGTCGATTCTGTCGGTTATCAATATCGGTATCGGTTTTCGCACTCCAAATTTATTTATTTATTTATTTGTTTATTTATTTATTTATATATATTCTTTATTGTATGCAATTACCAAAAAAATGTATACAACGCTAAAGAGCATTCTCTCGCCAACCTTGTTATGTGTGATAATAAGTGCGCATGTGTGCAGAAGTATAATATACACACATACACGTACCTAAAATAAACAAATTTGATCAAAATTATAAATAGAATTCGACAATTTTTACCTACAATTACCGAATTTTACCATTTATTTTTACCTACAATTGGACATGACAAGACACAGGATAGGCAATAGTCGCCAGATGAACTCCTTATAAGACACAACGACTTACCAAATCGTTTTCAAATTAAAACATTTTTTTACTATCCTTTTTCTTGTATATTCCAAAACAGAATTAATGAACCTATTACCTACCATCTAAGTCCGGTATGCCTTTAAAACTATCCCCTGTGTTTCTATACCCGTGGGTAGTTAGTTCGCAGGAATGTCTGCATTGTAAAGTGCAACGGCGGCTTTTTGCGGGACGAGCAGCGGCATCTTCATAATTGAGTTACCGCATCGCCTCGCCCGAACTAACGAAACCAATTAGTATGGGTGCATAGCACTGTGCAACATGGAATGACGGTACTTTTGTTCCGCCTTTTCTTCTAAACTCTCTAAATATTTTCGAAATTAGAGGTCAGTGGTCGTGGAAATGGTAGGACTTTTGTTGTTTCATTACTACTGTTACATTGTATAATACTTGTATTGACAAAATTAAATCGGATGTCATATAGTGTTTTATGATATATGTAATGTATTGATCATATAACATATGCCTATAACAACAGTTTCAACTGAATCAGTTAAAATATTTTGATCGAAAATATTTGGTGTTCCAGTGTTTTTTGCTATATAAAAAAAATAAAGACAGATTTCCACGTTCTTCATTTTCTTTTCATAATGTGTCAACTTTCATAAAAGTTAAAATCGCCCTAAATTAGTAATATATACTTAAATAAATAACAAAAAAATCAGCTTCGCTGGATACAGCGAAGCTGATACGGGATACCGCACACAGCAGGATAGGTAGAGGTAACTTAGTGTTAAGGCACTCCGTTCTCCACTTCCGCCGAGTTCTAAAGGCATTGTGTGTTGGATGGCAGAACTCGATTGAGGATCGAACCCACAAGCAGTCGATTTTACAGTCACACTGACCCTGCGCCGCGACTAAAATTTCAAAGAGAGGTCCAAATTACCAAGTTTACTTGCATTTAACACAATAGTGCTAAAATAATCAAAAATCAATTCAAAAGTGTCAAATAAATCGATAAATCCTTAGAAAATAAAACAATACACAATATGAATGGAACGCATACTTCTATTTACTTCCACAGCAATTGCACAAACTATCCAAAACCACCTCTTCAAACATATTTCACATAAAGTATCCAGATACAAGATACTTAATTAATCAGAAAACTCGTGGTACAATGGACCCGTGTCCAGGTATTGCTGAGCTAACGTAGCTCTCAGGATAAGATGCAATCGACGCATATAGTAGCCATTGTAAATAATGAACCAATAGGCTTGGTCGGTTGCCAAGAACTCTTATATCATTTTGTCGTTAAATAAAGTAGTATCGTCGTTGTTTATTTTTCTGGTTATTAACTGGTTTGTATTTATGTGTGTATGTTTGTGTTTGTGGTGCGGTGGTTGTATGTTTGTATGTATGTACTTGTACTTGATAGTGGGAACTGTGGGCTTGGATATATAGTAGAAATGATTTTAATATTTATATATTAATTTTCTAGCAGCACTTTGGATATGCTTATAATATTTGCGTTATGATCAGGAGTTTGTTGTTTTATACTATGGAATATATCTCCAATTTAATAAAGTGTTGAGGAGGCATCATCGCCATAAGTCAATATAAAGCAATACCTATAAATATACATATATATGTAAATTTGGAACGTGTCAAATTTATTTTAATAGATTTTGGCTTTGTGTTCTGCCACGTTTGCACGCTACGCTTCTAAACACGTTGAAAATGAAGTGTTGTAACGTTCTCGTAGCCCTGTAATGCCTTAGATATGGAATTTATTTTTAATTTGTCTGAAACATTTTTATACTTATGTTATTTAAAAACATTTTTTTTCTATTAGCACTGATACTAACGCATCGAATGTTTATTTATTTCTTTAAGAAAATATATACTTAAATGTATATATAGCATTTTTTTTGCTTACCCCAAAATTCAAAGAAACCATTGAGCAACCATAACAGCAAAAAAGCTACGATATCACAACTAAAAAAAAACTATATTTTTATCATAACCTCGTACCGAAATTGGCCTTTCTCCAATTAAATCGACATAATGACAGCACTAATAACTAACTAAACACACCCCACAGCTTTTATTAATCAAGGACTTGATTACCTTTGCCCGGTGTCGCGTAGAACCCGAATGTAGGATTGTTATTGTCTGGACGCTGCCCTGGTCGAACCTGGGGTAGGGAACTATAATGGATTCCCCATTTGCCTGGAGCTGATTGGGAGTACCTTCTGTTTGGGATTTGACAAAGTGAAGCTTTGATCATTTATAGTTTTAAATGGTCATGAAGGCTAGGATGGAATAATTTATCAAAAGATCTTGTTTCTTTATTATTAGCTTCACACTGTAGCCCGTATGCAGCGGGTAGGCAGAATAAGCCTAGTGCTAAGACACTCCACTCCCCACTTTTCGCTTAATTCTGGAAGCGTCGTTTGTTGAGTGGTGGGAAATCGATGCCGCGCTTTGCTACGCACCTGAGTGAAGAAATGTTAATATTAAATATTTCATTTCATCGAATGGGAATCGAATCCTCAACCGTCGCGTACTTACAGTCACAAGCTTGTACCCCTGCACTACAAATGGCCTGTTTCTTTTTACGAAAATAAACAAAAGAAACAGTACAAATAAAAGATATGCTAGTCATCAAAATCTATTAACTATAAGTACTATTTATTCATGCGAGTTTCTCGTTTAAATAAAATTCTCGCTACTTCGACTAGTGACATATTTATTATACACGTCTTACAAAGCCTATTCGACATGTTTAATTTAAAAATTAATTCAATTAGGCCTTAGGAGGCCAGTCGTGGCGCAGCGGCATAAAGTGTGACTGTAAAACCGACTGGTTGTGGGTTCGATCCCCACTCGAGGAGATGTACTTAAATTTATATTTCCATTTCTTCGCTCTGGTATCGAGGCAAGAGCGGCGTTGAGTTCTGCAACTCAACACGCAATGCCTCCAGAACTCGAAACACTAGGTTCCCTCTGCCTACCCTGCTATGTGCGGGATACAGCGTGAAGCTGATTTTTTAATTCAAGTTAGTACCCATAATGGGGTCGGTCGTATGTATGTATAGCAGCGAAACGTTAAACGTTTCTAATCAAATCGCTGTGCCCCGGCGTGCGTCCATCAATCTTATGATTTGCGATTTCAGAACATTTTTGTGTAATTGCTTTATCAATTTGCTTAATGTATATGAAACAAATGACCTGAATGTTTGTTTTTATTCTTTTGTTTTGGTATTAGAAAATTAATATTTTTACCTCTTTGTTCATCGTAGCGGAGGTAACGCAGAAAAAAGTGTCTTTTTCGTTATCTTTTGTTATCTGGTATGAGCTTAACGTGGGAAGATTATATTTTAAATACCAAAATTCATGCAGCAGATTGTGATCGCTACTATCAAAAATCTACTGTCCCTTCAGTCCCAGTTTTTCCAATCAAAATCGATATCTATAATTATCTATTTCAATTTCTTTAATTAACTTAAAAAGTCAAATTGTGACAAATATAGAATTAAATCAATTAGTATAGTGCCTACTAGCGTTTCATTAAGCTAGCTAGTAAAATAACAGAAACTAAAAAACTGATATACTGAAAAGTAAAACAAATCCATACTTCATAACACATACACCACATTATTCTGTTCTTTTCAGTCCGAATCGTATTTATTTCCCGACGGACGCCATCCATTATCGATCACTGGAAGTCGCTGAAAAGCTAGACAATAGATGAATGATGTTTCTGACTTGCATTTTGCCGAATCTCTGTGAAAAATCGATTAATATACGTTTCGTGTAGTGATTTAATCGATTTTTAATGGTATTCATATACTCGTAGAGTTATTTCGTTTACATTTATTAAATAATATCTGAGAAGAATGACTAAATTTAATTATTTTCATTTCCCTGCTCTGAAAGATAACGCGCGGCGATGGGTTTCGCCACTTAACACACAATGTATCGAAAATTTAGCGGAAACTGGCAACGGAGTGTCTTAACACTAGATTTCCTCTGCCTTCTTACTTATAGTAAGAAGGCAGAGGAAACGAAAACCTTTGTCAAGCTGTTATTTTTTATTACGATTTTATATATATTGTTTTATGTATTGTCGTATCTTTAAAGGAAAGAATCTATCCTACCATTATACAAAGGAGTTATTGTCACTGCACTATTTTCAAAATAATGTTTTGAAAATTATAGGGAACTAACACCGTCGTCCTCTGTCTAGCCAAATTGATTAAAAAAATGAAAATACTTTAGTTACTACAAACATGGTTTTTATAGTAAAATGTATAATAAAATAAAACACTAATTCACTACATAAATTAATAAATTTTATCATAAATTATTTTCAAATAACAATAATAATTGTGAAATAACGTATATATACATATTATATATAATGTATAAACATACATCAAAGACCAAATTTCACAAGTGAGCAATATAAAAAAAAACAAGCTCTGAAAACTTGGCAACTTATATTTCAATTTAAATTCTGTTAATTATTCAATTTCGAAGGAAACGACATTTCTATTAATATTTCTCGGTTTATTTATCCAAATTAATTAGGAAACTCAAACGGGGACGGTGGCAGGTTGCCTTTGATGGAAAAGCTATTTTGGCGCCGATAGTCAATTCAATTGTTCAACCGTAAAACACCTGCTTGATTATTAATACTGAGACGTTAATTAAGTACTGGTGTGCAATGAAAATGTTGTTTTTTTTATGTTTTTGTTTGTTTGTTTAGTTGTGTTGGGATGTATCCCGCTCACAACAGGGTAGGCATAGGGAACCTAGTGTTGAGACACTCTGTTCCACACTTTCCGCTGAATTCTGGAGGCATTGCGTGCTGAGTGGTGGAACTCCACGCCCCGCTTTGTCTCGACCTCAGAGCGAAGAAATGAAAATATAAATTTAAATAAATATTTGATTTCCTCGAGTTGGGATCGAACCCACAACCAGTCGCGTTTATAGTTACACTTTGTGCCCCTGCGCCACGACTGGCCTCGTTGATTTTCTGGCCTGGTATTTTTTTTAACGTATGAAATAAATAATTGTTTAGGTTACGTCCTTTCCTAGCTATTTTCTTGTTTGTGAAATGATGACAGTAATTATTATTTAACATTTTTTAAAGTGTTTTTCCATAATAAGGAAAGAAATATATATTTTTTGTAAACGTATAAAAATTTAGAACATATAAAAGAAATGGAATTCGACTTGGAAACCGTTCAAGAGGCACATATTCGAATTTCACGACTTTCTAATTTTTGTAATATATTTTCCAAAATAAATGTAATCATACTTCATACAAACACTATAAATCTAAGATTATTTATTTATAAAAAAAATATATTTTTTAAATTAAAAAAGTAAATTTAAGCCAGCGATGTCGTGCTTGAGTCTAGTCTTTAGTTTATTTATTCAGATTCACCAGTGGTAATTATATAAATTTTACAATAATAATAAATAAACGTTTTAAAGTGAATACCGCATGCAACATTGCAGATTAAAATAGAAAAGCTTTTATATTATATATTAAATATTGCCAAAAAATATATATACATAAAGTTTAATTACTTAAATTGAAAAAGGACAATTTACTACATTTATAACTTCTCTTGTTGTTATTGAATGAAAATAAAACAATAGGTACATTAAATATTTAGCGCATTGTAGACAAAACATCTACCAACATCCTTTTTTTCCATCCTTTACTATCTCATCTTGATAAAAATCTATTATGTTATATTATTAGTTTCCCACCAAATAGTTCTTGGACTAACTCACCGCATTTAGGCATGTAACTGATAGTACTACATCTAATAATTGTGTGATGCTGATTACATCCCTTTTGGTAAAAATATTACAACCGATATTCAAAACTGACAGCAGCTACACTTAAAACTCACATATGAAACCGAAAGTGAAGGTGAAAATTAAAAAACTCATACGCAGACCGTCGCTCCCTAAAAAAAGAAAAAATCTGTCCATCTGGTAGCTGCTTACTTATAAACTAAACAAAGCCCCCGAAATTACAAGGGACACGTGAAATAATGAACGTTCGCCACACCTGAGGCCCATGTCCAAATTAAATGCACGTTATAACCATTGATACGTCCCTCACTGTTTTACAGACAGACAGACAGAAAAACAGATTCGTACATTTCACCCCTTTTCCAAAGCAATATACCATAACCGCCAATGAAAATTGGACTCTACCACTTAGTTCTTAAATCAGAAAATAAATGCTTATCGAAGATATTCGAAGCTTAGGTGTTCAGTCCGGTTAATTGAGGAGGACAAATAGAGAGGTCAGTTTAAAATGGTTTGTTTAATTTTCTGTCTGCGGGTGGTCGTTTAATTAAGAGTGTGAACGATAGGTCCTATTCATCGTTTCTAAATATATTTTCATGTCAGACGAGTGATGGATGTATCTTAATGAAACGCCCGAGTTTGGTGCTCCTTTGTAAAAATGGAGGGTAGCTGGAGGAAAAGGTATTCGAAAAATAAGATTTTTTTATAAATGAAATGCTAACTTGTATTTATTAAATTTTTGTATTTGTATTTTTTTACTTTTATTATTTGTCTTCTTAATTTAAATGGAAAATTACTTGTATAGCTCATGTTTTCATAATATTGGTACATAAATAAATTAATACATCACTTTATTCGATTCTATTGTAAAAAATAAGTTTTGGGTTTGATTCCCTTTTAGTGGAATATATATAATTTCCTTGCTCTTAACAAGCCAAGTCTCGATAATTGGGCGGAAAATGGAAAATGGAGTTTCTTAACACTAGGTTTTAGACTTGTAGGTTCCTGTCTATACATGGCGTACAATGGTACACACCGTGAATCTATGTATTTATTTATTTAATATTTTAAAAAATCATATTGTTGTATCATTGTCTCCAGGCATCAGCAGCACACTACCAGGGCCAGCTGTCGGCGTTATCAGCCGAGAACGAGAGGCTGCGGAACGAGCTCACCGCTTTATCGACCAGCGTCCATGACAACGAACACGAGAGGCGTCTGGACGATGTCGCGCAGCAAGTGGTCAGAGCTTTGCTCTCTCAAAAGGTATATTGAAGTTTTTTATTGTTATATTTCGAATTTAGTTGTGTAGGAAGAATATAGTTATAAAATATTCTGGTTTTTATGATAATACATGTACTATTATATGTTTATTTGTATAGAAAGACGATTGTATGTGGATATGATCCAATTTGGTATAAAAATGGACATTTTTTTTCATTAATAATTAAGATAAAAATTCAATATTAAAACAAGAAGTTCAGCTTCTGTTTTCTTCTCATTCTTCAGGCATCAGTGTGCTCTATATATATAAATGATTATAAATATGTAATAAAGCTATATTTACAAATAATCTGAGAGTATATGAGCTTAAATTTTTTCAACTTCGTTAAGTAATAAGGGAATGGTTTACATATTTTTTATATTATGACATGTGTAGGTATGTATTGTCATATTTTAGAAATTTTAGAGGTCGTCGTGGTGCAGCAGCACAGCATCTTACTGTAAATGTAACAGTTATAGGTTCGAATCCTACTCGGAGGCATAAATAACTTTCATTTTTTCGCTCTGATAACAAGACAAGACGTGGCGGTTAATCCTGCCAGTCAAAAGTTTACAAAATATTTTATTTTTAAATTATTCCAAAACATCTAACACACAGCAAACGATACTAAATAAAACACAATAATCCATTTCAAATGTATTCAAATCTGCTTTAAAACGTGAATTAATTCCGCAAAAAAAATACGCAAAACCTCTTAATCCTGGAAGCATTAAGATGGAAAGCGGAAATTGTTTTCTCATAATTATAGGGAGCGTCGCACGTAAATTTTACGATATCGGACACTTAGACTGTCAACGCGACGGTCGTAGGTTCGATTGCCACTCGGGGGAATGAATCATTTTCATTTCCTCGCATTAGTAGCAAGACAACGCACGGCTTTGAGTTCTGCCACTCAACACGAAACATAGCTGTTTGGCAGTGCTTGAGAAACGGAGTGTCTTAAGTTCATCTTTCTCACGTGAAATTTTATAAAATAATGTTAAGTAAAAAAATATATTTTCTAATAAAAGGTACGAATTGTACGTACCTATAAAAACAATAATATAATTAATATATATGATAATAAAATTAGATATAATAATAAAATAAAAAAAGAGTACGGACCAAGTCTATCTATAGTGTTGAACTAAATAATAAAAATTAAAAAAAGTTCTTAACCCAAAAGTCCCTTAGCCTACCCTGATACAAGCGTGTAACAGCGTGAAGCTAAAAAAAAACAAATATTTAAATTTTTCCAAATATATTTCAAAATTCAATCTCTTAATCCGGCAAACATTAAAATGGAATTCGAAAATTGTTTTCTTATAATTACAGCGGCGGTCGTGGGCAGGCAACACATTCGCACGTAAATCTTTCGAAATGGGACACTTAGGGCTAAGCTGGCACCGTAATAACTCTACCCACCATCCAGCACCACCATAATCTTGGTATATCTGACCGATAATATGCGTTAGTTTAAATCTGACGCGTTTACTTGGACAATTTTAGATGGGGATTTGGGAACTTTGGCGTATAAATTTTGTACAGTTTGGTGTTGATTTCTATTGGTTCGGTGTTTATTGTTATTTGTGTTTATGCTTTAATATTTATGGTTTTACGCTGTTTTTCGCGTATAGCAGGGTAGGTAGAGGGAACCTAATGTTAGGACACTCTGTTTTACAGTTTCCGCCCAATTTTCGCCACATTACGTGTTGAGTGGTGGAACTCAACCCCACGCTCTGTCTGGGCGTATTTAGAGAAATTTTATGATAGGAAAAGTTTTTCTTTAATTTTTTGTTAATAAACTTTCAGGGGAGGGCACAAAATTCACTTGGTCAACTCTATTTCTACGCCCAGGTGTCTACCAGTACGGGGAAATGAATATTAGTATAAATAATTATATATAATCATCATCCCTCAAGTGGGTATCGAACCTAAAACACATTGCAAGGTAGGCAGAGGCAACTTGGAACTTGCAAATTGGAACGCATTCCGTGTTGAGTGGCGGAACTCAACGTCGCGCTTTGCCTTGACACCAGAGCGAGGAAATAAAAATATAAATTTAAATAAATATTTCATTTCTTCGAGTGGTGATCGAACCTACAACCAGTCACGACTGACCTCAATAATTATATAATTTTGATAATAACTTTAATGTATTCCAACCTAACGTCTATAATACCATAATTATTATATATGTATTCGTCGCTTATTTGAGAATCTATCATATCTTAATCTCCTAGACGACATTGATCACTTTGTAAAAGCATATGTTGCCAGGCGACGCCTCTCTGAATACGAACTTTGGTGTAATTTTGATTATCAATTAAGATGTAATGGAGTTCATTAGGATGATATGGTGTGCTTTTTGATATTTACTATGTACAGCGTGTGATTGATAACGCGATGGTTCTGGGTTCGATTTCTAATTGAGGAAATCAATTATAGTTATTTTCTCGCTCTAGTAAAAAGACAAGGCTCGGCGATGAATTCTGCCAAACAACATTTCTCGAAAATCGGGCGGAGAAAGGGTTAAGATACTCTTATAATTGAGTTTTCTCCCTTCTTTCTGCTTAGCCTTGCAATACGTACAATACATAAATAGTGTACAATACAAGCTGCTTTACTGGGATAGAAATCTGTCGATTTTGAAGCAAAAAAAATATGTTTTTAAAATCTTTGTTTAACATTTACCGATCATATAAATGTTAATTGTAAAATAACTTAATCAATATATTCAGCCCTGTACTTTGTCTAACATACCAAGGAAACTCCCACGTACATATATGTTAAATATAAATACCCGGTACCCCGCACCGGTACCTATCGAACCAACGACCATCGCAAATAACGAAACACACTTAATTAACCAAAGTAAATTAATTATTAACTGAGTATTAATCCAGTTAAATCACAAAAGATTTTTTTTTACTAACTAAAAATAAACAAACTCCATGTATACTCATTAATTAAGCTAAATTTCAAAGCTGGCAACACTGAGAATGATGTCTCGTATCTCCCCTAATTACTTCTCGTCAATTACTTACTCGAATTTAATTTGGCCAATGAAGTATAATTAAAATATACGAGTTTATTCGAGAATTCAAGAGGGATGATTTTAATATAAAACGTAAAGATAAGTATTTATTTATATTTGAAATGTTTATTAAGGTATGAATTTATTTTTATATTTTTCACTAGGCCTTCTTTTACCTACGTAAGGAGAAAATGCGAGAAATATGAAATTATGAGCATTTTAAATAATTAGTCGTTTTATAACCGTGTGGAACTCAACAGTAAATTTAACCGCGGAATACCTATTATATATTGAGTAACAAATAATGACTATAGTAATTAGTATATTTTATTATTATAGTACACCTGGAGAACAGTGTCTTAATACTAGACTGCCTGTGTATGGGAAAATTCGTGAAGCTGCTTCCTTTTTTTACTAATTAAAAAAAATCATCACCACGTTGTATCCTGCACGCAGCAGGGTAGATAGAGAAAACCTAATATTAAGATACTTTGGTTCCCCACTTTCCGCCGAATTCCGAAAGCACTGCCTGTTGAATGGCGGAACTAAACTATAATAATTTTAATTACCATAATATTTTATGTTAAACATTTTTAAAGTTATTCCATACTTAAGAAAGAAAAATACTTATTTAGAAAACGTATAAAAATTTTGATCGTAGCGGGACTCGAACCCGCGCCTCCTGTAAGCCATACGTCCTCCTGGAGAACGAATGGCTTAGTGGTCAATGCGCCTGGTCGGTTTCCAGGAGCCGCTGGTTCGAGTCCCGCTACGTTCAAATTTTTATACGTTTTCTAAATAAGTATTTTACCATAATATTTATTTTTATTATATACTAGCGGCCTGCTCGCGGCTTTGCTCGCTTGAATTACATGATTATTCATTTAAGAAATATATATATCACAAACAGCCTTAATTATTAATTAATTGATTTGGATAAGTACTCACGATATTATTTGTAAAATAACTTATATTAGTTCCTGTACAGTTTTTAAATTAGTAACATTATTAGTTAAATATATAATTGGTATACAGAATATACATAGAAAGCACGTTTTTAGGCATTTTTATATAATCTATAAAATAATCAACATTTTCGGGCAAGTTCAAGTCGTACTCATGCCCCGAGAGTTTTCGTACCAGTTTCATGAAAGGAGATACACCAAAAGAATAACTAATTAAGTTGTAATTTTGTATCAAATTAAGTACAGATTAAAATTTGTACTTAATGGTTTTTTCTGTGACACAAATACAAATAAGTAGTCAATTTTTTAAAAATAATTTTGGAATTTTCCTTTATACGTGCCGTAAGTTTTAACTTCTTAACAAATTTCGAAATTGTATATCAACGGGAAGTACCCTATAGTTATGATAGAAAATGCAACAAAAAACAAAGCATAAACTCTCATATTTCATCGTCATTTGATTGCGATGATTTAGAAGATAGATTTTCGTGCTCTAAGGGAATATAGACTTGAACATTGAGGTATCTAACCTTTAACCGATCTTGTACAAAATAGTCTTGACAGACGGACAGACGGACAAACAACAAAGTTATTTTATAAGAATTTTGAGGTATGTACCCTAAAATACCCTTGGCACATACATACATGCAACATACAGGTGCAATAGTGCAATGTCGGTACGTGTCGCTTGTAAGTTATAAAATAATACTGCCGGATATTTTTATAAACAGTGTCAGAACATTTTTTCTTGAGACACAATTTTTTAGAGGTTGCTGCCAAAAATGATTTTTTTTATACGTTTCTTAAAAAAATATTAATAACATAAACGAACGAACGGACTGAAGAACCTATTCAAAATATTTCTTTGAATATTAAGTCATTCTTTATCACAGTGTTAAATTTTAAATTAAAAAAAAATAAATTAATTAAATAATTAAGAATTAAGCTAGACTGTTACGAAGGTAATCTTCACCAACAATTCAATTTAGTTTTACTTTGTAGTTAGTACTATGAACAACTGTACTTTAAAAACGTAACGTATCATGTGTAGTCAATAGATATCATTGCGTATGTTTCTTTTTTTTTTCAAATATAAATATCTTTAAAACTTTAAGTACATTATTTTTTGATAGAGTGTAGCGGTAACCTTTCCAAACTATATTTTCTTTTATGCACAGCGCCATCTATTTAAGATCGAAGAATTTTAAGATCGAAGAAGAAAGAGAGTATCAAGATTCGTTAGGACCTACTATTTTTGTCAATAGATAGCGTTACTTGTATCGATTTTTTACTATCTCAAATATTAACTTCTTGAAAACTTAAATACTTATATCTTTTGATAGAGTGAAGCGATTACAATGAAATAAACACTAAAAGCTACTTTGATTTATTTGTAATTTTTATGTATAAAAGTTGCTTAAATTTATTGTGTACTTTTTACGTGATACGTGTTCACATAAACAGACAAACAGACAAACAGATAAACAGACAAACAGACAAACAGACAAAAATTCCAAAAATGTTGGAAATGGATTCTGTTAATTATCCTTTAACACCCTGGCTATTTTTTTTTTAAATATTTTCAATGTACAGAAACGACTTTTCTACAGATTTATTATAAGTATAGATATTTAAATAAATATAATTTTATTACTACAGTTAACTTCGGTCTAATGGCTCATCACACTCGATTTTACATTTGTTAATTATTGGGTATGTGTTCGCCTTGTTGACTCTTCGCAGGGGCTATATCAAATGAAACATTAAAAAAATGTCTAATGTACGAAGCACTTTTACTTTACAGAGTATCCGAGAGGAATTGGGATGTGCGAGAGCAAGAATACGCGAGCTGGAGACACAGAATCGCGCGCTAAGTTCTCTGTTGGTGCGACAGCTGCGGCCGCAGCCGAGACCGTCGCCCGCCACGCCGCACACGCCACTCACGCCGCACACGCCTAGGGATTTGCAAGGTGACTACCAAATATCTCGGATTTAAATTTCAAAAGGGATTTTTTTATGATTTTTGTTAATGCTCCGTGTTAAATGTTATATGATCTCTGTTGTTTCTTTGTGTTGTCGTCATGTATTGTATTTATTTAATCTTCTAGAATTTGAAAAAGAAATATTTTGAATAGCAATTTTTTTAATTATTGCTTAAATCTTAAATGTCTGTTTATTAGTGACTTCTAGATGCAAAATTGCAAATACATCGTCTTTATATTGCATCATTCTACAATGTGTTTGTGTTATGTAACTTTAGTAGGGGAACTGCAGGTAAGATGGGACACTTAAGAAAAAATCTGTCTTAAACAAAGAATTATAGCTTTATTTAGGATATTTTTATAAAGAATCACTTATTATTAATCAGTCTTCAATATTTCTTATACACACTTTGAATCAAATTACAAATTCTGAAGATATTGGGTGATTTCCAAAATCTTCATTTGGTCCATTTTGCCCACATAAGCAGGCAAAATGGACTACACGTAAGGGCAAAATGGACCTAATACATGAAAAGGAGAAAATAATAGGAACTTAATCACACAACATAAAACAGTTTTCGCATACAAATTTTGTCTCTGCATTGTCATCATCGACACGCGCACAACTGCAATGAGTCCAGAAACCACAAATAGGGCACTGCACCCAGCCTTCATTGGATTCAGAATATAGATGGGAACAATAGAAACATTCTGTATCTTCATTTTCTTCGTCAGACGTAGAATCTTTTCTGTTTCTCTTCTTGGTGTTTATTCTTTTTGTTCCTGATTTCTAAGCATTTCCTTTTGTTGTATTCTTTTTAGTTTTAATTTCTAAGTTCTTTTTCACTTTATTCGTTATAGAAGCATTAGGTTTTTCTTCAAGTGCCTTGCGATACGGTAACGAAGTTATCACAGCAGTTTTGCCACGTCTTACATTTTTTCTTTTCGTTACCGTAGTTTATGGAAATGGCATAATAATTTTTGGACAAAGAAAACCTTTCTTCTCTTTATCGCTCTTAGAAGATCCAGCAGCATTCAAAATTTGACTATCAGCATCAGGCACATTGTCTTCATCAGTTGACGCTGTGTTTGGCGGTTTTGAACGTTTGTCATAAACTGCTGATAACAATAACGATAACTTTTTGGATTGCCTGTTTCATATTTTCCTCGTCTCATGACTGTCGGCTGGTCTTTCTCTTGTAATTATGAACCATCTGAAATAAGAAATAAACGTTAAACATATGTTTATGTAATCTGTAATATGCAGGCAAAACGGACGAGTGGTCCGTTTTGCCCGGACCGTTTTGCCTTTTTCGTAATTTTAAATCCATGAGAAATTTTGAAGTTAAGTATGCAACTAAATTTCACTCTTTCGGCAGTTAAGCAAAGCTAAAACAACGTAAATGACTATGGTAGTATGTTATGTTGGAAACAATTAAAAAAACAAAAGTGCAGGCAAGTCAAAAATGACACTATTTACATCAAAATACCACAAAAAATACTCACTGCGATAAAAATCAGCTTCAACGCATAACACGCTCACCGTCACTGACCAAGGAAGCGCGAACGGCGAAGTTATTATTTTTGAACCTCAACAACAGATGACACTAATAGTCTCTGAATTAAACAAACGATCCGTTTTGCCTGCAGGGTCCGTTATGCCTGCAGTTCCCCTATATATTATATTTATGTTTATTTATGTATAGTTATACCTATTTATAAATTTAAAGCATATTTGAATAGCGGTTAACGTAATATGTACGTATACTTCTTTGTAGGCACTGTACCTGAATCGCGTCTTTGAAATGGTATTTCTTACATTCAGAGGTTTCTGGATGAGATTCCTTTTAGAAATAAATTATCCTTAGTATACATTTTCAGTATATACTTTTTCAAGCTTCTTTCTTTAGCTTTTTGGCTCGTAATAATAAACATATACAAAAAAAATCACATTTCAAATAAATATAGTTATAATGAATAATGTAAAATATAATTTTTCAGTGCATCTAGTGGACGTGGGGTCGTGTGGGTCTCTAGTGTCGTTCAGGGACTCGCCGCCGCCCGCGCCGCCCGCCCCGCAGCCGCACCCGCTCAGCCAGGACGACAAGAGACGACACCAAATATTAGCTGATATTTGGACTGAGTTGAAGGTACTTTTATATTATTTTTCTTTAGAGTCAGGCATCTCCCGTAGAGAGAACTTGGTGTAAAATCATTTTGTTCTCCACTCTCCATCCAATTTCAATACGTTAAGTGTTAAACGGCCTGATGAGGTACGAAGTGTCTTAACACTAAGTTCCCTTTGCCTACCCAGATGCGGGATACCAAAAAAGAAACATAATCTTATAGTTCGATTGTAATACACTGTTTTAAAATATCATAAAATGTTCCAGGGTCTAGAAGTGACTCCGGCTAACCTCGCCCGGGCTCTGTCCACGGTGGACCCCACGCTGTGGGCGCCGCCCGCGCGCCCCGCCACGCTCAGCCTCAGCGTGCCGCAACCCGCCTCCGACCACGCTGCTGGTAACACCTTGTTTTGATAAACGTTATCTTCATTTGCAAAAGTTTAACACGTGATATCTACTGATATTTACTAAACAATTGTTATGTATATCACGTAAAAATTTATTTGTAACTTCCTAATTTATATTTTTTTTGTAAATTTAAAAAATTACAGTGTTTTACAAATTACGAGAGAAGGAAATATTTAAAATTGCAGGTGCAACAAGAGAGAAAGTGACTGAGGAAGAAAACGGCGAGGCCGGAGCTGAATCACCCGAGAGTGGCGCAAAGGACGAAGGCTACTCCACCATGTCCAGTGACGTGCAAGCCGACGCCTCGCGCCAGAGCGACCACGCGGCCGACCGCGCCCTCCCCGACCTCAACGAGGCCTCCGACGAAACAGACAACCAAACTATAGTGTCCATAAACCCTAGAGAATCTCGACGACACGCCAGACTCCTGGCAGAGGCTGATTATATTTATTTTCCCATAGGAGTAGCGTTTGCGGGAATTAGAGGTAGTTACCCGCCATCCAGGCCGGTGTTGCCCTTTCAGCATGTTGTAAGAAGCTTTTCAGATTCACATTTATGCTTGAAGCTTTTAACAGGTGCCGAATGTGCTAGTAGCTGTCTTGACACGCCGACGCCTAGTTCTGGGGTTTTAGTATTAGATTTGAAACCGGCACCAGAACGACCTTTACGAAGACCAGCGATCGCTTCAACAACTAGTTCTGAAAGAGTCTCATGGGGCAGTACTTTAGATGATCGAGCTGACGGTTCACAATACGATGCGGATTATGTACAACACTGGCTTGAGTTAGATGATGCAAGGTCTGCCCTGCAGCAGAGGCACAGGGACCTTGCAGACTTAGAGTATGACAGGGCAGAGTTGGAAGACTGGAGTTTATCTCTGTCGTGTGAAGATCTCAGAGACAGGCAATCTCCCTTTGCCGAAATAACAACACCCGGCCAAATATCGCTTTCGACATTACCAAGTATTAGAGAAGATGATGCACTAGAATTAGAGGAAGATGTAGGAGATTGCCTATGGAATGACTGTGGATTTGCGACGGTTGAAATTGATGAGTGTAGAATACAAGATGAACCTGAACCCTCCGAGAAAAGATGGGAATATACGGGCACACATTCACCGGGTGGTTCTTGGTCGAGCGCTTCGGACGTTCATGAGAAACGCTCAAGTACTGCTTTGAGTGAAGACGGCGATTGCACTAATGTAGGACTTGATTTCACGCGAGATTTCTATCGTCTTGTAAAATATGAAAGCACAAAGAGCTTAGCGTCAAATTCGTCTAAAGGAGTCACTACTCAGGATCCAGCAACACATTTACGTATTAACGATGTCCAAACAATGGCGTTGCAAGATCGCGAACAAGCGCTACAAAACGTTCTCAATTTTATAGCAGAACAGCAGAAGTATTGCCGTGACAGAGAGGAGTCAGATTCAATGTCATCCCGTCCTGTATCTGAAATACGTGAATTGCCTCCTCCTTACGCCGCAGCGGACTTCGACGATGAATCAGTGGATCCTAGAAGTGAAGTTTCTGAAGATAGACAGAGACCAGATTCGTTTGGAAGCTTCTCTGAAAACGACTCGTGCGATGTCGTCTCCCTTGACAAAAGACCTCCATATTGTGATAATGTATCCGAGCCAAGATCTACACCTAGGTTTATTGAACGCGAAGAGCCTTACGTGGAATCAGGGGACTACTACGATCTGTCGAGGGTTGAAAATGCTGAAAATGAAATTGACGATCACCATCTATTAAAAGTCCAGAGAAAGAACGAAATTAACAGGACCATCGATATAAGCAATGCTGATTTAGAACAACCAAGTTCGCTGAAAGAAGAGAAACCTTGTGATATTGAATCTAGTCGAAGCTTAGAGCACAACTCGGCGTTAAAAGAAAACACGATGAACATTATGTTGAATAAACAAACAAATGAGCGAGAGATTGAACCTGCGCTTGTCAAATCAGCAAGCTTTCCTTATTCTAGTGAGAATGATATCTCACTTGTTGATGAAGTGCTAAACGCTTGCAGGCGAACACCCGCGGCCTTGGGTACCGTTCCCGAGGAAGAGGAAGGCTCGTCGCCAGAAACGAGCTCCCCTCAAATGACTGAATCAAACACAACAAGCACGTCTACAGCAGAAACTGTGATAATAAGTAATAAGAATGAAAGTATTAAAGTAAGACGGAGGACTGACAAAAGTCGAATACCCACGTTGATGGGAGGGAAGAAGCCGCCGTCTTCGCCTCAACGGACGAGGTCCAAGATACCGGTGGCAGAGAAATGTCGATCTGCGCTAAGTCAAGTGACTCCTACTCCCGAGCCAATTATTGTGAAGCAAGAGAATACGTTGAGTTTTCATGAGGCTGCCACTTCCAAAGATGTCATTGAAGAGCTTAACAGGTAATTTCCTAATTTGCTAATGCTTGAACAAACGTCTATTTCTTTATTTTTTTGTGGCTTTACGTTATAACCCGCATAAAAAGGGCACTCTGTTATCCATATACTGCCTATTTTTTAAGACATTGCCTGTTGAGTGGCAGAACCTAAATTGACGACATCACGATTAACCAGACGCCTAACTATAACAAGGAAATGAAAATAACTAATTCTCCGAGATCCAACCCACAACCGTTGCGTTAAGAGCGAGATACCACCGCGCCGCAACGGCTACTCTATTAGCTTATTAAATACAAATGTTAACGATGTTTCCAGAATGATTCGACAAAGCGAAGGAGCAGCTGCTACAGTAGAGGCCAAAGGCGAGGAGCGTCCGGAGAAAACATACGGACAGAAGGACAACGCGCTTTGGGCCCCCACTGGGTGGGTGCACGTCGAGAAGGATATAGACTTTAGTGATCCAAAGGTAAGTTAAAAAAATAATAAGAATGCATTTCGAAACATTTTTTATTTTAATTTTGTTATTATATTTAAGAATATTTTAGTTTTTTCGAGTCTAATTAAATATAATATGGACGAGGACATCGTAGCGCACGGGCACAAGCGTGTGACTGGGAATTAAATTTTTAATATTTTCGGTCAGCTAACGAGGTTAAGTGCGTCGTTGAGTTCCGCCACTCATCGTTCCGCAATTTCCGCCGAATGCTTGAAACGAAAGTCTCTTACAAGAATACCAATTATCTTAATAATAATACTAGGTACCCAGGTTCCATTTGCCTACCCTGCCATATACGGGATACAGGGTATAGTTTAAAAAATACCCCATAATTCCAGGCGCGAGCAAACCTGCTAGACGTGATGCTAGCGTCCAGCGACTCGTCGCCGTCGTCGTGCGGCTCGTCGCCCGCCGACGCGGCGCCGCCGCCGCCCTACTCGCGCCTGCACCGCCTGCACCGCTCGCGGCGCCAGAACACGGGTAAATACTGAATGCTCTCTGTTAGTTGTGGCCGTTTGTGATGGGTTGTCAGCGAGCTGTTGGTACAATTGATTAAATTCTTGTAGAAAAATCTCTTCATATTTTTTGTTGTTACCTCTTTTTATAAGGTGTAGCAGATCTTGTATTCCAATCCGTATTTTTTATTTAATAAGTATATTAGCTAGATCACTTGTACTGGCAATCTCATTTTGAAGTTTGATAACTTGAGGGCAACATTGAAGTTATGGTCTTTGTAATAATATTACATAAATTATGGATTTTTAACAAAATCATTATATTTTATTATTAGAATGTTATGCAATTTAGAGATGTGACACCTTCGTGTAAGCCCTGAGATATCAAACTTCAGTTACCCTTTAATTAAAATTACAACCGTGCAAGAATCGACTGAATATTTCAAAATAAGGGGAATAATTAAAACACGATTATTTCTCATATTGATTTGAAATTTAGAATAATCTAGAATTTTCATATTCAGAAATTATGTGTAAATTTTAAGATATAATCGTTGAGTATATAATAATTTCATTTTATTCTTCTTACCTTTTATTTTCTGCCAGTCGATTCTTTACGTCTATTGTTATATACATAAAATGTTGGAGGTGTTGTTTGTAGTTACATATAAATAGAAAATATGCTACAATTTATAAATAAAATTTCTAATTTACCATAAATATCAATAATCTGTCAAAATGTTTTAGTAAATTCCTAATTTAAATAGCTGAACTAACTATTAATCTTGTAAGCTTAAAAAACTACTTTTTATTTTACTCCAAGCAACAACCTCCATTAATTAATGTTGTTTTCATTTTCCACTATTTCATGTGCATTATTAGGATATAAACTTAGGGGGAACGGGTCTTAGAATTTTATATAAGGATATTAATCTTTTATACAATTCTGTTATATATAACTCAGGGTTTTATAATTAAGGCACAGTCTTTATACCCTGTACACTATAATCGACTTAATGTATAGTATATAAAGTTTATTTTAGAAAAACCTTAACTTATTGTAAACCTTCCACAGTTTTATCTTATTTAAGAATTTAAAATAATTTTTATCTCTTTAGTCTATATCTTGTGTAAAAATTAAATATAGTTTGGGAAAAGTTGGATAGTTTCTTTAGAATTAAATGAGTCTGTGGCTTTATACGGTGGTAGACTTTTAAGTTCTCGATCAATGCTTTACTTGTATTTATTTATGGTGACTTATAATTGTGTGATGTAAATATTATGAAAAAAAAATTATCAAACCTTTTTTAATATATTTCTATGTGTTAACTTATTATATAACCTATATTTCATAATATTCACATTTAAAATTATCTGTGTTAAATGTCATTATTGTGTCACAAGCCACGTCACTGTTTCCGCTCTCACTCACATGCACCATCTCACTCTCGCCTCATTCTGAGTAGATGTCATTTTACGCGTCGCTCCAAAAATATTTAAATATCGTTATATTTTATTTTTAAAAATATAAAGTAATTTTATTGCTATGTCTTAATTAATCATACTAAAGAATAATAAAGTATACCTTCAAAAAAATATAAAGCTAAATACAAAATATACTTTATATAAAATTTAAAAAAGCCTTAGATAAATAAAAAAAATATCTTCACATCGTCCAATTTGCGAGGTAATTAAAACCAGTAATATTATGAAATATTTATGAATATTTAATACAAAAAAATCTAAAGTAAATATAATTTAAAAAGTAAATGTTAAGTATTACTTATAAACATAATAAGCAATATAAAATGTTGATGAAAAAACATTTTGCGTAATAGTGAGGGGAACGATAAAAATACAAAAGTTGACATTACGAAATATTTCATAATTAAATTGGGACATCTAATTTATAGACTAGATGTTTACATAATATAATCATTACGAAATAATTAAAATAAAAAAATATATACATATAAATTGAAATGAGAAATTGAGACATACGAAGTATACAATAAATACGTGATCGTGGAGCGGCGCGTAAGCGCTAGTGAGCTCGGTCGCGGCGTCGGAGGCTCACGCGGCGCTTGGTGCAGCGGGGCGGGGCGGGGCGCGTCGCTGTAGCCGCTAACGTTGTTGCGCAGCGGCGGCGCAGCACCGCGCGGGCCCGGCGCGCCCGCGGCCGCGCCACCGCCGCCCCTCCATACTGGGCCGCGACGGGTTCTTCGTGCGCTTCGCGGAGCCCGAGCGCGCCGCCGTCGCCTCCTTCGACTTCCTCGACGACCTCTCCGGATCCTCCCCCGACGCCAAAGACTCCGCCGGCCAAGTAGCGTAGTGTAGGTGCAAGTGCGGTCGGACTAGGACTTGCGAGAGAATGCTTTCGGAATAGCGGTTGATTACTTTTGGCGATGCCTAGGCTTACGCTTCGAACCACTGCGGTGGCATTAGGTAAGAAGACGTATTAAGTAATGACTAAGAATGAAAGCTGCGGCCTCGAAGTAATGTGATATTTTTGTATATACTGTAAGTCCCACTTATTTTCGTATACATTTAAATGGATTCCTTTTTAACAGAACGAAGCGTAATGTCGAAATAAGAGTGGTATGTTGTCGTCGCCCGGTCGCGGCCGGTGCGCGACCTGTAGTAGTAATAAGTACTTATGTAAATATGGATGATTATAATTTACGTATGTATGTATGTATGGATTAATTAAAAACTTAATTGTAATGGATAGTCATATTCTGTAACAATTGTTTAACCTAAAATCCATTAAATCAAAGGGTACTAAAGTATGTAAGTGTATATATGTTATGACGTCATTGAACGCTATTTATTGAGTTGTATCATTTGCGGTGTCTCAGTTATTTGTGTATACTTGTGTAGGTACATATCATGAATCTATATTATTTTATAACGCTACATCTCAAATAAAATGCAAATATCGAATGATTTAGATTTCACAACGAATTGTTAATAGATAACTAATTTAAATTCTTGCCCTTTTTCTATTCTAAGATCATAAATTTTTAGCACAAAAGAAATAACTTAGTAATTTTTAATATTTTTCTTATAAGTTTAGGTTTAACGAATAAGCTAAATCATTCTATATTTGACGTCAAGTGAGATATTGCTATTGTAATTTCATCGAATACGGTTATGAACCTTGTAATTTTGTAGGTATTTGCGGCTTAATATTATTATTGTAGTTATCTAATGGCGGAACCAAAGCGATTTTACACTGAATTACAGAATTAGCCACCACTTGTTACGCTGCGACACTCTTGACCAATGTTAATTTACCCTGCTTTGTTTAAATCGTGAATATTGAAGACAATAACGAAGATTATACCTATTATTAAATAATATAAACAAATAACTCGATCGATATCTAAAATATGAACTTATTAGTATTTATGATATAGTATAATCATTGGTATATTATGTACATCCCTAGTTACGTTCGGATACACGCTGTAACTTTGTGTCGACGTTATTTTATTATTTCTTAATACCAAAGTCTTTTTCATGTAATTAACTGATTTAAATTTACATTTCTATGATATATGAGGTTAATTATTAAATTTAAATAAAGTTGTAATTAGATATTATGTGTAATAATTTGGTACTTATTTGGTATCTCAAGGTGCCTACTAGTGCGTGTATTCGAATATATATGTGTATAACAGCAATATTTTATTTAGCTCTTGGATCCTAAATATATAGAGCATTAGTAAAACGGTTCCTATGATCATTGACCCATCCTGTGGGCATTATATAGCTATTATTGGCGAATATCATAAAAAAAATGTACCTAATCTATATATTAAACATTGTATCCATTATAGTAGGATCCAGAAAGTACTGTGATTTGTAACTACCGCTAAAACTTCGAGCACAATTGGTTAAAAAACATTTTAAAAAAAACATAAAAAGAATAGTGCATTCCAAACAATTGGGTGCGTCTGTTAGTTTGTTCTGACATAAGCATAGAAATATTTGAGATAGGTAGGTACTTTGAACAGTACAAATACGTAGAATAACACTATAATTTTAATTGTCTACTATTACAAATGGGTTGAATAAACGATTCCGTTCCCAAATGATATTTTTGTTTGATTTTTTACCCCCTATCCTTTCTTTTATATTGTACTACAAATTATAAATTATAATAAAACAAAGCAGCAAAAACTACTTTTATTACTTAAAAAAATATATATTTTTAGCTATAATTTCAACTTAAAAAGTTTAAAGTTTAGGTAGGTAGGTATAGGTTTTTTTTTTACTTTTGCTATAACTTTTTAATTGAAGTATGTTAAGTACATACTTTTATTTATATGTATTATGTATTGATTTTATTGTTATGGTATATTATTTATGATAATATAAAACCTATTATATGTAGTATGTAATATATTACTTATAGTTTATTATCAATATATTTTATTTTCTTTATTTTTTGGTGCACTATAACGACATTCCCATTTCTTTTAATAAAATTATTTTTTTATTTAGCAAAGGTTGTCTGTAACAGATTGCTAACAATAAGACCGCCTTTGCATATATTTTTGTTACTTTGTGTTATTAGCAACTTTTTGTGCACAATAAAGAATATAATATTCTATATACTGGCGTAATTGTACTTGTTATCGATAACGCAGACAACATAAAGATAACATTTGATTCATCCCCACCAGTAATTAGTACTTAATGTTGCCAGAAATTATTAATATTTAAATAATATATTTGAAAATATTTTTTATTCCTCGTACTGTAACTAATATCTATAACTTTTTACACTAGTCTTCACTAAGTCTGACGTAATAAATATGCATATGACACGTCTTCTTTGATTGACTTTGATTGCCGATCCTCTTTGATTGACTAATATTTTTAATTTAAGAATGTAGAATGCTACATTCTTAAATGAAAAATCTTAAATAAAAACTTTTCTATTTTCTAAAACAACTTCTCACAGAATAAAAAGCTTTTTTCTTCTTCATGGGACCTGAAACCATGAAAATATCATTATTTATTGTTTACTACTGTTGATGTTGTTAACACTCATATTAATTTGTTAGTAAGTAACTTTTCAATAAAGCGAAAACACAAAAGTCAAAATAAAAACACAGATTATTAATAAAACATTTATTTAAAACAGATAAACCATCTTGTCATGATTGTCGTCATTAAACAATAAAAAATCACAGGCATTTCCTTTTTATTACGTACCCGCTACATGTAAATACAAATATTTATATTAATTTTTTAAAAAGTCCGAAAGCCAGATAATAATCTCAATTTTTTTAATTATATTACTTATTATTAAAAAATTGCAATTTGCAGTTGACATAAAGGTTGTACAAAATCAAAAAACAACATTTTTTCTTATAAAATATTACATAATGTGTACCATTTAAAATTATATTTATAATTAAAATTCAACATTCAAAATGTACAAATATATCCAAATAGAAATCCTATTTGTAAACATGAACTTGAAGATTAACTACCATTTTGTTCTTAACCAGCTCCATTTATGTATGACAAAAAGTCACATCCTAAAGTTAACTTACCGTTCATGGTAGATTAAAAATTAGTATATAATATGTAAAACTATCCTGAAACGTATTATTGCTATAATGATATAATTAACGTTTTGTACATTTTACTAAATCCTGTCTATAAATCTATTATTTAATAAATCTGAATATTTCATATGAAAACAGATGATATTATCTAAAAATATTAGGTCAAAGGGTAAAATTTAAAAATTAAGAATAAATAAAAAGTAAAGGAACTTAGGCTTTTGTGACAGATAAATAATATTTTAATAATTAGAATTTTAGAGTAAGGCATGTAAAAATTTAATTTATTCCAAATGGAGTAAAGTTATAATTAGATAATTAAAAATCAAGACATATGTAAATATACCTATATAAGTATTCTATTAATATAGAATATATATGTGAAATTTATTTTAAATATGTAATACAAATATTAGTAAGTATATACATAATCATTAAACTGCATGTTACAATGAAAGTATTTCATTTGACTAGAGAGTAAGTAATATAGGCACTCTTATAGATAAGTTATACAGACACAATCAAAATATTTAGCAAAGTACCCATCTTTAGCCGATTTCGAAGATATAAAAATACAAAGCATATAAGAAAACGGAAAAAAAAGCAAATACAAAACACAGAAAAAATATTTAAATTCAATTAAACATAATACATCTAAGATAGACAAAAACATATATTCATGTTACAGTGAATTATTTTGACACTTTTATTTTTTGCGTTTATCCACAAAACGCAACATTTGCTTATACAATAAACTTATTTCATAATATATTATAAAACTGAATTTGGGAAAAGACCTTTAAATAAATACAACCGTTTAAAAAACCTACTTTCATAATGTAAAATAAAATAGTTTAAATAAAACAGTTTTTATTTAGTTAACGCCCTGTCTAATCAAGTGTTGACGTAAATAGAAACGTATCCACAATCATTGGGCGTTATTATAATAATAGAAGTATTCATTACCGACATATCACAATAGATTAAACCAAATGATAAATACCATACAAAAACTAAATTCGTTTTAATTGCATTATACATAGACAATACGGAAATAAATAATTGACATTATGCTTTTACCTTGTTTCATTAACACTGGATTCTTTAATTGTGATGTTTTGAATAACAGTTATATATACTTCAAAATATATTTTTATAATATATAAAAATATTATTTTGAAATATATATATATTTCAAAATAATATTTTTTAAAATGGTTGGAATAAAACGGTATTCATAAAAAGAATCAGAAAAGTAATTCCGTTTTTTTTTTAATATATAAATAAATAGTGTCTTTCAGTACCGAAGTTGGAATTGACAGTTTGTGACGTCCTTATGAAAAATTATAAATATGGTAAATTTTTTAACGTATGCTGTATCCACGTTATTTCTGATGTATATATTAATAACATTTGTGACCATACAATGTATCGAGAATAAGTTATTAAATTTATAGCTTGAATTAATTGAAAATTCGAAACGTTCGTACTTTATATTGCAGAATTTTAGTGAAATGCGATAAAAAAAACATCAAAAAGACATCTTTAATATCCTAAATAGGGCTACCCACACACACCCTTGACCAAAAATAGCACCTTGGAATATTTATGTTTAAACCTCCCAGCGAATTTTACATGCACCATTGCAAGCAAATAGCAGTGAAGGTAAATGAAATCATGAATCTGCTTTAATAAATGTAATTAAAAGGTTTTTAACCAATTTATTCAAGCCATAAATATAAAACATTTTCTATAGCAATAGGACAATCTGAAAAACTTTACTCAACAACTAAACATAATACAATATAAATTATAGGAAAAAAACTCATATAATTCATTCCTAGGCCTAGAACCTACATTCCTGGATCTTCCATCCTAACTCCATATTCTAGGTTTTGTACTGCCTGATGAGCATCGCTGTTTGGTAGTATCGACATGTTCACGATCGAATACGCTTCTCTTTTGTGGTTCAGTGTGAGAGCTGTTGAATTAGAGATATATTAAAACAGTTAAATATTAACATTAAGTATATTAATGTAAATACGTCTTTATTGTATTTTTATTGTTTGGAAAATATATTAATATCAAATAATTGACCTTTTTTTCGGGACTTTTTATTTATATTTTAATAACATAACATAATGGACAAAAAATAGTTAATTTTGAGAATAATAATGACATCACTACTCTTTATTATTTAATGTACTTGTACATTGATGACATTTTTTTTATTTTTTTTATTTACTTATAACATCACTATTTTTCTAAATTAAAGACGTATTTACTATAAAATTGTTCACTTAAGAAACATTTTCTATATTTACCCTTGATCTAGACGTTTTAGTCGAGCGTGCACCAAAGCTGTGATAAGGCATGCCTTAAAATTAATAGTGCAAGGTGCATTAAACTACAATGTGTTACCAATCACTTCGTTGTAATTGTATGATATTGAGTTGTTTATTTTTTTTTACAACTTAATATTTCTTATGTAGAATATTTAAATGAACAGCCTAATGATAGCAGATTTTTTTTATATCGAGATTTTTTTTCTATTAACTCAAACGAGTAGTAAAAAGTGACTTATTTGTAAATGTTTTACTATCTAAAATTCAATCTTATTAAATAACCGATGGTGGTCCTTAAGAATAAAAGTAGCCTAATCTAAATGAAATGACAACAACTAAAAATTAAAATTCTACGACAATTTTAGAATTTCCTACAATTTGCAAATTTTAGAATGTACGGTATGTGTTGTGTATGTATGTAATTCATATAATATTTTTAACAACTATCTTTTCGAAAATCCCTCCGAAATTAAATACGGCATTGCATCCCGTTAATAATAAAAATAATTTAAAGTTTAAAAAACATCAGCATTCAATCTCTAATAGGATCAAAAGTTAATCACTGTTCACTGTAACTTATTCGTTGCAATATTTTTTTTACCTTCACGCTGTATCCCGCACAGCAGGCATTGGTATTGAGTGTCTGTACTTAACGCCACGCTTTGCCTTCGCTTCCACGCTTTCGTTACCAGAATGAAGAAATAAAAATATTAAATGTTTCCTTTCCTCAAATGGGAATCAAATTCATTTTACCTCGTTGCTCTAAAATGAGCATGATTTCTTTCAATTTTCTGATAAAAATATCTGATATTTCTTGCAATATAAACAAATACATACATATAAAAAGGGCATGACCTATTGGTTTCTTTTATTAAACAAAGAAAAAATTGATTAAAATGAAAAGGTAATGTATAGTACTAATATCGTTATTGTGTAATCATATTACGATCAAATTCGCGATCATTCCATTAGTATTTATCAAATGATAACGGCGATTATTCATATTTACAATTAGAAAATGACTTTTCGTGGAATTTTATTGACTTAGCGATTTCAAAAAAAATAAACAATTACCAATTTTAATATTCTACCTAATGTAACAAAGAAAATAATAGTTTACTTCAACAAAAAGGCTGATAAGATCAAGTTAATCATCCTAACGCTAAGCGTGACGTTATTAAACAGCAACATCAAATAGGTTTTTTTAGTCGTTTTTTTTACATGAATTAATCATATTCAAATTCAAATAATTTTATTCAAAACAAGAAGTTACATGCTTCATTTTTTGAACGTCAAATAATTTACCATATTTTTAATCTATACTTCTTGCGTAAACAAAACTACTATATCGAAGGAACCCGTCGTCACACTTTGTTTAACTGGATAAATGTTAAGGTTTAGATGGATAATAACAAAAGAAAACACAATCTTGTACATAAATCAACGGGCAGAATATAAAGAAAATAATAACCACTGGACTCAGCGAGAGTTATAAAAAAAACAAATTACAATTCTAATTATAGCAAAATTATAATAATTATATTCAAATTAAGATGACAAAACCATTAGTCAACTTCTTGCACAATAAACATTAAGAAACGATCACTAGTTTGCTGATTGTACCACATCATTTTAGTACAAACAAAGCTTATGGAATATAACAATAAATATTTATTTTACAAATAATTAAATATATACCGAATCCGTAAAGATTTTAAGGCCTGTATTTATTAATTCTCAACTCTGAGATCGTTCTTGAGATGCCGTTTTCATTCATCGAATATTAAAAGGCATCTAAAGACATCAAAAGACATCACGGACACATTTAGCACATCAAAAAATGAATGACTTAATAAGCTCGTCGAATTTTCAAGAACTTGTCTAGCTCAACCTAAAATGGCAGCAGAAGAGCGCCTACTACTAGACAAACACCTTGGACTTTGACAGGTCAAGTTACCGTAACCAGAAACAAAAGCTTGCCGTTGTCATAGTTCAGAAAATAAAATGTAAGAGATTTAATCTAATGATTTACTCTCGACTCTCGACTCTAATGTCGATTATATTTGTGGAAATATATAAAAATATTTGTTGTTTTTGTTGTTGTGTTTTTTTAACCAACCTTCATGATAGAATATTATATAATAAAGATCATGGCAAAAAAAGGAACATAGATATATTTTGTTATTTTTTCTTTTGTATGCTATCACTGACATATTCTCTCTGTCTACTGAAACTACTTATTTACAGATAGGCCACAACATATATACAGGTATGAACCAAAAAGAACAGAAGAAACCTTAGAAGACAACAATAACAACAAAGAACGCTAAATCGTGACGGTCGAGACGCCTAACATGATAGGCTACACAAATGTTAATATTATGTTATTGATAACAATTGACAATATAATTATTTAATTGACATAATATCACATTATTTGTGGTTTATTTATTTGTAATGACGTCACCCAATCACCAAAGTCCACGTAAGTAGACAAGACAAAGTGTAAGGCGACCACCGTCGCCGTGAATCAGCGCATCCTACGTGAGACAAGCGGCGTAGGAGGTTGTTAATCTAGAACTACCTTTAAAAGACTACAATATTATAATAATATTTTATAGATATTTAATTTGGCCGTCGTCGAACAATGGTACACAGCTATGGCTATAAGCATCACGGTTGTGGGTTCGATCCCACTTGTGTGTGGGAGTGAATTATTTTTATTCCTTGCTCTGGTAACAAAAAAAATTAAAATTGTTAAATTAATATCTCGAAAATTAAGTGAAAAGTGGAGAACTGAATGGCTTAGCCTTAGTTTCCTCTGCCTACCCTGCTATATGAAAAGAAAAAAATATAAGAAATTTTTTCTTCTCATCATTTAGTCATCTTTCATTTATGTATAAAACAACAAATACTGACGCAAAATTTTGTCATAACAACATTGCACCATATTAAATATAAACTTGCCGAATACAGTTTTTTTTACAAAAAGTTATAGAAGAATACACAGTAAATAACATACTTTTAGAAACAAATTATTTTTCTCATAAATTTTAAATTCTCGTTACGCATAAGTAATGAGATGAGAGATTTCTGAGATGCTGAATTCGATAAATCATTTTCTACTTCAATTTAATCGAAAGCCTACATTATAACAGCTATTTGCATATCTCTTTTTTGCCGTGCAAATTCATCAATCATCTTTCCAACATGTAGATGAAGAAAATATCGACAAACAGCGACAAAAACGTTTTCTTAATAATTTTTCTGTGTGACAGAAACAAAAAGTTACTGCAAATCAATTCCAGAGGATCCTAACATACAACTAATAAATGATGAGAGTGAAATGAGGATGAGGATACAAAATGCATTTTTTATGGAAAAGACAAGGCAAACGAGCGTGCGTTACGAGGCGGCGGTGATCACTCACCTGATAAGTCATCACCGCCTAACACGCGTTACCATAGTAACGTGTATGTCACCTTATACAAAAGTTTATTTTGTTAAACATAGTAGTGTGTACATATTTATTTAATTATTTATTTTAATGTTTTAATAAATTATTTCTAAAAAATATCAGCATTCTACACACCTTCTCTATCTAGATAAACTATAACCGTGCCAAATTTTCGTAAAACGGGGAGTACAAAGAATTTGCTTCACGTATTAAGATCTCATAACATAATAATCTATATACATTTCGACACTACATCTTCTATACATTTGAAAATCAAGCATATAATTAGCATAATCAGTATTTTACGCTGTAAACAATGAAACAGGAAAAGATGCGTACATATATCATATTTTCCTATGCATTTTTATCTCACAGAAAAATCGTTGTCTCGTTCTACTTAAACAGAGAGCACCCATATACTTATAGCCAACAAAAAAAAACCATTAAATGACCAAAGAAATCAGACCAATCTGTGTAGGCTGTTAACAAAACAACATTCTTTTTCAGCCCGTAGGATAGAGGGAACCTCGTGTAAGACACTCCTTTCCTAACTTTCTACCGAATATTCGAGACAATGCGTGTTGAGCGGTGAAACTCAACGCCGCGTTTCGTCTTGTTACTAGAGAAATAGAAATATGAAATGATTCATAAGATTTCTAATTGAAATATTATATATTTTTTAATAATATTAAACCAATGCGCACAGCAAAGAAAGAATTTTAAACAATTTCACCTTCCATACCTAGATTAGTTGAGTGCATCCTATAGTCATTTAAATAATAGCTATCTATGCAACGATCCCTCGTGGCACGAACTAGCCTTGAACGATTTACTAGTACATAATCGAGATAACAGAGCACATAATAACAGGTAATATAGCAAGTATTACTCTTTTAAAAGCAGAAAATAAAAACTCGAAACAAAGTCTAATTCCTATAGATCGTGATATTTTCGTTTTTAATTTTATTTAATTGACGCTGGCTGAATGAGTTTAATAGCACGAAGAATATAGGACGCACTACGGTGGGTTCGAATTCCAGTAAAATCCTCAAATATTTTTACCCAAACTACCTTACTCACAATTACTTAACAATGTTAGGTGCTGCCATAAAAAATATTATCGTTTTTTTGTGTACGAAGCTGAATGAACTCACACTTATTGCGCGAAAGTATTTATGATTAGCGTTACGCTGTATCCCGCACGTAGCAAGGATATTACTGTTAAGTGTTAAGACACTTGATTCCTATTAAGACGCTTCCGTTTCCCACTTTCCGCCGAATTCTGGATGCATGCGAATGGCGCGGAACTCAAAGCCGAGCTTTGACTCGTCTCGTTACCAGAGCGAGGCTAGTCAAAACTAAATATTAAATATATAATTTTCTCAAATGGAAATCGAATCTACAACATGTCGCGTTAACAGTCTTTTATATTTGAAATAGCATATGAAATGCAATAGTTATCAAGTTAATACTAAAACAATTCCACCTATTTATTTCTTACGGAAACGCTCGAGATAAATTTAACGGTCTCCGTGCCTCGTTTACTTGAGAAATAAAAGATTAATTGATTATTTTTAACTACCTATTAGGTTTTTACTGCCAACGTTGATAGGGAAACGTCAGGTTTTTTCAATTAAAATCAACGTAATACTTTCATACTTCGAATATTGACTATGTAGATATTAAATATATTAAAATATATTTAAGGCCAGTCGTGGCGCAGCGGCACGAGGTGTGACTGTAAAACCGACTGGTTGTGGGTTCGATCCCCACTCGAGGAGATGAAATATTTACTAAAATTTATATTTCCATTTCTTCGCTCTGGTGCGCGGCGTTGAGTTCTGCCACTCAACACGCAATGACTCCAAAATTCGGTAGAAATTGGAGAACGAAGTGTCTTAACACTAGGTTCCCTCTGCCTACCCTGCTGTGTGATACAGCGTGAAGCTGATTTAATTTAATTTTGATTTTAAAATATATTTTGGCGTGACTGTAATAAAAAAATATGTATGTATAGAAAAAAAACGGTTCCCACCGAGTTTTTTTTAGTAACTTTTTTTAATTTCACGTTAATATTAATATACAGAGTAAAAAAGATTAAATTAGAAATCAAATCACGGATTGAATAATAATATGATTTCTTAATTTTTAAACGTATGTTATTACATACGCATTAATATGGTCTATTATCCACAAGCCAGTCTTGCTCATATGTACACTCATAATTTCGCAGCGTTAAATCATATATTAATCATACTCAGGACTTACTTTCTCCCAAACAGATACAAATCTACAGTACCTAATTATTACATACATAGGAATAAGAAATACGAGAACTGATAATCGAGAGAGATTGAATTCTCTAAAATTAAAAAATATTATATGAAGGAGACAAATGTTATTTAAAACAATTTTCATTAAAAAAATTTATTAACAGTTGAAATGTTTTTTATCGTAGCAAGATATCCCTATTTTTTATTCTTATAACTATAAGTAAACAATAGATCTAATATATTGTCATTATCAAAAAACAGTGCACAGTGGTAAAAGCTAAAAGTTACACCGTCATGCCAGATTTTTAATATATCGTTCTCCCAAAGCGACATATAGACGTGTTTTGCTGTATTTGGTGATATGAAAGTGGACGTAAAAAGTAAATAAGAAGTCTGCATTAAATAATCGAAAGTACTAGCATCTAAATATAATTCGAAAAAAAAAAGTTTTTATTTTTCAGAGAAATGATTTGTATACGAACTCTTTATATATAGTCTAATATTGTTCTTCATATATGTATATGTGTAAAAAAGACTATTCTATGCCATTCTAAGCTTTACCACCTACCATATAATAAGGTGCTAACGAATTGTATGCAGACAGCGATATACAGACGTTAAAATTACATAATACGTACTTTTACTTTCTAAAAAATACGCAGTTCTCTTATAAGCATTTCTTACTTAATATCTTGCATATAAGAAAAGAGGCTATTATAAGAAAGGGTTCAACATATAAATTTTATACACAATTTCATTACAATATTTTCATATATTTTATTTAGAATTTTAAAGTATTATTCCGTAATTAGAAAAAAATATTTTTTAGAAAACGTATAAAGTTTTGACGTAGCGGGGTTTGAACCCGCGCCTCTTGGACGGTGTTTTTCTAGCCCCAGTTTAGTTTGTCAAAATGCTAGGTGGCGTAATAGTGTATAATCGTATAAATACGTTGTTTAATTAATAAGTCTTAAATGGCTTAAAGGCTATAAATTCACAATAAAAAAAATGTAGCCTTTCTGTAATCGCAATGGTGGCTGAAGCCAAAGAAATAAGTAATTATTTATACTTTTATACCATATTGAAATCCGAGTAAACTGAAAGCTACTACTTATTTGTATACGATTCTACATTCTATTTCTATACTATTTATTTCTGTTTCTACATTCTATTTCGATTCTATTTTATATTATTTTTCAAAAAATATCATTGTAATAAAAGCAATAGGATTAGCAAGTACGTTTAATACGAAAATAAATATTTTTTATGTTGTTTTGTGTTCTACAACACTAAGAATAGAATAATATTAGATATATAATTTAGATGACAACATAACACTTGGTTGTGGTATGTAATATGGTTTAGCTTAGTGGTCAACTTGATTTATAGAGGCGCGAATTCGAGTCCTGGTATGTAAAAAAAAATATACTTTAATTAATGAAGTTATCGCGTTAACTGTTTATTTTGTAGTCACAAAAAACATATACCTAGTATGTATAAATGTTTTTTCATTTAACTTAAAAAAAAATACAGAAGCGGGCAAAACCGTATAGCAAGGTAGGTAAAAAGAACTTAGTGTTTAGACATTGATTCCCGCTTTTTTCTTTTTTTTTATCATTGCGTGTTGAATGGCGGAACACAACGCCGCGCTTTGTTAGATAATATAGGACTACACCACGTCCCTATAAAAAATATAGAAAAATATAAATATTGCTATCGGACGTTTTTGGTAAACAACTGATAACCTCAGGAATTACCAAAAAGTTCAATATCGACCCAGATCTAAAATAGAAAGAACTCTGCTCCGACCTTTCCATCGAATTTCCGACAGTTGCTCGTTAAATGGCGGAACTCAACACCGTGCTTCATCTACCAGAGCAGCGAAATAAAAATAAAAAAAAAATCATCTCCCTAGTTGTTGAATTCTTTAAAGATGATGCACACCTTGACATCACTCTCTGATCAAAATAAATAGACAAAAAATAAACTAATTATAAAGTGTATCTATATGGGATAAAATGAGACGATTAAAAAAGTAATTTGGCAAAATAATTTGCAATTTTCATATTTAAATTATATTTATTTTGGAATTTCGAGTCTTGGCCGTCGTGAAGTTGGGGTTTCTGACATTGTGCACTCGTGAAGAAAGTAAACAAAACTTTGGGCGGCCACGGCTCGTCGACCGTACTGTACGCTTGTAGTAAGAATTAATAGAACTTTGTCTGATATAATGTAGCAAATGCATATTTTTAATATATGCCTTATTAGAGTAGAAACTGTACTGTGCTGCCACTTTATGTAATCCAGCCAACACGCAAAATGCCGTGACGATATATAACTTAATATAACGATTAAAACACCGTCAGTAAATTAAAAATATGCAATTAAATTTAAATTCCATTATAAAAAATTTATGAATATTGAAAAAAAAAAAATTAAATCAGCTTCACGTTGTATCCCGCACACAGCAGGGTAGGCAGAGGGAACCCAGTGTCAAGACACTCCGTTCCCCACTTTCTGCCAAATTCTGGAGGCATTACGTGTTGAGTATAATTTATTTAACTGATATTTCATTTACTTTATAATATAATATTATGTTCATTTGTACAAGTGTTAAAATAAGTTTATGAAATAAATATCTTTATTTACACTACTGTTTTACTTTTTATTATTGTTCATTTGTAGTTTACAAATAAACACTATTAATTTGCCGAGTTTAATTCATCAAGTGCAGGTGAAAGCAATGTTATGTATAGAAATGTTAGTTGATTATTGTTAATGAATGACAAACACGCAATTTTAATGTGATTTAAATAATAACTAATACTGTTTTATACCACCTTAAAATATTATAAATAAATATTCAATATGAAAATGTTCCTTATTTAAATCACATTCAAAAATATGCAATAGCAATTCACACAAAACCATGCAACAGTACTAAAATATCCATAAGAAATAAAATGCACATTTTATTTTAAAACAATAAATCATTTATATATATGTAGATAATTTCAAAAATAGCTTGATAATAAAAAAACTATAAAAAAACCAATAAAATCTTACCTCAGCATATTTCTGAAGTTTTCCAATTCCCTAATACTATTAGACAATCTTGCGAATGCATTAAAAAGTGCCACAATTTCAGTTCTTTGAAGACGTTTATGAGATTTGTGTTGTAACAACAGTTTACCCTGATAAGGGTCCTTCTCAAAGCTATCCCATTGACCAGAAAATAAAATTTTAAGTGCTGTACCTAAACCTTGTGTTTGTAATTTCCCCCATAGTTTACATTTATCGCAGCCCACACAATCCATTATTCTAGAAATATTCCAGAAATGATCTCTGAATTCTTGTTTTAATTTGGCAGCTTGGCTACCACCAGTAAACATTGAGGACTCGTTAAAGTGGTCAGGGAATGAATATATGACACTGAGCATATTACGAATTGCATCGCGAGTTTCTTCATCTTCAACAGGATTGCCAGTAAAATAGTCTTCACGCTCCAAGTATGGACCAGCCTTAGCTAGAGCTCTCATTTCTAGCAAATAAACAAAATATAAGTTCTTAAGCCAATTTGGACCTTCCCCAAATGTCTGTGATGGATCAAAACGCTGCTGGAATTCAGCCAAGTTAGGACCCCATTCTCCATCTGGAGGTGCAGCAAAACCTAGCTTTTTCTCTGACACCAAATATTTAGAACATAAATGTATGTTAATACTAGAATGTACTCCTGACACAGCTCTATAAAATACTCTTTTTTCAAGACACATGTTGCCTAAATCTGAGCTCAGTACAAATGGAAATGATTCATATGGATTTGCCTTTGGACGGAAGCAATTTTCCTGGTAAATGCTCCTCCAAATTCGGTGTGCTGAGGGTCCTTTATAGCCAGTATATCTCTCTGGATTAAGTGACAAATCAACATATTCAGCATCTACATCTTTATCATCACATTCGCAGAAATTTCCTATTGAATCATCATATGCTTTCCACTTGGCTATCTCATATTGGCTTGCAGCACTTAGTGTCATGTTTAAATAACTGAGTTCAGGGTCATGGTCAGTATCAGAATTGCAGTCGCTTTGGGCCTCTTTGGAGTATTTCACAGCTGGTCTTTCTTCATCATATTCATTATTGTACCCATTTTCATAGCCAGGCACACTTTCTTTGGAGCAGGTTTTGATATGACAATATTTCATCGCACACCGGCTGTCGTCAGCCCAAAAGGGACATTCCTTTTTTAAATTAACCTTGTAAAACCGAAAATAATCTTTGCTCACCAAGCTCTGGATACGGGGAAATATTTTGACATTATTAAAATAGTCGATCGTATCAACATTACAGGAGCAGTCACCGAGAGCTCCATGAAGTGCATCAAAACATGCATTACTATCGCAAGGCGCAGTTTCGAATAGTTCCGTGTCGTCACTCACTGCTTGAACTATCGCGAGAGCAAAAATTATAAACACAACACAACAATTTTTGTATGCCATTTTAGAAAGTTTCACAGTCATATTTCTGTTTTTGTAAATAAAAATCATATGAAAAAAAAAGTATTACTTCTAATCACTTATAACACGACTCGTCACATCGAGTACTGAAAATTTATGATAAAATTACGAAATGTAAAATTCGAAAGTTAGCTCGCGATTACAATAATACGTGATTGGGCAGACGTCTACATATTTCGCTTTGACACCTGACATATGATAAATTGATCACCAATTTACGATGTTGCTACTGTGACATTTATGTCAAACATAATGTTGCCATCATAGAAAAGAAGTAATATAGATCAACACAAACATTTATTACTACATATATATTAGTAAGTCACGAGGGCTGCAGTTGAAGGGTTAGGAAAATACTATTTTCGTATAAAACAATTTTAATTATTATAAAATACAAATTAAATCTAATCTAACCAATATAAACGTCTTCAATATTAAAAGAAATCTTAAATCTGTCTAAACCTAAATTAATGTAACTTAACTTAATAATAATAATCCTGTACGCAACAGGGTAGGCAGAGTTAACCTAGTGTCAAGAATCTCCGTTCCCTACTTTCTGCCGCGCTTTGCCTCGACACGAAAGTGAAAAAAATGGAATTATACATTTAAATGAATATTTCATTTCCTCAAGTGGGGATCGAACCCACAGCCAGTCGCGTTAACAGTCATACTTTGTGCCCCTGCACCACAACTGGCCTGACCTACGGCTTAATTAATCAATATAAGAATAACAAATTTGAAAAGGTAGAAAATCCTTTCCCACTGGCGCCGTTCATCTCTCTTCTTGTCATCATTTTGTGTGATGAAAAATTGGTAAAAATTTATCATGGAAAAGTGAGTGGTGAGAGAGGTAGGGGGAGACCCCGCAAAAATACTGGAGGAAGGTTACGTAAAAAACATTAGGACCCCCGGAGGGTATGTATGAAAAGGTTGATGATAGTGGACGGGGCGAAAGAGGTATGTAGAGACCGTAGCGTTTGGCGCTCCGTCCTCTCTGACTACCCCGCCAGAGTTAAAGCATGGAGCTAAATATAATGAATATAAATATATAAAAATATTAGTAATTGGATGACAATAGTCATGGCACAGGGGAACAAGCGTGTGACTGTAAACACACAGGTTGTGGGTTCAATTCCAACTCGAGGAAGTGAAATATTTAATATTTTTATTTCTTCGCTCTGGTGTCGAGGCAAACTGCGGTGTTGAGTTCTGCCACTTAACAAACAATGCCTCCATAATTTGGCGGAATGTGGGGAGCAGATTTACTTAACACTACTCTCCATTTGCCTACCCTGCTACATGTGGAATACAGCGTGAAGCTGTATTATATTATTACATTAAAGAATCACTTCAGTACAAATGCACGTGAAATATTTTTTAAGCCATTTGCGTTTATTTTAAAAAAAAAAATCTGTCGAGGCTGTCGTGCCGCCGTCGCGTACACAAGGGTATGGACTGTAGAGCGACGGTTGTGATTTCGATCCCCACTTGGGCCTTGGGCCTGAAAGCCTTGATTGATTGGCAATCAAATTAGATCAATATCTAATTTGAGATTGTATATAAACTAATTTATTAGAAATCTTCTCTTACATTCCGTATGTACTAGCATACGCATAACATAACCATTGTTCATACAATTTATTCGGTGTTCAATTTTCTATTCACTGTACCACAATAGTTAATAACATATAGGTATGTAATGTTTTTGTCTGTTATGTATTTTACTATAATAAAGAATATTATATATTATGATTTTGATTATATTAGATTTTTATAATCATCATTCAAAATTATATTTAAAGGAAAATAAAACAAAATATGTTCGATTAAGATTTATTTAATCATACAATGTAAATCATCCACAAAAGCAGTATCGGTAATGCACAAGAGATTCAATAGACATTTGCTCCCAACATATCGCACTATGAGTGTCATAATACTTATCTACTTTTCTTTTGTTGTCTGTATTTTATAAAGTATATTACAGAAAAAAGGTCTTAATTCTGGATTTTAAAGTCAGTTAATTATTTTTTTTTCATTAAAACTGTCAAAACTAAAAGTAAGGTGTCAATAGGGGAGAGTTGAATATATTAGTGTTTTTAAGAAATGTAGATAAATCCCCGAAATGCTTTTTTTTGACGAACTCATGGCATTAGTGCGACATTTATAGCTATATACATTGAGATTATAAAATTTTAACACTTTTATATTATATAATATTATATAAACATTGGACGTACAAATTACAAGATTAAGAAAATACTTTGTTTTTTTATTTTCAATAATTTCAATAGAATTGTAAAAAATATTGTATATTGCCGAGTTCTTTATTGTTAGAACATGGACAACTACTTTTGACGAATGCGATTCTAATACTGTCTTTTATGAAAATGTGATGTAAATATTTGAACATATATGGAAACTGACTTAAAGATAGATAAACTATAAAATTTTGTATGAAAACTCGTTTTTAAAAAGCTCAGCAATACTCAACATTCATTATTACAAACAGCTTAACTAACTTAACAACTATATTTAATAAACAAAATGACGCTTAACAAAATGTATATTAAATTAAAAATTAAAATTTAAACGCGTTACTCCAACGCTGTCAGTAATAAAACGATAACTACCGTTAAAGGTAAAGTATTTTTATATAGGTAGAGACTTCTTAAATAACTTATAAATAAATTTTCTTTAAATTTTATATAAGTAGAGACAAATATCGTAATTATTCAGCTCAAAAATTTTCTCAATAGAAAAAGTTACAATTTCTTAAAAATTGTAAAATTAATTCCTATTTTTATCATTTGTTTTTTTTTTCATTAAATTTTAATTTGAATAAAAGTCGAGGCCTTATAAGTTTATATAGTTTGTGTTTAAATAACACTATAAAGAATATTACAAATGTATAATAATAAAAATATAGCATGTCAGGTTGTCAGTGCAAGTATTTTTTATACTATATCATGTATTTAGGGAGAAAGACTGAACAAATGATGAAGTATTCGTTAAAAAATATCAGAATTTTTTTAATAAGCAATACGAAATATTTTATTTCAATCAAAACAATATTTATAAAGAAAATAATCATTTTTTTTCGAATTAAATTACTTGCACTAATTCTTCATCAGGTCCCATATAACGGTCTCTACCTTTAATTATGTGTATTTTATTTCAACAGAACGGAACTCAGAACTGAGGTGGGTAGCAGGTTCATTAAACTAATTGTAAAACTTATTTTGTAGTACATAATGGTGTCGATATATTGTTCTTAGTCGAAATGTTAATGCCGATTAATCGTTTCAAGCGTACCTGGAATATTAAACAGAATAATTTTAATTATTATGAAATAGTTTATATTTTTTTTGTATTATAGTTTAAGCAATAATAATAACGGTGATTTTAATATTCGGTTAGAGAAAACGCGGCGTTTGATTCCGCTAAATACATAATATGTTTGATTTGAGAATTATAGAGCTAAACATTATTAGGTTTTTTTTATCTTCGCCACAAATAGAAATATAAAAAAAACTAAACGTAAAATAGCTCAGTAACTAATGTCCACTAAGATTTTAATCTTAAAATTATACTTTATTTTACTTTTTTGGCATTTCCTACTGGTACCAATGTTATTTACAAAAAAACATATTTTAATTCCAATTAATTAGTAAATCCTCATTTGTTTCCAATTATTTTTTGGGTTACAGATCAATTTCCTTTTAAAATATATACATAATAATAATTATTAAATAAAATTAAATTAGTAGAGCCAAATTTAAGTCTGCATGTGTAACATGGTAAATATGTCCATTTTTTTATTATTAATACATAAAATAAAGAAAAGATACCCTAAATCTGACTCTGTATTAAAAATCCATGCAAAATTTTAAAAAAAACTTACCATTTAAAAAAGCTGTATGAACAAGCAATGTTGTTATTGTTAGTTTGGGAATAAAAGAACAATATTAAATACAATTACACTTTATTTTCAATATATTGAAAAATTAAATTAATTTAACGTTAGTACAAATTTATATAGCAACTTTTATAATTAAACTTTATTTGGCACATTAGTATTTGTACCTTTAAAAATCTAAATATTGGAGATTTTTTTTAATTAATCATCGACGTTGCATTTGAATAATTTATATATATAATTTTCAGATTAGTTTTAATCTTACGATACCTAAAGCGATTATTTTTTCTGCAAAACTAAGCGTTTCTACTGTTTCGAAGGTTATTTAGTAAAATATTCCTTTATATTATAAAATCGATCAAAGGTTATATTATAAGTATATCATAAGAATATGTACCTATAGTCTATATATCACTCAAATATTTACTATGACAGAAAAAAGTATAGTGAGTCTAGATGTCAAGTCAACTTAACTAATTTCTATGTCATATTATATTAATAATTCCCCAAATAGGCTATGCACTGTACATAATATTAGAGAAATTTAAAATATTATTTTTTACTCTCAAAATTTTCTTAAAAGTATATTTTAAGATTTTAAACATATTTAAAAGTAATTTCTATCTATACATGCCAAAAATGGAAGATAGATTTTTTTAATAAAATATTCTGAAACCAAAATTAGTACCTGTGAGTGATATATAAAGTATATATTATAGTATACAACAGTAAATAATTGTAGAATATAGTATAGTAAAAATTTTATAAAATGAACTGTTATGGACGTTAAAATTAACTATATTTTTTAATATCTCTACCATTATAATTTAACACAAAATCTATAAAAAATAACGTAACAATATTTACTTTTTTTAAGTTTAAGACAATTACGAGAATCATATAATCACAAGGTCTTGACTGCTTGTAGGTTCGATCCCACTCAAAGAAATGAAATATTTATTTAAATTTATATTTCCATTTCTTTGCTTTGCTGGTATCCAAAGTGTGGCATTGAATTATTTTAAGGAAATATTATTATAAATGTTATTTGCGCATGAATATTGTTAGTAAAGCTCAAAGCATATAATTTTATTGAGATTATACAAACTAATTAGATCTAATATTCAAATCCTCTTTATTATAAATGTTTAAATAGTATTAAATAATTCGATATATATACTTATTTATTTAGAAAACTATAAAAAAATGTTTCGAAAGATATTCAAAACAGAAAGACTATATTGCCATCCTTTTCAATAAAGTTACTTTTATTTTTGTTATATTCAAAAAATTGAAGTTTTTTTGTATTTATTGAACAGATATTTCTGTATTACGAGTAAAATTAGATAAATACTAATTGAATATTGTAAAAAAACAATGTTAGTCACATATTAATAAAAAACTCAAGTGTACATTTATATAAAATAAATAAGTAAATATAAAATATACACATCAAAAATATATTTGATACAAAAGTCCGAAAGCCACATATCAATGTTTCCAAGTAATAATTTAGTAATTGTAATAACTAATTAATTAACTTTTTAATTAATTACCTTTTAAATTATTCAAATTGAAATTAATAATACTTATTAGTATTATTAGTTTCAATTTTATCATATCTTTCAGTTATGGTGGTAATCAAACCTAAAACATTCGACATTACCATTATGGGTTAATAAACATAAATATCATAAAAAAAAACATTATTACTTGACAACATCGACGCCACTGCCATTAACAAAAAAAAACAAACCGGCATGCAATTTGAAAAACACTCTTTTTACCCAATTTTTTGTGTATTTTTTATATGAAAAACAAATGAAATGTATGTATGTATGTATAATTAAATATGAAAAAAAAAACCGCCGCCATGCAGTGACTTTGCTCGTTATATAGCCAAAAAAGAACCAAAAAATTGTGTCGGTACCAGTTCTAATGTACAAAATATTAGTAGCGTGACCTTCTGTCCATGTTCCTTATGGAGTTGGCGAGGCACAGCGCGAACAGAGCTCCGACCACCTGGAAAAACAAACACAAATATTTTAAAAATCTTTTTTTTATTATAACATAAGTATACTTTGACTGGGAAATAAAATAATAGTAGGAATATCTGGTCAAATGGGACCTGTATAAGTGAGAAATTTCTATTATTAAGGATTCATTTGGAACCTGGTTGTATGAGATTTTAGCTGTAGGATGTTTAGATATTTACTTCTATATTTGGGACTCAGTACTGTAATTCATTGTAAAACTAAGACACTTTATCAGGTTGGGACAAGAATTCGATACGTTAGTTTACAAACAATTTTATGTATATGTCAGTGGAAGCCTCTGTAAATGAGACAACAAAAACTTTAAAGTTGACTAATTTGACAATTTTATAAATGAAAACCTGTTTAAAAGTTACAAAATTCTTAGTCCCATGAGATACCAATTAACCAGGTTTCACTGTATATGTATGTATTATTGATTAACTTTTGTCTGTCTCTTTGTTCCTATAGTCGAATGGAAATAAAGAAAGTTGTGTACTACATAAAATTACATGTATATTTACCATTTTTGATACCAGTAAGTACTAAGTATTTTACAATTTTACCTAGTATACTATATTAATAAATAAAATAAATAAAAATCTTTTACTTATTTAGAAAACATATAAAAATTTATCATTTTTTTAAAAAAATGTTATCTCACCTCAACACAAGCAACTCCAATGGCGACACCAGCAATAGTTTTATTCCAAGTTTCATATAAATTGCCAACTCTGACACTGCAACCGACTATATTAGCATCGGCCAAAGTGCACTGGTCGCCAAGGAACTTGCCGACAGCGCTGAGTCTCGAGCAGCAAGACTTGGGGAGGATTACCGAGTAGTCCGTAGCGCTGTATTTACCACAACATTCGAGCTGGAAATTAAAAAAAAATATGCTTTACTATTTATATAAAACGTAATTACATCAGTAAGTTTAAATGTTTCCAAATAAGAAATAAATTGTCAAGACAGAATTTTGCGTTAAGACACCCTCTCCTCACTTTTCCTCTAATTTTCGAAGCTTGCATGTTGATCGGTGGAACTCAACGCCGCGCTTTATCTACCACAGCGGGGTCATCTAAATAATTTATATATAATCACAACAGTCGCGTTTACAGTCAGAATTTGGTATTGACATAAAAATGTCAATGTAACAGGATTTGAAGCTAAATATAAGTTAACGAGCTCTTTGTTCGGCAATTACAGCTTTATTATATTTTATGGCGAAATAATAGAGAAATAATAATAACATTTTTATTATTATAACGTAAAGAAAATTTTATTTTGCTCTTAATAAGATACTAAATAGAGAGTTGCACGAAAAGTCAATGTGATAATGCAAAAAATAAATAGACTGCCTACTAATATGGAAATGGTAAACATTACCTAAATCGATACTTAGCAGTATGCCTCAATACGAATATTTGCATATATATTTGCACTAAAAAATAAAATACAATAAAATTAAAAATTTAAAATGTACTTTTTTAAAACAATTTTTATAGCCATCGAGTGCAAGTATATTTTCATTATCTTCATTTGAACTGAATAAGTAAGAATGACCTTAAATTATTTAAAACCATGGACTCATTGCAGTAATTTACATTTGAAAAGTTTACAAAGGCTAGTCATACTCGTATCACCTTGACAGAATTTTGAAATTTATGTTTGCAGAGAATAAACGCGAAATATTTGAATGTGTGTTATTGATTTCTTTTTTATAATTTTGCTATAAAGTATAGTGAATGTGTATATATTTCATTTAGCATTTACAACCTATAAATGACTGCAAATGCGAAAAGTTGTAGGTTAATAATAATATTTATAATATTTTCATTTCCTCATTCTGGTAACGAGACAAAAAAAACCCAAAATATTCTTTAATAGAATATAGTTTTGAGAAGTTGAGAATTGAATGAACATAATGCTACCACCATCTCCGAAGGCATTGCTACTGAGGAGAAACCCAACAGTAACTTTAAAAAATATATATTTAGGAGGTAGTTTGCTACCTTAGATTCCCTGCATAGCTTAATTTAAATAGATTTAAACCTATAATCCTTCTTATCAGGGATATTTAGGATATAACATTTCTCGTCTGAATACGGATAAGGATATAGAAATAATACTATCTAATCCTTTCGGTTTCGAATATAAAATTATTTCCAGTTTCCTTCTTACCTGTTGTTCAATATTGCTGAAGACGGTAGCCGCCGCTGGGTCCACACTGCGCTTGTCGAAGAGCTTGTTCACGGAGGTGACCAGGGCGTCTTTGATGTTGTCGGCGTATGTGAACATGAGTACCGCGAGTACCACTTGCACTATGATTATCACGAGGAGGAAGATCGCGTACTGAAAGAGAAAATATTAAAAAAAATAGTAATTTCAGATTAAATATTATATGTATTGTATACACAATACTAAAACTATGCGTTATATTAATAAATATTTAAAAAAAAAATTAAAAATTAAATTAGCTTCACGCTGTATCCCGCACACAGCAGGGTAGGCAGAGGGAACCTAGTGTTAAGACACTCCGTTCCCCACTTTCTGCCGAATTCTGGAGGCATTGCGTGTTGAGTGGCAGAACTCAACGCCGCGCTTAACCTCGACACCAGAGCGAAGAAATGGAAATATAAATTTAAGTAAATATTTCATCTCCTCGAGTGGGATTCGAACCCACAACCAGTCGGTTTTGCAGTCACACCTCGTGCCGCTGCGCCACGACCGGCCTCAAATATTTAAATATTTTTTATTATTTATAATATACCGTATAATTTTGAAAAGGGAAAATTAAAATTTATAATTTACTTATTAATTGTACTTGACTTCTACTGGATTTAATAACAAACTACCGAACCTCTCAATATTATTCTCACTTAATATTTAAGTCATACTTCAAAGTCTCATAAAAAGTAAAATAAAACGAAGCAATTAACATAGATAAAAAGTGTTATCACGCGTCCTGTCAACAGAACCTACAGTTATCTTTAAAATGTGTTAAAAACTACACAAGTACAGTACGATTAACGAGTCGTGGCCGCCCTGAAGGGAGGTTATGTTCTGAGAAAGAAAAAGAATTAAAAAAATCTAGTTACAGTTAACTTGAGGGCGGCCAAGACTTGTCGACCGTGCTGTAAGTAAAATAGACATTAGCACTCGGTAAAGGAGTTAGTGGAACGAAAGCAGCTTTCTTTGTAGAGAGCGGCTTTGTTCAACAAACAATTGGATTCCATGAGTGTCGATTGCTAACTTGTTTTAAAAATGTACACGCACTTGCATAGTATTCTAAATATTTAAGTAAATTGAAACTATGTTATTTAAAATATATGGCTCTTTTTACTTTACGAGAAATTGATAGATTACTTAATGTCAAATCACTACACCCACTATATTCGACTTCAACAGAGCACGACAGGTAAAAAACAGATATCACTTAGTGTCTAGACACTTTATGTAAAAATTATTTAAAATATGTGTTAAGTGGCGTAAGTCAATGCCGTAATTAGTCTTGCTAGAACGAGAAAATGAAAGTTATTCATATCATTAATGGAGAATTAGGGGTCGAACCCAAAACAATCGCGTTTACCGTCAGACGCAGCGCCACTGCGTCACGATAGCCACATTATGTCAATACATTAAATTTAATTTCAAATAGATTCAATATACCTCTGTTTATAATTTTATATTACGTAAAATCGTAAAAATAATATTGCTTTAGTTTACATTTCAACTGATGTTTCCATGACTCATATCGTTATTTAAATATGACGTTATTTATCACGTTACATATTAAAATTATTAGTGCAACAAAAGTCAATGTCAATTCACAGACAGAGAGTCACGTCAGTTTAGGATGACATCATGATTTCACTCTTAGTTGGTATACTCATTAATTTAATCATAGCTAATAGGTTTTCTAAACTTGGAAGAAATTAAAATCATATAATCTTAAGTGAACTATATTTCTATTCAGTTTTAGTCAGTCAGTCTGTTCTATCTACCAATCCCGGAGAACAACGCGAGATGCATGAGTTATCCAAAAAAAATAAAGGAACACTTGAACAGTTCTGAAATAGTCATTTAGCATGTTTTTAGCTTCAGGCTGTATACTGCACTTAGCAGGGTAGGCAGAGGGAACCTAGTGTTAAGACACTCCATATTTATTTAACTTCACATTTCCTAAATTTCTGGAGGTATTACGTATCAAGGGAGGTGTGGTGGAGTCAGAGCGACGAAATGACACCACGACAGATTTTAGCTTGTTAAAATCTCTTTCCTAGATTCACTCTTTGTAATTACAACCAAATTTAACACTAACCGTGACAGTCATGCAGTGACTTTCGCGTATAGCTCCACAGCATCCGAAGAAGGCGATGATGAACATGATAGCGCCTATCACGATAAACACCCACGGTGCCACTGTCAGGTGACCTTGGAGCTCATCCTTGATCACCGCCCAGTTCAGGAGCACGGCCACACCTATGCCAATGACGGCTAGGCCAAAAAGCTGTGAAAGAAATAATTGTTTTAGAGGAATGTTGCACTAAGTTAGTAAAATGATAATTTACTTTTTGCTTTCGATTGTTACGGCTAAGAACAAATTATTTTGCATTTATGTAAGTAGTATAAACAACATAAACTAAAAAAAAATACAGGAAATCTATTCAATGTAACCTTTTGTAACACTGTTCATTATTAATGTTGAACAAAGCGCATTTAAAAAATATAATAATATTTCTGATATGATGATACTTCATAAGGTATCATATTAAACTTCGTTATTTTTATCACCACAAAAGAAATACATAAGATATTCTAAATGTATTGAACATGAAGCCGACTCGCACTTTACCAATATACGTATATTTTTACATGCTAAATCTCAACCAAGTAGATACTTATGGACACTTAAAACTTGTAACAAAAGCGATACATCTTGCATACTTGACAAACACTGTGTCAAATATCCAAAGTGGCGTTTTGAGACTCGAAAGAATACTTAAAGATTTCAACTCCTCTTTGCATTCATGAATTTTGTGACTATAAAATTATATTTTATTTTTTTTATGCTTTGTTTTTTGCTTTACGCTGTATCTCGCATATAGCAGGTTAAGTAAGAGAAACCTGGTGTGAAGTCACTCCGTTTTCCGCCTCTACATATTTAGTGGAGGAACTCGAGGCAAAGCGAGACATTGAGCCACTCAACACGCATTGCCTCAGAATTCAACGGAAAGTGGGGTACGAAAGTGTTTTAATGGGAACGGAGTGTTTTAACACTAGGTTCCCAGATTGCCTCTAATTATCCTACTATGTGCGGAATACAGCATTAAGCTAAAAAAACGAATAAACTAAAATCTTAATCTTCTCTCCTAATTTATCGTAAGGTCTTCCCATTTAAGTCTAACGTTAAGGTTTCTCTAATGAAATCTACAAAATATCTCTAGTGTCTCTTTAGAAATCTACCTTCACTTTCATACAAAAAAAAAACTTTATAAATAGGTACTATAGGCCTAAAGGTCGACGTACAAGTTTAAAATATCATGCAGTCTAGACTTTGGCAATTAGTTATAATTAAAAACAGTAGTTCAAACACGCAAAGGTATCAGAAATAATATTAATACCTAATATGTAGTTTATTTTCTTTATTTTGCTATACTTTTTCTTTTGCTTTATGAAACAAAAAAAACTGTATTTTCCGTTGTACGTGTTAAAAATTACGCACACAAAATTTGCGGGTGACTAATTGTAATAAATAAACGTAAACCAGATTTCTTGACGATATCATAGTGTTATATATAAAAAAACAATTTGTTTCCTGTGAAACAGCATCGAGTATAATAGAACGAATTAGTCAGTGGCCGTGCAAAAAATAACAAGATTTGAAATGATGGCCTTGAGATCGCTTCATGCTTAGAAACAATCATCTCAACAACTTTAGTATTATTGAACTACTTTTGTATCGAAATGAAAAGAGCATAAAGGCACGCCTTAAGAAATACGTGTAACATATCAATAGAGTAATCGATAATGTTATCGATGTATCGAAAAACCATTGTTTTTAATTTAAACAAATATCGATTAACATATAAAAATCTATACTATTACATATTGTGAAGCTAAAGAGTTTGTTTTGTTGAATTCACTAAACCCAGGAACTACTGATTCCAATTGAAATATTCTTTTGGTGTTAGTTAATAAAAAAATGATAAGTAAAAAAATCCGAAATTAATAGAATACTAAGTTAATACATAATGACAACACTATTAGCTATAACCTCGAAATCATTAATGTTTCAACGTAAAAAGTAACATTTTGGTAATACGAAATGTAGATCTAACTATAAAGGTTAAGTAAGCACTATTTAATTTTTGTTTTGATGCTTAACTCATTTTTATTAGGAATTAATGAAATTATCTAAATAAAATATTCTTTTACTTTATAAAACTTTTCATATACTAATAAATTTTGTTGCTTTTGTGATTTACTACCGTCATTTGTATTAAGTCAGTCAAGTCAATAAACTAGTATGACACAAATGTTTGTAGGTAATATATATACGAGTATATGTAAATAATTCCTATATATAAATTCACATTCCTATATATAAATTCATATATAAAATTCACATTAATAATAAAAATAAAGTAACTAGAGTGTAAACATCAAACGTTGGATATAAATTTAGTCATCAGCCTCGGTCGAATGACCGATGACGTGTTAGCAACTATTTTTGTTTAGAGCTATAGGATCTATGGACAGGAGATTTTATGTAAGGAGTTCTAACAACGTGGCAAACGTTGTTCAAAATTGATATAAATCATTATTATAAAATGTTAGTCAAGGAAAAGTGCGGCGTTGAGTTGCGCCACTCAATACACAACGTTTCAACAATAGGGGGAAAGTGGGGAAAAGAGTAACTCGAAGTGAAGAAGTGAAATTGGAAAATTAAATATTTTTAAATAAAAATAAGGTAAAAAAATGAAACAAAAAAAGTATAAGTCATTTGTTTCAAAACCTTTACAAAAAGCCCTTTTACAAAAATTTGGGGCAAAAAGTATTTGCAAGTAGTAAAAAGGGGTTCTTAAGATGTTATAACATCTTAAGAACCCATTTCACTACTTTTCACATCAAGTTAGAGTAAACCCAACTAACGTCACACATTTGTTTTCAAACACCTGAGACTAAAATACCGTTGACGCTCTGTTTTTACGAAACGTACGATGAACCCAATACACCGTGGGCCCGTACCAAAAATATGCACGCAATACTCGCCTTTCTGATTACGTAATATGTTATATAGTTGGTTGGTTTTAATAACTCATTGCTTGTTCTAGTGACCGCCTTAAAACGAGATTGTTAATTTTAGGGTATATTTGGGTTAAGTGTACTATTATTTTCAAATGTTTGGAGATTATAGACTTCTCAGTTTTAAATACAACAATATTAGCATATAATAAAATAGGCAAAAAATGCATTGAACTGCAGTTAGGACATGGGTGACTGACTACAAATGAAGGTTGTGGATTCAAATTCCTTTCGTGGGAATGCTTGTTTTTAAATTGCAGATATTCCCACCGACCAGGTAGAAAAGTTCCGCACTAATACACAGTATCTTTTTGAAAACGTGAAGAAGGTAAGTGCAGAAAGTGGGATAGGTAAAGAAGAATCTATCATATTTTTTTTAGCTTAACACTATTTTCCGCATAAGGGTAACCTAGAGTTAAAACACTCCGTTCTCCACTTTCTACCCATTTTTTGAGACGTTGCACGTTGAAAGAAGGAACTCAAAGCCACATGTTGCTTTCTTACCGAGAGCTCTTAGAACGTGGAAAAGAAAATATTTCATTTCGTAATCGAACCAACAACCGTCAAACGGCCTCAAAAAATAAAAAAAAATGATTTATTTATTAAAATAAACATCAAATCTATAAATTACCTAGACCTAACTGTAGCGAATAATAATTGTGTAGACAGACCCTATATAATTTCAATACACTATAATCCAATACAAAGGCGACTTACTAAGCAGCAATCTATATATATAAAAGGACTTGTGCTGACTGACTGAGGTAAGACGCACGCAGAGCCGTAACCGCTGATGGAAGAAAGGTGAAATTTGGGCAGATGTTTATTTTCATATTCTGGACATCCACTAAGAAGGGAATTTGAAAAATTTTAACTCTAAAGGGATGAAATAGGGGTTGAAAGTTTGTATGGAAAAAAAATTTAATCTGCACCGATTTTTATAAAATTTGAAATTCAGACTCTTAAAAATATTTCATTGAACACGTGTTTCATGGTTTTTAAGAATTCACCCCCTAAGGGTTCAAATGAGGGGTTGAAAGTTTATATGGAAAAATCTTTAAATTGCCATTGATTTTTATAAAAATTTAAATTCAGACTGTTAAAAATATTTTAATGAACACGTGTTTCGTGGTTTTTTTTTGGATTCCCTCCTAATAAGCGGGCGAAGCCGCTCGCGCCCTCTAGTCTTTTATACAATTTCAATTTATATTATATACTAGCGGACCCGGACGCGGCTTCGCCCGCTTAAACCATTTTTGAAAATATTTAACTAATTTAAAAAATATATATAAGTAAACGTAACCATAGTAAAATATTAATAAAAAAACTAAACTAAACCAGCTACATTATTAATAATTTTGTCTCTGTCTGTCTTTCTATTTCCCCGAGCTAATATCCAGAATAACTGAACTAATTTTTATTGGACTTTCAGTGATCGATTTTACTGATTTACCCGGGAAAAATCTTTTTACTCGTTTTCCTTGCGAGCGTACATAGATACTATATGAAATAACTAAAGTCCTTTCTACATTAAATATGATAAGTTTTGCGAGCAATATCAAATAAAATCCCAAAAAACTAAAACCACAATTTATTAAGTGTATAACAACGGTATAGATAACCATCCAACTAAGATGAAATAACCAACAATTCTCTCCTTAATACTTAAATAATATTACACCGATGCCGCGCAGGGCCGCAACTTACACTACACCACGAAATTAATGAAAATCTAACTAATACTCGAATAAGCGAAGAACCAAAGAAAAGTAGAAATTAATTATAAACAGCAAATAATTACATAAAAATTAACAGTAGTTCGAAAATGTATGAAAATTTACAAAACCATCAAAGTAATCTCCCGTTCGCGTTGGTCGTACTATACCGCTCGTAGGCTAGGTCATTTCGAATCAGTGACATATCCTTAATTATTTATTAGAATGTTATACAGTGAACTATAATTTCAATCTAGATGAAATGCTAAAAGTGACTATTATATTCATTTTCATAAGGATAAATATTAAATTATAGAAAATACATACAACAAAAACCCGATAAATATAAAGTAAATTAATTAAAATGGTTACTTGTCGTTACTGTGTTACTTTGCTCAAGCTTCAGAGATAAACGTGGTATGTGTATCACGGATTTTTTTAAACATTATTTAAAGGACAATATTTTTTTAAAACATTATTTTTATGTATCTCATAAGGTTGAGTCGGCGTACGCCATGTATGCGTTAAGCAAGCTCATTTTGGGTGACGTTTGCTTATAACAACAAATAAACTTTGCAAACCGTTGCTTAGCAACGGTCGGTTGTTAATAACATGGCGGAATAAATTGCCTGTCAAATTAAAAAATATTTTAATATATTAGTATATATCGACAATATTACAAATATGAGAAAAAAAGTAACCTATGTTCATCCGAAGACCCTCAAGTATCTCTGTATGAGTATTTTATTACAATTGAATTAGCGGTTTGGCCCTGATTGCGTAACAGACAGACAGACAGACAGACAGACAGACAGACAGACAGACAGACAGACAGACAGACAGACAGACAGACAGACAGAGTTACTTTCGAATTTATAATATAGGTATGGATGGTCGTATTGTATATGGTTATATAACATAATATTGCCTGTGAAAGCTTGCAGTCGGCAGATGTGGGCAACCCGCAGATGCATCATCGAGGTCAGCAAATGAGCTCGAGTTATCATATTGACTGACTGGTTCATTTTACGGTTCAACTTACATTTTAATTTAATATTATAATAGTTCTTGTTTAATTTTCTTTTAACTTCACGCTGTATCCCGCACAAAGCATCGCAGGCAGACGGAACCTGGGAAAATAGTGTTGAGATACTCCTTTTCCATTAAATCACTTCCGTTCCCTACTTTCTGCATTGCCTTATTCTGAAGGCATTGCACGTATTAAGTGGCGGAATACAACGCCGCACTTTCTGTTACCGGAGCGAGGAAATACAAATAAACTTTTCATAGCTAATTTATCTTTATTAGCCTCTACCAATTTGTAATCGTCTAGCAAAAGAAATAGATCCTAAGATAAAACAGCTTTTATCTAGATCTAATAAGGACGCGAGCCATTATCGTGCAATTTTAGTAGGCACCAAAGTAGGTCGGCATGAAAAGTTCCATTATGTAACAGGTAGGTATTGTTGGTCGGTTAGTACTACTTACATTGCAAATGAAAAACAACTGTTATTACTTTTGTTATTACTTGATATGAGATATCTTATGAAGCTATAGTTAAAGAAATAGGTATTCATTTATTTAAGCCTTTTTTTGTTTAAGTTTTGTGTATATTTGGACTTTTTTTTGAGCTTCATGCTGTATCCCGAATGTAGCAGGATAGGCAGATGGAGCCAATTGTGAAGATACTTTACACCCCACTTTTCACCGATTTCTGAAGGCATTGAGTGTTGAGTGGCGGAATTCAACGCCGCGCTTTGCCTCGACACAAGAGCGAAGGAATGAAAATATTAGATAAATATTTTATCTTTTCGGTTGGGGTCGAATCTGTCACGTTGACAGTCACACCCTAGTGCCCCTGCGCCACGATAGCAAGTGAATGTGCTTATACATATTATTATTTTTAAAAATATATACTCCATGGGATAACACCTACTAAATTGTTATGGAGGCTTAATACTTCTGCGTTTCTCAAGATTTCAACAACACTTTTTACAATAACTCTTAAAATTATAATTTCCTTAATCGATCAAAGAGTACCAAAGTAATTAATTGATGGACTCAAGATGATTTACATCATTACTTATCGTAATTTCGATAAATAAATAGTCAATTAACATCTTTTTAATTTTAATAAATTACTTGTTAAGTATGATTTTGATAACGTTCTCAATTAAAAGAAAATAATTTAATTACCTAAAGATTATAAAATAAATAGCTTACATAAGATTTCAAAGCAAATGGAGCAACACTGTAAAACTAAAAGTACTACAGACGAGAAGCTATTTGGTAAACAAGTACATGCGGTTAACGCTTGGCTATAAATACGCAAAATCGCCTCACGACCGTTCAAACGTTACGCCAGTTCTGCGTCCAACCAATGTTGTAATGTAAATATTCACCAAAGTATAAGAAAAGTTATTGTTGAAAAACAAGTAAATTAAAAAATATATAAATTTAGTTATTGCATATATGAATAACCTTTTCGTTCTTTCCCATCGTCTGAAGAAAGTAGACGGTAATTTAAGAGATATTTATCGTGGTATTTAAAATGCATTTGACACTGGAACTTAGAATTTATCATATTATATGTTATGGTTCTTTGGGAACGGCGTTCCGAGCGTTCCAGTTGATCACATATCACTTCGCCAATGTCACGTTGTGTGGAGAAAATATCATATTATAAGTTCCCGAAGTAACCCTGACAGTAGTACAGCCCGTAAGTACAAGTCAAATCAACAATTAATAGGATGAAGTGAAGTCTATACCTTCCACCATAAGCACTATGCAACACAAAAAGACTTTTTCCATTCTAACCAGTAGTTGCTGAGATAAAGTCTTTCCACCAAACAAATTAATATTACAATATTTAATATGGTAGGTAATATGGTATTTATAAATGCATCGCAAAAGAAACAAAAACTAAAACGTAAGCGCTAAATAACTATTAGCACAATTTAGTCAAGTATAGACTTGTTATCTTTAGTTATCATCGTGTAGAGATCGAACACGCAAATAGGAAGCAGCTCATCTAACTGCTTAGTGACTGCTAACTAAATATTTAGTAACAATTTAAGACTCGCAGAAAATTATGTTATTGTTATTTAAATCATTAATAATGTTACTAAAAAGGTAAATTCTGTTTGCTTTTCTAGAATATAAGCTATATATATGTACTGTCACGATCACGACCATCTTGGCGCTTTCCACATGGAGGGATGAACTATTTTTATTTTTTCGCTCTGGTAAAACAAATCGTATCGTTGAGTTCTGCTACCCAACACGCAATGTCTCAAAGGAAGTAAAATGCAATGCAGTGACTTGACACTCGGTTCTCAAGATTCAAAGATATAAATAGGATAATATATTGAAAACAAAAAAAATCCCTTGAAATATTACTATCATCATGTTTAAATCTAATAATTTTAACAAGAATAAATTAATAACTATATTAATACTATTTTTAACATTTTTAAAGTGCTAATCCACACTTAGGAAAGAAAAATTATTATTATTTAGAAAAAGTATAAAAATTTGAACGTAGCGGGACTAGAACCCGCGAAATTTTTATATGTTTTCTAAATAAGTATTTATATTAATACTATTTTTACAGAACTAACCTAAAAACATATTTTAAAGAATAATAAGTAAATGGCAAGCAGAATTATTCAAGTTACTGTGGAACTTCGACCGACAATAGACTTCTAACAATGTAACTTGAGACACCAGTTAGTCTAGACCTAAACCAGACCAGCATTGTTCTTACGAAATCGTATCCAATATAATATTTCTTAGACATTGTAGTGTTAACAAGTTTAAATTAGTTCATTGTAATAATAGTTTTAAGACCGGTACTGAAGTGAGCATTTGGTATTTAGATGTTTTTAAATTTTTACTCTTTATTACGAAATAGTGTTAATATTTTTATGATTTTTTTTTTATTTAGGCCATCGTGGTGTTAACACTCGTCTTGCGACGAATAACAGCAAGGAAAAGAAAATAATGAATTCCTCCAATGCGAATTGAATCTTGTATCCCGCACATAGCAGGGTAGGCAGAGGGAACCTAGTGTTAAGACACTCCGTTCCCCACTTTCTGTGAATTCTGGAGGCATTGCGTGTTAAAGTGGCAGAACTCAACGCCACGCTTGTCCTCGACAGCAGAGCGAAGAAATGGAAATATAAATTTAAGTAAATATTTCGTCTCCTCGAGTGGGGATCGAACCAACGACCAGTCGGTTTTACGGTCATACTTTGTGCCCCAGCGCCACGACTGGCCTAATACTGGAATAATAATAATTAAGCAAATATCTATTTTGCAGTCATGTGATTGAAAACAATACTATAAGCATTGAATTGTAATTGGGATTGCGCCTCGACTTATCGGTGAAGATTGCTTCGTTATGCACGAGTGTAGCTCCATTCATTAAAATTATGTTGTAATGGTATAATGTAAGTAGTATACATATATTAAAAAATAATAGTAGTAAATAAACATTGGGTTTTAGCTCCTTCCTGTATGCCACATATAGCAGGATAGGCTGAAGACACCTAGTGCTAAAACACTCCGTTCCCCACATACCACCCAATTTTGGAGATGGAACTCCCAATATTGAAGGTTCACCTCAGGTCACTCACGCTATATTAGAAACGAAGATCAGGTAGGCAAATTTGGCACTTCTCTTAAATAGTTCTGAGAAACTAAAACGATCGAAGCTGGGCTAACGTGTGCAATTATAAATAATCTAATACGAATGCACTATGCCAGTAAAAGGTTTTGATATACGTAGAAATCAAATAATTCCTCGTGCTGCATAATGTCGTACAATGTGACGCTTTCAAATATATGTATGCTTTATTTACTTCTTTTAAACATAATTAAACAATAAAATAACTAAATAAATCAGCTTCACGCTGTATCCCGCACACAGCAGGGTAGACAGAGGGAACCTAGTGTTAAGACACTCCGTTCCGCACTTTCTGCCGTATTCTGGAGGCATTGCGATTTAAAATATTGTTTATTTAAATAGACTTTTGAAAGCTCTTTTAAACCACCCAACGGTAATTAACGTAGTAAAGGCAAAGGATTAGGTTTGGAATAGAAACAAGACAAATCGTGGTTCTGAGCTCCGTAGATAGACATGAAATGTCTCGAATTCGTCAAGAATGTGAACGGAGAACGAGGAACAACTAGTATATCAATTCCACAGAAGGTTTAATAAAATCCAACAAGCTTTCGTATAATCTCATCTCAAGATTACTACATTCGCTAACTGGCACAATTAGCTTCAATAAGGGTTAATTGGACGTCAAGCGTCGCCTCCGCATACACTTTTCTAATATATTGAGATCTTTTGATTGCCGCTCGTAGGTGTAGTGTAAAAAGAATAGAGGGCAGTGGCGTTTTATTACATTAAATACTTGAAAGCAGAGAGCTGACTCACTCTTCTCAACTTTCCGTCTAAATTAGAGACGTTGCGTGTTGACTGACAGAACGTAACGACGCATCATAGTATAGAAATTTAAATAACTCATTATTCCGAGTGGTGATCGAACCCACCACCGCTATAGTTTCTACAAGAAATTGAATTAAAATAATACGTTTTTTTTTAAAAGTACAATATTTATTTTGTATAAGTAAAAAGTGGAGAATAAAATCACTAATCCACAACGAATAATTCACAAAGAGTCAAAAAATAATGTAATATTTATTTAAGTATTAAAGCGAACCGGAATGAGATAAAAATATATTACAATACATATAATATTTAAATCTGGCACGAGTCAAACTGATAATAATGCAACCATACAAAGCTTATTATGTTACTCGACTAACAATTAACTTAATATAAAGTGACCATGCAGATATATTAGATATTTAAGAATTAGGAATGTCTTTATTTATTTATAGTCTTTTTTTTTTAAATTGGTGGCTAATGTCTATTTCATGTTCTATAAAACCTTATGTACTTGCTGTTGCTAGTTTATTGCAGATATGTTACGTAAAGAATATTTATCCTTTTTTAACACAAAAATAATAAGTTCTTCGACTTTCAAGATTATTACACATTTAAAATGAAACTATTTTAACCGGATTAATCGTGTATAATACCAAATATACGCGGTTGATCCGGTTAAAATAATTTCATTTGAAACAAAAATAATGTTTCTTTTCCTCATAAACAAAGATCTATAAAACTCTTAAAATATATTAAATAAGAAAAATTTAATAGAAAATTCACAATATTCAATTTTGAAAGCCTATTAAGACAATACATAATAAACAACCTAATTACCGTAGAAAATTATCTGTAAAACGAAAGTGAAGGATGTGAAAGTATTTTTATGGCGTACAAGTTGCGCGGGCGCAGTCTACCACAGCGGCACTCGTGTGATTGCATAATGACGTCATTATAAACATCACAAAAGGTCTTACTCAATAGCATTTAGCGACATAAGTGTTATTTTATTACATTATATTTATTTGTTGAGGCCAGACGTGGCGCAGTGGTACAAAGTGTGACTGTAAAACCGACTGGTTGTGGGTTCGATCCCCACTCGAGGAGATGAAATATTTACTTAAATTTATATTTCCTTTTCTTCGCTCTGGTGTCGAGGACAAGCGCGGCGTTGAGTTCTGCCACTCAACACGCAATGCCTCCAGAATTCGGCAGAAAGTGGAGAACGGAGTGCCTTAACACTAGGTTCCCTCTGCCTACCCTGCAGTGTGCGGGATACAGTGTGAAGCTGATTATATTTATTTGTTTACTTTTTTTAGTTCTACACTGCACTACTTCGTGCTATCTCGCATATAATCTTATGTCGATACCCTCCCGTTCTACATCTTTCGACCGAACCCGAGACATACGTATTGCTGATCTAAACGCTGCGTTTTTCAGAGCTAAATAAAAACAATTTATGCATGAGAATAAGATCAAACCCACAATCATGGCGTTCAAAGTCGGATGCTGTCCTACTGCGACACGATGCCTTTATGTTTATGTATTCTTCTTGTTATTACTAAGAAGGCACAGCACACGTAATTATACATTTTGCTCTTAATTGAGTACAAAACCCAGTACCGAGTTTTATCAAGTTAACATCGAAATATCTTTCATCATATTTTTTTAAAATTATTACAAAGTTTCTTCACTTCAACAACATCTATGAATACAATGCGTAATTTATTTACTTTATTTCATTTTTAAATGGAACGCTTATCACTTTTATAGCTGGTTTTCTGCCAACAAACACAGTTTAAAAATAAATTTACTCTTAAGATAAAAATGCTTATTCAGTTTAGTTAAATGCAGCACAAATATATTAAATGCAAATAAACAGACAGCGTTTTCTATCATCAAAAAAAAAATCAGTTTCACGCTGTATCCCGCACACAGCAGGGTAGGCAGAGGCAACCTAGTGTTAAGACACTCCGTTCCCCACTTTTTGCCGAATTCTAGAGGCATTGCGAGTTGAGTGGCAGGACTCAACGCCGCGTTTTGCATCGACACCAAAGCGAAGAAATGGAAATATAAATTTAAGTAAATATTTCATCTCCTTGTGTGGGGATCGAATCCACAACCAGTCGGTTTTACAGTCACATCTCGTGCCGCTGCGCCAATAAAATAATATTTTAAAAATATTATTTTATTGGGAAGAGTGAATTTTTTTAACATGAAGTCAACTATAGTTGGAATACTCCAACTGCATTTTGCTCTTATCAGCCGCAGCGACCACACTATCAGTACATTTATGAACTAACAGACAAATAACGCTTATGATGATTTCATTAATATTACTGTGTAATAAAGTTAACCACAAACAAGAATTTGACTATAGATATGACTAATCAATTAAATAGTAATTTATGTTTAACTGCCTATGCTGAGGTACAGGTTTTTATCAATGTTCAAAGTCATTTAAACTTTTCCTGTTGTTAAGTAGCTTAATGTTTCAAGGTTTAATTTACTGATTAACATACTTTAAAAATTAAGAAATTCTATATTAATTCTTATTATTTTTTTTATGTATTTTATATTATTCTGAAATCTTAAAGAATCATATATACATACATATCCATTCACTGGATATCGACATTCAACAGTGGTCTATCTAAAAAACCATATAGATAAGCTTTCGTGCTGCAGGACAAAGCGTGGCGTTCAGTTACCCCAATCAACACGGAATGTCTCGACAATTGGGTGGAAAGTGGGAAACGGCGCCTTCTGCTTACCCTGCGAAAAGTTGCGATGCTGCTTTTCTTTAAATTTTTCTACAAAACTTTGTCACAAACAAAATTTAAAACTGCTGTTAAAAACGAAGACAAAGTAACTAAATTAAGTTGCTTAATTGCTTATCTTTTTAGAGGCAAAAGTCCAAGATAAAAATTTTGCCTATTTATAAAATAAACATTTACTAGAATTAATGATGATAAAGCACCAATTCCATTGAAGTGAGATTGATTCCAACAGCGTGACAAGGGCATTGACCCCTTAACCTAAATGAGGGTGTCACAGGTTATAGTTATGAAAGAGAACTTTGCCAGTTGTTATTTCATATGCCTATTTTTGTTATATAAATTTAAAGCTATGTAATAAAGTTATGTGACATAGCACATATGTATTGTTCTCAAATTCGGTCAGAAAGTATACAGCGGAGTGTCGCGACACTAGATATTTTTGAGATTTTTTTATATTAACATAAACATCCAATTAAACCAATCCAATTAAAGTCGTAATCAAAGTAAAATTTTAAGCCAAATCGGTCATAAGTCCGTTTTCCTCACCAGTTTTTCACATTTTTTTCAAATAGAGAAATTAAGTGCTAGAGCTACTAAGTAAAGAACCATATTATAGATATAAATATTTTGCTGAGATGAAATTCGGGACCATAATAATAAAATCCCTTTCAAAGCAGTAAAAATTGGTTTAAAATAAAGTTAAAGTTTAAACTCAGTGGCTACGCTCACATTCGGTCACCACGATTAGAACGCAATCACTGCCGTTTGGACATGGTGATAAAACCTATGCAGGTCGCCAACCTCAGACCGACCTAGATTTCTTAAAATAGACACCACGTTTGATCGAATTTCTGAATTCGTTTTCGTTACACCTGAAGTATATATTTGAATAATTTTGGTTAATCTTATTAGTACCTACATATAAGTAAGCTTTATTTCATATATTTTATAACCTACACCAATTTTCCTCTTATTATTGGAATAAAGGAAAAAATATTGGAATTACGCATATTTGGGGTTAGGTACCATCACTCAATACACAATGTCTGCAAAGTTGGGATCCGAGTGTCTTAACACTAATTCCTCTCTGAAAAAACGTGAAGCTACTCCTCAAATATATCCACGAATAATATTCGAATCTAAAATCATTAAATACAAAGTGTTTCAACGGCGCCACGACTCCTTTAATCACAAAGATATTCGATATGATATAATTATTTTATCCAACGCCTGCCTACATCATAATAGTTGCGAGTGTGCCAAAATCCAGCACGATCCGTGCTGTATTGAAGGCGTTTAATAGATTAGTAGGTCACATTAACCAATCTTTAAAATGTTTTTCTTCTGTTTGAAAATGGTTTCAAGAAATTTTATTATTTTTTCTTAAAAGGCTCATCGTATCCTGGATCATATTTATTCAAGGACTTTACTGTCCGCGACATAGTTTTGGATTTGATATCTGCTCTGGAGATGCTCTCGTTATGCTTTCGATTCTCGATTCTCGAGAATTCGTCTTTTACAGACAATGAATGTTGACTTCTGTTACCCAGAAATTGAAAAATGCCAACAAAAGAAGAACGGAGTGTCTTAACGAAAGGTTGTTCTGATTACCTTACAAAATATGGGGATATTTGTGAGAATATTATATATTTTCTGTATGTGTATGTTAATTAGTGAGTCAATCAAAAGTTGTTTCATTATATTTTGTCCAGATGTTTCATTTCATGGGTATAGTAGTTACCTCTATATTGCACAAGACAAGATGGGTCAACGTCCGCTGACAATACCGTGGACTAGATGTTGTGCACAAAGCACCTTATCCTCCCTACCTAACCTATATAGCACTCTGGAATACTTTTATTTTAAGTATCTCCCATATGGATATAGAGTCCTAGTGATGTACTCTAGGGATGCACTCTATTCTTGTTAATCCATGTACTAAAGCCTAAATTATATATTTTACCTTTTTTGTTGACGTTTAATCAAATATGGTTTCACGCTGTATCCCGCACATAGCAGGATAGATTGAGGGAACTTAGTTCTGTACTGTTTCTCACTTTCTGCCGAACTCTGGATGCATTGCGTGCTGAGTGGCGGAACTCGACGCCGCAATTTCACGCTCAGAACGCGACTTAATATATTTCAGAGCATACAATCCTTAGTCGTTCGTTGACTCTTGTGTAAGCCTATGATACATACTCTTTAATAATAAAGATAAAATACAGACTTAACTAGGATAAGAGTGGAAAACTAATACAGTTAACATTAATCTTTTAATTGGGTAAGCTATAGTGTAACTGTAATGGAATTACAAGACATTTACTAAGGTAGCTATTATTGAGGACATTTATCTATGGAGAGACATAGAACGATATTTAAAAAAAAAACTGTCTTAGGGTTTGTGCACGCTAATCTAAGAAATAACCTAATTCAATTAAATCTAGGTTTTACTAACGTATTTTGGCAAATGTCCATAAAATATTTGTTTTATTTGATGTTGAAAGGATTGCGTTCATAAATAATAGTTATATCAGTTTACTTTTACACGCAGACGAAGTCGCAGACGTATCTAGTTATAAATATAATAGCATATTCAACATAAAGGATGTTAGGTGGCAATTGGAAACAGGTCACGTGGCCGACCAGCGACACCATCATTGCCATGCGCGGCTCACCACTCATCGAGACATCGACGGCATGACAATGTATAGAAAATAATGTTTATAATTATCCTAGAAATTACTGCGTAGTACCTATCGTATATACTTGCCTTATTTATTTGATTAATTTCTAGGTAGGTTCTAGTTTAACAATGACGGAAATAGATTTTTTGTAAATTGTTAAGAATTTTTGCTAAGCTTCATATTGTATCCCTCACATAGTAGAGTAAGCAGAGGGCTACTGGGAACCTAGTTGTTATTTACCCGCAGGTTAATGGAAACGATTATAGGTTAAATGTTACGTACATTCATTATACTACACAAGTTGTGTGTGATATATATATTTTAAGTTCCCGGTGTATCTCCGACCTCGGCCTTCTTTAATAAATCGACTATCGAAATAAAAAAAACAATTCTAACTAGTAGTTCCTTAGGTTAGCACGTTTAACAAAACAGTTTCAGTCTCCAGATTTATAATATGTATGTATTAGTAATAAACTACTACATTATTTGTATAAAATTTATAGAACGCAGCCATATATTCTTCAGACGTAATCGCCAGTAGTAGTAACATTTTAGCTAAGCCTATATAACACCTTTATAATTTATTCGTGTTTCCTGTCCAAGGTCGTCAGGACCTATTAAATAATGGCGGTCGCTATATTTGAGTTAGGGTGACACTGGCGCCGTAGGGGCGATCGAGTATCGCCGCTGACTTCATTCTTACACTTGACACAAAATATTTTATAACTACCATAAAGTTGCGCTATAAAAAATTAGGTGGTACTAATTTAAAAAATTGGTTATTTATGATAGACAGTTTGCTCTCCATTTCGTTCCGTTTCTATCGCTAGGCCCTTCCGAAGTCTGTACGTATTAATAAAAGCCTAAAGATTTTAGAGGAGGAACTCAACGCCGCGGTTTGTCTAGACACCAAAGTAAAAATATTAAATATTTCATTTCCTCATGTGGAAATCGTACCCACAACTTGTCACGCTTACAGTCGCACTTTGTACCCCTGTGCCACGACTGGCCTGGTATATATATATATGTATATATATACATTAATATAAATATAGTAATTTCGTATTCTTATTCCTCATGTTAGAAACGTTTTGACAAGGCTACAGGCTGAGGTATCGCAACGTCCGCGAAGCTTATTACAAAATTGGCATTGCGATATGTATTCGTAACAATTTCGATAGAGAACAGGTCCACTAATGACTACTAGTTCTGTTAGATAAGAATGGCCCGAAAAGCTGAATATTTAATTTGACTTTGTTGTATTTTTAAAAATTCTAATTTGTATATAACTTTAAATGAAAAAGTATTTTGTAGGTATTAATTTTTCAATCATGTCTTTATTTTAAAAATTTTAAATATCATAAAAATATATCTCTTGCAATAAAAAAAACTTGTACGTAAAAACTGGTATTGACTATATTGTAGCGAAATTATTATAAAGTAACACATTCCAAGTCAAACTTAAAAATTATGATTATGATGATAAACGGGAATCGAACCCACAACCATTCTTTACAGTTAGACGTTGTCCCAATGGGCCACAATGGCTTAAGCCTAATTTTATTTCACGTTATAAGTATTAAAGGACATAAAACTGCAGCTTAACTATCGTCTCACGTGACCGAGCAAGGTGACATCATCGAGCGATCTCAGACGTCGAGATGGCGCCCACTGTTTACTACTACAAATATAAAAAAACTGTCTTTCGAAGGACGAATTCTTTATACGTAAACATCTAAGGAAAACGAGATAGTGTAAGTTTGTATACACAAGTTGTATTGAAATTACACTTACTTTTTATAAACTATATTATTTATTTAGCTTTTTTTATTATATAAAATATTTTTTTAAGATCAAGTAGAATTTCCTCATATAGAAGAGTAGGTAGTTACTAAAGTAGAGTAGGTAGTTAATTCTGCCTACTGTATGTCCGCCCAAATTCTCGGGGCATTGCGTGTAAAGTGGCGGCACTCATCATCGCGATTTGTCTTAATACTTGATTAAGGAAGGAAAGAAAGAGGAAATCATTCATTTCTCCGAGTGGAAATCGAACTCACAGCCGTCACGCTACGCCACGACAGCTTAAAAATGTTTAACTAACTTAAGAAAAACGTAAATTTTTAAGGAAAATATAAAATCGAAAGAGTTCAACGTTGCTCAATCTATAGGCGGTAAGAGCACTTGATAACCTTCTGACGCCATTTTTGTTACCGTAGAGCAACTTAATTAAGACGAGGATAAATACCCTATATCCTGTCACGTCCACCTGAGTCACGTCCCGAAGTCCTTGGTTTTCTTGAAGCTTAAGGACTTTTCCCTGACCCCGTTGCGTGATTAACTATACTTATTCATACTTAATTAATGAATGACATGCTATTATTTTTGTCCTTTAAATTAATTAGAGGCACATTTTATTAGTATGTTTTACAACAATAAAAAATTTGGAGTATACATATACGTCATTAATTCTGAAATGTTTTGATAGTTGATTTAATTCTAATTTGTTTTTTATACTACAAAATCAACGTATTAAACTTATATTATTTTTTCTTTTACTCATACAATGTTTCATCTCGGGTTACGGTTCCTTAGCTTAGCCCTGCTTTGAAAGGCTCAGACGACGCAGTTAATACTTGCGAAGAGTCGTTGGTTAAGTGTATATCATGTATGTAATATAGATATATTTGATGTAATTTAGACATGTATATTCCTTATTAATTTAGATTCAATATAATACAAAAAAGGCCGGTTGTGGCGCAGAGGCAAAAAATTGTGACTGCGACTGGTTGTGGGTTCTATCCCAATTCGAGGAAATGAAGTATTTATTTAAATTTATATTTTCATTTCTTCGCTCTGGTGTCGAGGCAAAGCGCGGCGTTTAGTTCTGCCACTCAACAAGCAATGCCTACAGAATTCGGTAGAAAGTGGGGAACGGAGTGTCTTAATAATAGGAACCCTCCTATGTGCGGGATACAGGTGAAACTGATCAAATGTTTTAAACAAAAATAATAACATTACAAATACATTACATTTAAAAATAAATAATACTTGAAATAACTTATATTTAGGAAACTTTATTTAAAAAATACCACAGTAATTTATAACAATCGATACGAAATGATTACTAAATACCAAACGAGCACACATCCACACAAAACTTACGACTGTGCATGCAAATATATTGGTGACGTGAGAATCACTCCATACAGCCAGATGATGTCTATAATCATACGTGATATCATACTACTTTTGAAATAAAAACATTAAATTAATAATGATTATATTAAATTTATTTTCATTTCCGCGTTAAGGTAGGCGAAATGCGGCGTTGAGTTCCGTTATTTAACACTTAATATCTCGAAAAACCGGCGGGAAATTGGGAACGGAATGTATTAACACTATGTTCCCTCTGCATACTCTGTTATACCGAAAAAAGCGTGAAAATTGCTTTTTTAATTTAATGACAGTACACTCTCTTTATTGTTTCTCTCTTCTAGCACAATTTTATTTCATAAGCTACTTTATAAACTTATAAATCGCCAACAAAATGGAAACTTATATAGGCCGACCATAGACAATGTAATGTTGACTCATGGTATAAACTCCATATTGAAACGCAAAATTTTTTCCAATAAACAGAAAACGTAATATGCGGTGGCTACGTTTTACAAGAACAAATTACAACCATGATGTCATAATACGGCTGTATGGCATTGAATCATTGCCTGTTGCTTTCGGTTGTATTAAAAAATTAACTTAATGACGACATTTTGTTTTACTCAACGTTGAAAGTTTGAAACAATCATTATGTTAATTGATAAGTATTTATTGATTCAGCTTTTTTTGTTAAATTTAGATTAAAATTAAGAAAATAAATAGCTTCACGCTGTATCCCGCATATATCAGCGTACACAGAGGGAACTAAGTGTTAAGACACTTTGTTCCCCATGCACCGCCCAGTTTTTAAGACACTGCGTGTTTTCACAAATTTCGGAACTCAACGCTGCACCTTATCATATTTCCAGAACGTGGAATATAAAATAATTTAGTCATCGAACAGAGTGGGAATCTATTACACAATTGTCGTTAATTTAAAAAAGCATTTTTACTATTCTATGTATAGCTATGCTATAAAGTTGCAAAGGACGTTAGTAAAGGACTTCTTGAACTAAGCTAGAAAGACGTGACCTTTTATCTTTTTCTTTCAAGCGTTATTTCTTAAGAGTAACAGAGAAAGTAAATACTGTTTTGTTTGATATTGGGGGCCGTCCCCCGTCTCAATAAAAGTATATTTATTACATTTGTATGAATGGTGTCGTTTTCATTATAAGTAAAATGCAACAAAAGAAAGTAAGTTTAGTTCAGGTTGGAATGATACGAAAGGTAAAAACCATATGGCTAATATGAGCCTTATTTATTTAAACTCTATCCTTAGAGTAGATTCCTACACATTCTATGGTTATAATAAAAATTCTAAATCTATCAGGCACTGGGCCACGTCAAGCCGTTAAAAGTTAAAAGCAGTGAGTGCTTCACAGCCCGTGTCCGTTGATCACCGACCATCGTAAAAAACAAACCGGTTCTCCCGCCCTTTACTCACCGCGACAATCAGATTGAAGAAAAACAGTACATATTTCACAAAACTCGTTCCACACCCCATTTTTGATAGACCTCTCACACACAATTCACAAATTGATGTCACACACGGATTTACTTATTGACGCGGCTGGCGGGACGACACGTCTATTCCCTTTGTTACGTTTAAAGCGACTAAATGAAAATAAACGGGGAGATCGCGATGGCGACGCCCCCCTCCCTTACCCCTCTTGGTTACTCATGAATCGTGACCCCTCATTCACCTATAGTCTGTCTCTTTTACGCGTGGGGATTACAATATATTTTGTCTTTTTCTAATTCATCTCAAACTTATCATGACTTCAGATGAAATATTTTAAACTTTAATCTGGCTATATAACACGCTTTGTTCATATAATACATAAATTAGTTCAAAATGTGAATTATAATACAATATACTACGTAGTGCGTGAATAGTAACATAATTTTACTATCAATTCAGAGACGTATATTAGCTTTTAACTAATGTTAAGCCATTGTATGTACATGTGTATATATGTGTACATAATAGTCTAATTTCAAGTTGTTGTAATAATATACATATATATTTTTTGGTATTTCCTTTTTAATGTAAGGACAAAATGGTTGTAAAGATAGACAGGTAAACCCCTCAAGTTTCAACGGCCAAGCATGACGTGAGACGACGTCTATTTTAAAGGCCCTCTTGAGTACGCATTCCTTAATTTTTCACACGAGGACGAACAACTAGGCTTGGTTCTAATGTATTATGCCTAGATACTTTAATATTTTAGTTTAAAATATATATTTTAATTATACTAATTGATATTCATTCGTAGGAATAACATTATAGGTAATTATTATATCATGTACTTAGATATGTTTAATTGTTATGGATTTCCCGGCATGGTCATATTTTATGAATAAGTTTCTTTTTAATTTTTCATCGTTTGAACTACCTATAATGAAAATCCAATATCTTCAGTCCAAGTCCAAGATATTTAAAAATATTTTCTATGTATTCTATATTTATTTTCTATATATTCTATTAATAAATAAATTGAATTTATTTTATTTTTCTTCTTCTGAATATAGTCTAGGAATCTCATTAAGATGCTGAGCTATTATGAGTTCAGAGCACCAAAGCGCAACGCCCTTTGAGCTTCGCTAGGTACTCATTGTACCATTTTATAACTTTTTGTATGCAACTCATTTCTTTTACAAATATTTTATGCATTTCTATGCATAAAATTATTCACCACGTTTCAGTAGATAACTTTTACTTAAAGATCATATTTTAAGTAAAAGTTATTCTTATTTCTATATAATAAATATATTTTTTAAGGAATTCATTAATTCCTCAGGTCCTTTAACATTTTCCAGCTGCCTTTCTTTACAAGCTGAGGCCAGTTTTGAGGCCAGTCGTGGCGCAGCGGCACGAGGTGTGACTGTAAAAACTGACTGGTTGTGGGTTCGATCCCCACTCGAGGAGATGAAATATTTACTTAAATTTATATTTCCATTTCTTCGCTCTGGTTAAGCGCGGCGTTGAGTTCTGCCACTTAACACGCAATGCCTCCAGAATTCGGCAGAAAGTGGAGAACGGAGTGTCTTAACATTAGGTTCTCTCTGCCTACTCTGCTGTGTGCGGGATACAGCGTGAAGCTGTTTTTTTTTGTCTTTCTTTACAAGACATTTTAATACTGAAAAACATAAGCTGGTAATATTCTTGTAATATCTTTTTCTCGAATGCTACCTAAATTCTTTGTAGTTTTATACAGTCAGGCCTATGTTACCATTTAACCATGGTACACAGACATAAACTTATGACTATTTTTTCTTATATTCATATTTTTTTCCTTATGTGAATACAATAACATATTAGGTACAGAAGCCCAAGTCTCACTTTACGTAAATCAAACCTAGAAATTCATGAGTAGTTATTTTTTAGCTTCATGCTGTATCCAGCATATAGCAGGGAAGGCAGAGAGAACCCCTAATGTTTAGACTCTCCGTGCCCCACTTTTTGCCAAATTTTCGAAATAACGCGTGTTGAGTGGCGGAACTGAACGCTGCGCTTTGTCTCCTTACCAGAAGGAAGAAATGAACATATTGAATATTAAAAAACGTAATATATGGGTACATTATACGTCTATCGATACATTATACAAAATACAAGACATACGTCATAACAACTAGGAATCTACTTTAACTGACCTAGTGACCCAAAAGTTATTTCATGGAACTAAATATAAATATTTTTAATCATTTGCTTTAACTAAAATACAATATATACATGTTTCAATCCTCTCAACGTATAAAAAGTCAATGAAAAAAATATTATTATTTAAAAATTGTCATAATGAAGTTAAAAAAAGTTTATTATTATTATTTTAGCTTTTTGTTTCGCCACCAACTGGAAAATGGGAAACGGAGTGTCTTATGGCACTAAGATCGCATGTTCTCTGTGCCTACCCTGCTATATGCAGGATGCGGCGTGAAGCTAAGAAATAAATTATTTTTAAAATATTAAACTGGAATAAGGTAAGGTAATACATATAAACAAGATAAGGTATTATAAACAGTCAATTTGTAAGTAATTAAGTAGGCAGCAACATGTAAATACAATATTACATTAGAGAGCATATCTACAGTTTTAGCATGGTAGCTCTATATAAAAATAAAATAATTCTTATATGGTAATATTTTTTCATAAAACTATTTCTTGAAAATGTTTCTCAAATAGCTCTTTCGCCTAGCTAAAAAACATTACATTAAAACAACTTCGTACTTAAGAGAAAGTCTGCGAGAAACGTAAGACACGGTACTACTTTCCATTACGAGACCCTTTCGTTGTAAAAACTTGGAGAATTTATCAGCTGCTTAAATATAGTATGATGCCTAGAACCAGTATATATTAAGTATTAGTATATAATATAAGGCCAGTGGTGGCGCAGGGGCTCGATTTCCATTCGAGGATTCCTCCCTCTGGTGTCGAAGCTAAGCACGGCGTTGAGTTCCACCAGTCAACATATAAAGCCCTCAGAATTTGACGGAAAATGGGGAATGGAAAGTCACTAGGTTCCCTCTGCTTACTCTGCTGTGTGCGGGATATAGCGTAAAGCAGCTTTACACTTTGTCCTGTCCTGTACACTAAACATACGATCACATTTTTGCACGGTTGAAAAATCTAGGTATATAAAATAGGTGTTTATGGAAATAAAAAGTAGTCTTTTACTTTTCAAATATTTTAATCCATTAAAAAAAGCTTTCAATTAACAAATCATTACCTACTTTATATAATGTACATATAATATATTATCTGTTCCCTAAAAATATAATTTGGCTTACATGATCTGTGGACGAAATATTGGACGGTGAGCTGGTGAGTGTTATTTAAAAAAAAAAATGAATAATTGACGTCTTGTTGCTAAGGACTTAAAACGTAAAAAATAGTAAAAACAATACGGAATATATAGTCATTAAAATTGTAATGCTCGTGCACGCAGCCAACGACCGTGGCATATCGAGGTACACATAATGGGTGGATTTTATACATATCACGATCATAACATATACGTACATATATACCTACAGTAAACCTTATAACTATAATTTTAAAATTATTATTGCAACACTGGTTTGTCTTTTGAATTGTTATAGGTAATTCAACATAAATAAAATTGACTCTTTTAAATATTCTGAAATTGAATTTGTTAAAAAACACTCGACGATAAGTAATTATGAAAAAATAAATAAAAAGGTATAAAATTATATTTGAAAATAGTAATAAAAAAACATTAGGAGCTATAGCTTTCTCGAGTTTCAAATCTCATAATTGGGTTTATTACATAAATACATATTTAAAAAAAATGTTTTGGCAAATTTTTGCAGTGAGGTAACTAACATTTAAGATATAAAATAAAAAGCCTAATTTTTTATCTAAAAATGTTTCAATAAATAATGATGTATTTCTTATTAATTAAATGTTCGAACATTATAACGACTTTGTGAAATTTGTGACAGCGTTCAGACTTTTTAACTACATCATGTACCACAACACATCTCAATATTAAAATTAGTTCAAAAGTGACCTAAATTTTAAATTATAAGTTATAATGATAATATAATCAATGGCTTATTAACAAAAAAATAATTCAATCTGTCTTGTCTAGTAGATTGTTGTAGCGGTGTTCATTGTAAACTCAGTAATAAACATTTCTTTCGTTCTTTGCTGGATTTAAATCTAAATGCATTTAATTTAAAAAATATACCTAAAAACGATATTCTCACATGTTTAGATAATCCTTAGTGTCTTAACTTTATAAAAAAAGTTATATTTGTAGACATATACAAATCTTTGTGTTTTTAACTTTTCTAAGTATTTTCTTTGTATAATGCAGTCTTAACTCTTAAATTCGAAATATAAATATAATTAATTATAAATCGACTATTAATTAATTGTAAGCAGACAACTTTAACTAATTAATCTTTAACATCGTCATAAAAGTTTACATTATTCTTTTAATTACCATTTAAAGAAAGAGAATAAGAGCCAGCGATTTTTTTATATGTTTTGGCACTTTATTCTTATCCTGCAATAATAATTATTAACCTTCTTTCATCTAATATTTTGGCAAGGTGGACGTTGGAGCAGTTGGTGTAGCCAGTAAGGAATCATCCGGCGCCGAGAATGCCTCTCGTATGGAGGCCGAGTGTCGAATTGACGCTCTACGACGCTCCTTGATGGCATGCGCGAGGAAGAACGTGCAGAAGATGCCGGAACTCTGAAAGTTATTATAAATGTCAGACTTTGATGAAAGTGTTGTAATTAAGTAAGTGCGTTTATTAAGGCAGTTGTGGGTTCAATTTTTGTGATGGATGATTGAATAAAGAATTTTATTTCAGCAAAATTAATTCAGTTGTTTAAATATTGTTGTATAATCTATAGTTGAGGACATTGTGACGCAGTAAAATAGCGTCAAATGTAAACGTGACAGTGGTGGTTTTGAAATTCACTTTTGAAAATGATGGTCTGATAACCATTTTAATAACAATTTTTCAGATCATGCTCCTGATCGTCCTGCGTGAACACAACAAGCAATGTCTCGATTCTTGTCTTAACAATAACAACTTAACAAATTCCCTGATATGTTTACCATGATATTCAGGGAAAAGCGTGAAGCTGCTATCTATAATCCACGCTTATGCTTAGTAATCGTATAGATGGAAGTGTAAAATCTGCCGATTATGAAGAATAATCAATCATACGTCATAAAACAATATTGAATAAAAATAAATCAAATGCGTAGTTACGTCCTTATACATAATTTTCATGTACTTATACGAAACATGGCCGTGGCTCAGTTGGAACAAGTCCAAAAGTGCGCCGAATACACGAGTTTGGGTCACATTGGGTTTTAACCAGAAGAATAAATTAATTAGGGAAAAATTTTGTGGCAAGACTCACTGCTATCTTATGCAAAAATATCGTCATGTTCGTTTCTATTTATATTTTGTTTAGCACATTAAATGTAATTGTGTATGTATAACCATAGTTATACATACATCGACCGCATTTTTTTATTCTATATGTTTTATTATAAAACATTAATAAATAAAAACTGCTTTAAGCTCTTTCCTCTGTAGCAGAGTAAGCAAAGATAAGATATTTCTATTTGAGATTTGAGTGATGGAAATCAACGCCGCGCTTTGTCTACGCGGTTCCTTCCATCTATATTCTTCCAAATTCCAGCCTAACAACTCGTCCATTGTTAAGAGATTTATTCATTAGTGGTCAACATATACAACAACAAAAAAAAACCCCAATATATAATGTTAACAATCATTATTCATATCATCAACTAGTAATATAATTGCAACAAAGTCATCGTCATTAATACACTAATAAAAGACGTAATTACCGATGACGGCACTGTAACTTGATTTCTTGAATGGGAATCTAATATTAATTTATGACAATAAGAATTTTCTAGATGCTTTCCTTATATAGTACCTATCTATTAAACTACGTTATTGTGACCGTAGCACAGTAAACAAAATGTTGTCATACTCTGTTCTCCCATAGGTACTTATTGTACAGTACGCTCGACGAGTCGTGGCCGTGAAACGTGGCCTGAAGTATAAATGTAGTGTTAAGTTGTAATGATTATTTTTTTCTGAGTGATCAATGCGCAAAAGTTCAGAAAGCCTAACCTAAGTGCAGCCACGACTCGTCGAACGTACTGTACAAAATAATTATTAACTGTTTAGGAAAATTTTAATGGTTTTCAATATAAACACACATTGGTTTAAATAATTTTAATCGGTTCTGGGTTATTAATTATTATATAAATGTGATAAGTACCCAGATCGTTAATTATTTCGTCATTACTAAATTACTTAAATATTAAACTTTCGAATTTCCATGGCCCTAGGAAAAAACTGAAGAAAATAAAAAATGAAGGGGGGATAAAAAAGCACCCTGGGGAGTCTCCTAAAGTTATGTAAGTAGAGGTTGATGACAGAAGACAAAGCCAAACAGTAGTATGTAGAGACTGCGCGTTTGGCGATTTGTTGGAATAATAAAGCGAAGCCTAAAAAAAAAAAATTATTTCATTTCATTTCATGAACCAATTTCGTATAAAAGGCTATTCTTCAAAAGTAGAAAGATTCTTAAGAAGTAAAAATATATAACACAATAAATAACATAGCACTTATAGATCTCCATTAAAGAGAACGTATACAAATACAAGGAAGTAACAAACTGAGTCACCACTCACCACTGAGATTAGAACAATAGCTTCTCAGTACAAAACAGTGTGCGCATTCAACGAAACGTTAATACATTGTTTTTATTTCGTAACTTTTTTTAACTTAACAATACTTAACTGTGTTTTAATAATTTATTTGAATAAGGTACCAACCTATGCTTTTAGTATGACTGAGCTACTAAACATTGCTTACTATAACAATATTTTAATTAACTCAATATTATAAATAAATGTTAAAATCTGACTGTTCTTTACCTGTAAACTAAAAAATGTATGACAAGATTTTTTTTTAAATGTCGTTTAAAGTTATAAATAATCAGCTTAACGCGCCGCATAACCTTTTCGCACATGGTCAGGGCAGGCAAATTATTATTATTATTATTTTCAGCTTCACGCTGTATCTCGCAATATACCAAGTAGACAGAGGGAATTCAGTGTTAAGACACTCCGTTACTTAATATCCGCCGAATTTTCTAGATATTTCGTTTTGGGTGGCGAAACTCAACTCCGCGTTTGGTCTACAATAGCGGGGAAATGGTAATAGATTAAAATGTATATGTGAACATTCCCACCGAGAGGAAATCGAACCCACAACTGTCGCGCTTATAATAGGACGCTGTGCCAAATCGCCACGACGGTCACATTTAAATTTATAATCATAATTTTATAATATAACCAAATATTTAACGTCCAGAAGTGTTCATATGATACACTGCTTTTATCTTTCACAAAGTGACTAAGAGCAGATGTAAAAAAATAAAATAAAAAAACTGTTATATACCCTTTGCACTGTAATGTCAATAAATTCAATAATTAAATCAACATGATTCACATGTTATCTACTATAGTGTGCCTATATTTTTTATTATCTTTTTTGAACTTATAATGAGTCTGGAATTTTTCTTTAATAATACTATTAAAATATAATTATTTCATTATATCAAATAATATAGTTATATTTGTTATTAGTAGCAGTTTAGCAAATATCGTATTTAATAAGAGGCTCAATGTCTGATTATAAACGCGACGGTTGTGGGTTGGTTTCTCACTCAGGGGATTTAATTATATTCATTTGTAATTTTGGTAACAAGACAGGCCGCCGCGTTCAGCTTCGCCACACGATACGCAATGTCTCAAAAATTAGGCGGCAAGTTTTAACACTAGGTTCTTTCTGCCTGTCCTATTATGCTGTAAATGTATCTTTCAGAATGAATAAATAAATAAATCAGCTTCATACTGTATCCCGCGCACTGCAGGGTAGGGAGAGGGAACCTAATGTTAAGAGACCCCCACTTTCTGCCGAATTATGGAGTCATTGCGTGTTGAGTGGCAGAACTCAGAATAAAGCTGGAAAAAAAGCTGCAAGTGCGAGTCGGGCTCTCCTACCGAGGGTACCGTGAGAAAAAATTAGAGGTCTCGAGTTTTTTCTGATATTCAAGCTTAGCTAAGCCAGAGCCCTTTCATCTGATACCTCATTTGAACTAGCGGCTTTATTTACCAAATTTTACCCTCTGTTTAAGGCTAGTACTACCTGTATATGCCCAAAGAAAAAAAAATGTCTTTCAGATTTGAGAATTTCAAGTAGAAAACAAGTTATATATACTCATGTAAATAATTTAATTTGAAAAACCCAATGACGTTGATAGCATTGAGTCATTTAAATTATTATCTATAAGTTACTATCTGTTTCGTTTTACCACATAAAATAAATTCATAATTATATTGTTGTTGATAACAAATATCATAGGAACGCCGAAATTTAATTTTCATCTTATGTCATATCCAATATTTTTTTTTATTTCTGACTATTAACACAAAGTTTTGTACTTCAGTGCTACAAATCTGCAGAGCAAGATGTTTTTAGGGTTCCATACGTTTTAAGAAAAAGTGCAACCCTCAAGAGCCTTTGTCTCAGGAGCTCTTGGAGATATTGAGTTGAAATTTAAACCATATACTCAGATTACAGTACCTTGATTTTCTAAAAAAAATCGTATTTCTACATTTACTTAAAAAAAAATATGGCCGTTTATATAGCAAAAACGCGTATTTCGACCACTATATATAATAAAGGCTACCCTATACGATAAAAGTTACGCTATATAAACATGTATGTAATCGTACCTATTACTAAATCTTATTATAAAAAAAAATAGTTTCAGAAGGTTAAAATTCGGTATTAAAGCCGCTAATTCAAGTGAGGTGTCAGATGAAAAGAGTCTGGCTAAGCTAAGCTTGAATTTAAGAACAAGCTCCAGATCTCCAATTTTTCAATAAAACGTTAGTTTATAGTTATTAGTTTTTATTATTACGAGGATTGTTTTCCCCCAAAGCGCTATAGAATCTTTCTTACGTTTATGCTTTTCTGATTAGTAAATTTTCGCTGCCTCTTGACTGCACTACTTTTTTTAACGTGTTTTCGTTGAGCTAGACTTTTGAAATTTCCGAGAATATTCTGCATGAATACCAGCAATTTTTGAAATTAGTTGTGGAAAAGAAACACAAGTATTTTTTTCACCACAGCTGATGAAAGTTATTGATAAAATTTTACTTTCTTTTTTTTTAAATGTTTTATTAAGCTATTTATGATTTATAATTATTATGTGATTCAAATGGAATACTATTGAGCTATATTGAAGCAAAAAATCACGAGGGCAGGTCCTACAGTTAGACTGTATTATCCAACTTTCTTCAAGAAACCGACTTTTTCCAAAAAAACACGAATTTTCTAATATCTGCCAACCACTGAAAATCGGCTAAATATACGGGGGTGAAAAGAGGTACTGAGGTCATCTACTCATAGACAAAATTTCGTTGATCCGTCGATCGCTTTACATCTTGTTTATTTTCTAACATTGAATTATTTGAAATCCCGTGTAAAATAAAAAGGAAAAGGAAGACGATCAGCTTGGTAATAAATGTACTCTTATATAAAATAAATAATTAAATAGATGTCTTATTAAATTAATTTTAATATTTCACCACACCACATACAAATATTATTATATTCACAATACACTCCCTACAACCATTTAAATACGATCACATAACAAGCTAGATCATTTATCCCCTACGGAGATCTCTAAACTGACATCCTCATCAGGACCTAATCACTATGCCATTAACTATCGCACCGGAGCATGTATCCATCTCTTTCTAACGAATAGTAAACGATAGAGATGGAATGTAGAGTAGATGCTCATATGCTCCCACGTAACAGGTGTATGGTATAACATCCTCTCGCCAATCTTCATATTATGCTTTATGAAATGAGATGATATTATATAATTGTTTAATACAGTTTTAGTTTCTGTTGTGTATTTTATGCGAAGTGTTGTTGTACTTTCCTTTTTAAGGGTTTCGTACCTTAAAAAGATAAAAAAGGAACCCTAATAGGGTCACACTGTTGTATATCTGTCAAGATTATTTATCTCGAGATCGAGTGGCGGTATTAAGCGGAAATTAATATCAAATATTCAAATGATTCTATGATCCCTTAAAGTACAGAAAAGTCAAACTTCTTAACCAACGCGATTTATGAATCGATTTTGTTAAATTTTGTATTTACGAATTGATATAAGCTATATTTATAACTGTATATAATACAGATAAAGGTAAATTTTTCAAAAATTGAAAATTTACTGGTATTTTACAGAAAAAGATATTACAAACTTATATTTGTCCTCAAACTTAAGTTTGTCAAACTTCAATAAATACATTGTACTTCCCGTTGATCTACAATCCTGAAATCGGTACGGAAGCCTCGTTAGGCGAGTGCCATCCATGGGTGAAATAGAATCGACACGGCAACTGATATTGTAACCTTTGCTCCAATTAAGATCTATATATGTCACATCTTTGTATTATATGGATGACGTCATTTCGCGTTGAACCAATTCGGGACAAGGTTGCATTGCCACTTAGTCATCTGAATAATATATTCCACGACATAATCTTATGTGATAGGTTGTATATGTAAAATTTTTGGATATTTTCAGCGTAATAGAGAAAACCAGGGGGAGCGTTTCTTCGTTCTCCAATGGGCTACAAGCAGATTATTACAAAGTTGACTTACTATACTACACTATACTAACAATATTTCTGAATGAGTAAAACTGAATACACAATCAAATATAATTTTAAACAATCGTTACTTTCCATTAAACAAAGTTAAACAACACAGAACACAGCATCAATGCCAGTTTCCACTTTCCATCAAGCAAATATGTTGTCGTTTTGTATTCATGGACGTATCTAGAGATATTATTGACTTTTACATTAAATAATCAACTTTTTCAAGGGTTTTTTAGTTCTAATGGTTAGTTTTCTCGTTACAAATATTCTGAGATGGGCACAACTCTATTTTGAAGTAATCACGGTATTCCGACCCATGCTTATATTTGAGGCCAGTCGTGGCGCAGGGACACAAAGTGTGAATATAAAACCGACTAGTTGTGGGTTCGATCCCCACTCGAGGAGATGAAATATTTATTTAAATATATATTTCCATTTCTTCGCTCTAGTGTCGAGACAAAGCGCTGCGTTGAGTTCTGCCACTCAACACGCAATGCTTCCAGAATTCAGCAGAAAGTGTGGAACGTAGTGTCTTAACACTAGGTTCCCTCTATCTACCCTGCTGTGTGCGGGATACAGTGTGAAGCTTATATAATAGAACTGTAACCTCATATAGGCAGGCAGTGTGAATCTAGTGCTAAGATACAATATTTTCCAATATGTACATTTTACACATATTTGAAATATAGACATTCCTTGAGTTCAGGGAATTTAATCAGACCTAAACCCTGAGAAAACCCTAAACACAATCAGACTAGTATTCAATTCCGATAACTAATACTCAATTCCAATAAATACTACCGGCGCACCTAAAATTCATCGAGAATAGTTTCTCTATTGATTAGTAAGGTGATCCTTATATCTATCCAATCTAGAGATTGAATATATATATGAAACAATCTAAGATTGACGTTGGAGATAGGTTATTAATATTGGGCGATAGTCAATAAACCTAGAACCATCCAGGAAAATAAAAAATACTTAAGCTAATATATTACTGTCTTGATGTAACAAAGTCTTGTTATTTTTAAGAATTCAAATAAAAAGGGGAAAGGGGAATTCCCGTACTTGTTGTTTCAGGTACTTTTCACGATTACAATTCTAATTAAGTAACAACAAACGTCATATTATTTGCATGAGAGAAGTTTTTCTATTCATTTGCTTTACAGATTAAATTAAATTGAAAAAGTATTGTTATGTCGTTTAAAAATAAAAATCAAAATAAGAGTTAATTAGGTCATTGTAAGTACTTTTGAATCGTCAAGTTACATAGAAATGTTAGTAGCGTCAAACCTACAGGAAGCTATTCATACAAGAATAATAATTACGTTAATCGTTGTAAGTACCTGTTGTCAGAGGTACTTACAATGTAGTAAAAACTCATAATTTCTATAGAGACAATTTAAAATATATTCACAATATAAAATTAATGTATTCGGTATGTATATTTATCAGTTAAGTACCTACTTCAGAATGAGTGCTGAATTTTTTTTTATTAGCAGCCTTTATATGTAAAAGTTTATGAACACATAAGTTCAATAAAAGTAAACTTACATTTGCTGTATATCCTTATCAGAATATTTTTGTTCAGATTTCAATTTCGGATTAAGTCAAAGAGCAGAATTAAATGCCGTTTTGCTCAATGTGCAGAGCGGGGTAAATTAAACTACAGTATCTCACACTTTTTTTTCAGCTTCACGTTGTATCCTTTATATAGTGTTAAGACACTTCGCTCACCACATTGTGTGTTGAGTTTCAGAACTCATGCAGCGCTTTGCCTCGACACCACGGCACAAGCGTGCCTCATCTCTCTGCTTCGCCCGCGGGCTCAAATGGAAATACCTAAGTGTTGGGAAATCCTAAGTGCAGCAGGAAACTCTAATCTATAAATATAGTGAATGATACCGAAAACATTAAAGTAATGTGATAATATACTCCTTAGCGTTCCCAGATAATGGACTATATGCAACACAAACATATTTTTTCAATAAGAACCAGTAGTTCCTGAGAAATACTACGTTTCACCAAACAAATTCAAAGATTTATAATATTGGTATACTCTATACTTCATAGATATAGCAAAGTAAATAATACTGAGTTGGCTTAGAGTGCATTGGCTTGTTCCCACATTGTTATTAAATTATTCACAAAATAATCACTATATTATGCGAAATATTCTCACGGGTCAGTTGGTTAATTTTATATAAAAAAAACTATTTGAATAAGATTTCTAAGAAAATAAACAATTTATAACGTGTTGGCATAGAGATGCGAATTTTATTTATGTACGCATATTACAATGGCCAATAAGAATATCTAAATTGATCTTAATTGGAGCTGACTATGCTATAATAAAGTCTCTGTCGTTAACTTATATTAATGTTAAATTTAGATACGGTAAACTTACTATTATTTTTAAAGCACTGCATTTCAAAATAGAAAACGAAAACCTTTTAGGATCACTTGTTGTATGTCCGTATGTCAAGACGATTTTTCTCAAGAATGCGCGTGCGTCGATCGTATTTAGGTGAAATTAATAACACCACATGTTTACATCTACAGCTCCTTGTAGGTTGGAACATAGAAAAAAATTTAATTCTAAGTCAACCAAAACATTTAGGTATAAAACATATGAAATTCGTCGCGTAATAATAAATTACACTATATGATATTGCCCGTTGAACTAGAATTATAAAGATCTATAATTATGATATAAGAAATTTTATAATTTTATAAGTACAAACTTATTTTTGTAGTTCATTTCCTTCGATCGACTATATTAGACAAGTAAGATAAAAATAGTAAGTTAGTACAGACCTTCAGTGAACGAATTTCGGACTTAGCAGATTTTTTATTTATATTAAATTCATTCCAGCCAGTCGTGGCGCAGTGGCACAAAGTGTGACTGTAAAATCGACTGGTTGTGGGTTCGATCCCCACTCGAGTGGGGATATATATTTTCATTTCTTCGCTCTGTTGTAGAGGCAAAACGCGGCGCTGAGTTTCACCACTCAACACGTAATGCCTCCAGAACTCGGCAAAGAAGAGAACGGAGTGTCTTAACACTAGGTTCCCTCTGCTTACCTTGCTGTGTGCGGGATACACCGTGAAGCTGATTTATTTTTATTTTATTTATTAAATTCATTTTTGTAGGTTAGGCATAGAGAAATTTGTTATATATAAATCATTCTTTTATTTTCTACCTCTTCTGTAGATATTGTCGAAATAAACACTGCTTTATGTCTAATTAAACCGAAATACCGAAAATAATTCAATTAACGAATTTTGCTGCACGAGAATCAAATCCACAATTATCGTCTGCACTTGGATAATAAACATCGATAGTTGTAAACAAAGTCTTAATTACAGTTAGTTAAAAAACGATTGATATTTATAGCAGAAGAAATCCTGACTCACTTCAATTATTGTGAAAGAGATTATTTACGGATGTGGCAAGTTTATCACGAGTCCATAGTCACCAATATACAAACAAAGCTTAGTAGTAAGTAAACAAATGTTTCATACAAACTAGCGTCACGCAAGAAATTGTATTCTTGGTAACTGATAAATATGCTTACTGAGATTATATATTTATTTATTTTTTTAAAGCTTCACGTCGTATCCCGCTATTCACGTTGTATTATTTAATTCTCCAACGTCTTACATTCTATTCTTCATACGTAGAAAATAAATTATTCTGTGGACTGGCATTGAAGCAAAAACTGTCGTGTTTACAGTAATACAACGCGCCGCTGCTCCATGATGTCCTCTATGAATAAAAAGAAAGAAGAAATTAACTCCGTAGCTAAAAATGGTTATTTCTATATACGAGTATATGCGTAACGCTTTCACTGTTGAATCCAAAGTAGTAAACATTTATCCAACTGTGATATTAGACAAAACCCACCTGGACCATCCCAGGTGATTCTTGTTTCAATGGAATGTTTTCCTCGTAACTAGTGGAGAACCAAAAAAAAGATTTGTCAGAACTTATGTCTACATTTTTTCACTACCTAATATCTTTTTTTCAACGATTCATAAAACATTGCGGAAAAGATGTGTATTTAAGTGCAAGACGTGCTTTTTATCTTATATTGGAAAATACATTTTCTTTTATTTCATGTACAATTACTATATATTGGACAATTATAATTTATAACTTTTTATAATATTCGCGGAAAATATGGCGAAATGATCTAGTAGATAAGCCTATAAAAGATAAAATTGTTGTTATAAATATCAATAATTTCAACTAATTCCAACAAAAATAAACTATATCGTTTAACGTCATCAAAATCGATAACCTAAAGACTAAACAATTTGATCATGCATTTAACAGTTTAGCGGTTAAAGATAACAAACATACATACAGACTAGCCTCCATATTTATATATAGACTATTCAAATAAACATAACGTCAATGGATTCCAGAAATTTGAAGGTTAGCTATTAATATTTAAAACAAATGTAATATCGTTTCCAATATCGAATACGTAATGACTAACAAAACAATATTATTCCGAATAATTACTAAACAATTACACGCCATGATCACAAAATCTTCAGATAGCAGTTTTTTCTTCAGTTATTTTAGACTAAGTAGTGGTCGTTGAGTGTAGTGTCTAGATAACGGTTTGGTAAGCAAGTTTTATTTAGGTAATTCCAATTTATGTGGCAACCCTACTTGTCTATGCTCGAAATCGAAAAATAAATTCAGGGATTCCCCGCAAACTTATACAACATAAGGAAATATGAGTATGTTTAAAAATATGCATAGTTACATTGCTGCATACCTTTCAAGTGTTAAAGATGATTACTATAAAAAGGAAATAATCTTTACGCTGATCTGGATAAAATGCGTTATTGACATGTAGGCAATATTATGACAATAGACAAAGAAAGAAAATGTACCCAAAATATGCTTACTGAGAAGATATTTATTAAGATATTTATCTTTGTCACTACGTCTGCAAATAAAAAAAAAGCGATTTCCACCTATACTTATTCGCACAAACTCAAACAAAAACTAAATTGTAGAAAATAATAGTTTATTTACTTTAAAATAAAGAAAGTCAAAAATAATAAATGCAATTATTGATATTTATGTATACATATATTTTAGTGCCAACATAGATAGATATTTTTATTTATGCGTTATTTTTGGAGTCGGTGCCGATGGGTATTTTTTATTGGTTTTGTTCGGTGTATCGCTACTAAAGTTATCTGTTCATAATTTTTTTTGTTGGATTGCAACGACTTCAAAATTATTGTGAAATAATTAAATCAGCTTCACGCTGTATCCCGCACACTGCAGGGTAGGCAGAGGGAACCAAGTGTTAAGACACTCCGTTCCCCACTTTCTGCCGAATTCTGGAGGCATTGCGTGTGGAGTGGCAGAACTCAACGCCGCGCTTGTCCTCGACACCAGAGCGAAGAATTGGAAATAAAAATTTAAGTAAATGTGAAATAATTAAGATTATGAATAAGAAATTTAGTAGAAAGTAGAGAACGAGTGTCTTTACGCTAGGCTCTTTATATCTACCCTGCTACATGGGACATAGCGTGAAGATGAAAAAGAAATTAAACACATAGTGCCAATATAAAACTCCCGTGTTTCCATGTGATTTTATCGTCAGATCCTGACTAGGTGATAACGTGACCAATGGAAAAGATATCTTCTACTCTTTCATAGAATAAAAATTACTTATAAAAAATATAACTAACGAAGAGAACAAGAGTATGAGGTTCTATTCCTTCATTTTCGTAAAAATAAGTCTATTAAACAGCATAATTCCTTTCATTGATTTAACATCATTTTATTTTAATTACATTATAAATCATGGTTCAAAACAATGTGTTAGGATCGCACGTAAGACCGAAGGCCGCGTCCCACTACGGCGCGGTGAGGTCACGGATGACGGTGTGTCATAGCAAGTCAAGAATATTCCAGCTATTATATAAAGATATGAACAGTTGAACACTAGAGTGTCAATATTATATTATTTGTGGTTATTTATGATTCATTTAATATAATTTATGGGAAATTTATTATTGTTAAATTTATTAGCTATTTTGTAATAAAACAAATATCACATCATATGCTAGTCATGGCGCAGGGGTACAAGCGTGTGACTGTAAACGTACAAAAGGGTTCAATTCCCACTCGAGGAAACGGAATATTTAATGCTGTAAGTGGAGAACGGAGTGTCTTAACACTAAGTTATAACCTGCTGTGTGCGGGATACAGCGTTAAGCTGATTTTTAATTTATTCGTGTCCTCGCTTTGGTAACGAGTTAGAGCGCAGCGTCCAGTTCCGCCACTCAACACGCAATGCCTTCAGAATTCGGCGGAAAGTGGTAAACGGAAATGTCTCAATGGAAAAGGAGTATCTTAACATTAGATTCCCGGGTTCCCTCTGCCTACCCTTCTACGTACGGAATACAGCATGAAGCTCAAAAACACATAAAAATTATACTAAATAATCTTATAATTTAATTGATAAAATTAGGAAATTAAATTTGATAAATGTGTTAAATTCTATTTTCTTAATCGTGATCCAAGCCCCATGGTGGCATAATTTCCCCGAAAGCGTGATGTTTGGGTTGTAATTATATTTAAGATATTTTGAGTTGACGTCCGCATCTCAATAGGAAATGTCTAGAATTGGGAAGGAAAGCGGAGAACAGACAATTCTTTTTTACTTTTGTTTTCTACTCTCGTATTATTGATTTAAATTAATTAAAATAAATATAATTGATACAAGCATTACAACGTGAGAGGCACATATTACTAATAATCTCATGTTACACTTGGCCGTTGCAGAACACATACAAATGAAAATCATAAATTTATATTCATGTTGAGTTCCGCCACTCAACATTCAATGGTTCCAGAATTCGGCGGGAAGTATAAAACGGAAGTATATCTTAATGGGAAGGGAGTATCTTAACACAAGGTTCCCTGGTTCCTTCTGCCTACCCTTCTAAGCGCGGGCGTGGAACTAAAAAAAACATTTACAGTGAAATCATGCAAAACTAACACAAGGTAGTTAGCGTTTTTACCTTGAAACATAGGTTGTATGTAGTGTTTAAACGTTATCAGATCAGTCATTTTACTGGCCGACTGATAACTGAAACACAGTTATTTGTTTTTAAAGCATAAAATATGTATATTACAGCAATCAAATTGAATGTTTGATGTCCATATAATTTTTTCTATGTATTGCACTGCACTTTGCCGAAGAGAAACAAATTTTATAAGTTTTTTAATTTTAAATTAAACAATTGAGCCGGATCAATCGTGTATATCTATTATTATACTTTTTTGGAAATCCGTCGTTTCGAACACTTTGCAGTAGTTCGTGGTCGCGGGTAGACGGCGTGGATTTATATATTGCTAAACCACCTGAATTCTATTAATGACAGTATCCAAATCACAAAAAAATTACAGGCAAATAATTCCTTAGCTTTCCTTAATGTTTTCATGTTTTAGTCATAAGAAATCTTAATGGCAAATTAGATCAAGGATATATATAGGAAAACCATGCACACCAAAAGATACCTCAAAAGACGCTAAACACCTAGGGGATGAGCTTCGACAGGTCAAGAATGCCCTTCATCAGAACAAGGCTTATTATTCATATTCAGGATATGAGACTACTAATGAAAAAAATGCAAAAGGAAATAACTAAAGAAATTTTCGCTTCTACGAACAATGTATGGAATGTGAAGAATTACTTAATAAACAAAGCCTATTCTATACGTATATTGTCTACATATTGCGAAATAATAACAGTTAATTATAAAACAAACACGATTAATATTACCAATATCCTTATTTTTCACTTGATTTAACAATCAATCGGAAGAATAATTCACAATTGAAAATTATTAGATACAGGAAATATGTAAACGTTTCAAAGAAATCTATTTAATATCGGTACTTATCAATGGAGAAGTACTTAGATAACGTTATATTGTTAAGACTGGCGCAGTGGGAAAAGCGGATGGTTGAAAACGCGACGGTTGTCTATTCGATATCCTATTCGGGGATAGCATGTTAATTACCAGTAAAAAAAAAATAAAAAAAAATTTGCTTCACGCTGTATCCCGCACACAGCAGGGTAGGCAGAGGGAACCTAGTGTTAAGACACTCCGTTACCCACTTTCTGCCGGATTCTGGAGGCATTGCGTGTTGAGTGGCAGAACTCAACGCCGCGCTTAACCTCGACACCAGAGCGAAGAAATGGAAATATAAATTTAAGTAAATATTTCATTTCCTCGAGTGGGGGTCGAACCCACAACCAGTTGGTTTTGCAGTCACACCTCGTGCCGCTGCGCCACGACCGGCCTCAATTACTAATACTACTAGTATTATGTGTTAGCCTTCTTGGTTCTATGTATTATAAATAGGTATGTTTCATCAATTAAATGTGTGAGATAAAGAACAAAATAATCTTCCTTTTTTCGGATTAATATTTGAACCTACACTTGTCGTCTTTAAAGTAAAATGAGAGAAGAAGACAACTGCACCACAATATCTAGTTTTATTAGTAAATGTGTCGTAATTGAGTTCTATGGAATAAGCCGTGTTTGACGAAGCAAATGGACGTAAATAGACAACGCAACAGGAAACCGACTTCACTTACATTTAATACACACTCATATGGATTAGTAATTTAACAATTATTATAAATATATAGGTATTTGTCTATGTACCTCCATATAATATATTCTTCATTTTAGATAATATTTATATGGTAGGGTTATATGATACTACGAAAAATACATAAATGTAAAATGGTTTTCTTATGTACCTAGGTATACAAGATAAAGCGCGGCGTTGAGTTCCGCTACTCAACACACTGCACACAATCTTAACACTAAGTTGCCAGTTCCCTCGGCTTACCCTGCCACATGCGGGATACAGCGTGAAACAAAAAAAATGTACAAGTCAACGTAAAAATTACTAAGTCTACTTTTTTGTAGTATTTAATACAAAGCGCAGTGTGGATCTCGCGGACTGTACGCATATTTCTATTTGTTAATACGTCATCATCATTTCATAAATCATGAAAGATACTCACAATATTTAAAAAAAAATCAGCTGCACGCTGTTTCCCGTACACATAAAACTTATTTAGTCATATTAAATGATCTGTACATGTCCTGGCCCAAATCTATATTAGTATTATAAAATTAAGCTAATATTATAAAGTTGAAGAGTTTGTCAGTTTTAAAACTCAAATTTAATTAGAACTAATGGGTCCGGAAACGGAAAAAAAAACATTGTGTGTTGGCTAGTCTATTTATCTAGAAAAGTTATGCATAGGCTAAAATTATAAAATGATTGTACCATGTACCTATAAAATGATTGTACCATGTACCCATGTACCTGAGCCACCTCGGGCACTTAGAATACTTATGTCACGTGTTATACACAAATCTTAATTATTTTCATTTATTTGTCTACGAGATTGAAGCTGCAGGTAACAGTCTAGTTTTCCATAAAAACCTTATAACGATATATCGAGACTTTAACGCCATCTAGTATAATAGCGTTCATAGTTTGTATGTTAGAGATGAAACGTTTTCTTAAAAAAACCTTGTAAAGTAAAAATAAATTATAAACTTAGATAATATGTATTAGAAAATTACGATTTTTAAATATTTTTTTTCGGTGTTTTTTCTTCGCCAACACTATACCTACTCTGTAGGGAATTACAATTTTCTAGTTATTTTATGTACATAATAGATGTTCTCTTTGCTATAATCAACATAAGGCCAATTCAAAAAATAAGGCCGTTGAGGATTGTAGCTATCGTGGCGCAGGGGCACAAGGGTATCACTGTAACGTGACGGATGTGGGTTCGATTCCCACTCGAGGGAAGGAATTATTATTTATGTATTAATATTTGCATTTCTTCCCTCTAGCAACATGGCAAAAGCCCGGCGTTGAGTTCCGACACTCAACACGCAATGCCCCGAAAAATTTTACAGAAAGTGGGGAACTTAGTGTTTTAACATTAGGTTCCCTCGGCCTACCCTGCTGTATGCGGGATACAGCGTGAAGCTAATTTTATTTTCTTATTTAGAAAACGCCTAATAATAAAAGGAAAAATACGTTTTCATCAAACTATATAATTTATAGTTGATTAAAATTGTCCATTGGCTTAAATCTGGCAGATTAATTTAATATAAATGCAAAACCTGTCCAGCACTCGTATTTTGAAACTTATCGACTTACATAAGCGATGAAAGTGTATTCACCTACATACATCACAATGGCCATTAAACACCTACGATCTCGACATAAATCCGTGAAGGACAGTTTGTGAAATTTTATATTTACATAATTTTTGTTGCGTATGTCTTTACTTTCTTACTTTCTTGTTATTAGGGCCTATATGTAGATAAATTAGGCTTATAACACTCCGTTCGATACAATATTTAAAATTTTACCTGTTTGTTGGCGGAACTCAACACCGTGCATTGCCTAATTAAGCCTATATGACAGTATTTTAATTGCAAATTTATATAAACATTCGATTCAATCAGATTGAACTCATAACTATCGCAAATACAGACAGACTATTGCCAACTTCTTTACAATAGAGTAATATAAAAACTAAAATACTAATAATTATAGCTTTACGCTGTATCTCCGACATAATAAGATAGAGGAATCTGGGAGCCTAACGTTAAAACTCTTCCATTGAGATCCTCATTGAGACGCTTCCGTTCCCCACTTTCCGAATTCCCGAATTCTGGAGGTATTGTGTATTGAATGGCTATTATATTTCATTCCGAGTAGGAATCGAACCCACAACCGTCGCGCTTACAGTCGCAGCCTTATGCTTTTCCGCAGCGACGGCCTCAGTTATTTTTGATATGACTATTCTATTAAGAACTTAAATATTAGCTCTTAATTAAATGGGAAAATACTAATAAAAAAATTCAGCAAATCGTTTTTTTTTATATATTTTTCAATGTAAACCTTAAAAAGCTGAAAACTGGAGCCTTCATTAAAAGTTCGTTCCCTTAATTGGATGGTTAGTTAAAATATTTTGCACACTCCTTTTAAAAATTACTTATTTTCGAGGTAAAGCTTTTTGAGGTAAAGCCCACGATTTCATAGAAACGCTCATGAAGCTACTAATCATTAGAAATATGTTTTTGATTTAAAATTATGATTGAATAAGATTATTATATTATTTTTTTTATTTCACGCTGTATCGCGCATGACGCAGGGTAATCAAAGAGACGCTAGCGATTAAACACGACACTTCCCGCTCAATTTTCAAAAGAGATAGTCTAATGATATTATATTGGTACATAATATATAAAAACTGTACAAAGAATATTACTAAGGTAGCTTTACGCTGTATCTCGCTTATAGGTTAGTATAGCAGGGTAGGTAGATTAAACTTGGGAACCTAGCGTTAAGGGACTTCGTTCCCATTAAGACACTTCCATTCGTTACTTTCCGCCAAATTCTGGAAGCTTTGTGTGTTAATAATATTCTTTATTGCACCAAATTCGACATAATAAAACATACATAATAAAACATACATAATAACATTCGACATAATAAGTGGCGGGACTTAACGCCGCACCACCTCATTACCAGAGCGAGAAAATTAAAATATTAAAAATATCATTCCCCCGAGCGGTAATCGAAGCCACAATCGTCGCCTTTACCGAAGCACGTTTGTTCTCCTACGACACAACAGCAACTGCCTAACATCATTAATTCATTACTAATATTACTAATATGAGGACACAAAGTGTGACTGTAAAACCAACTGGTTGTGGGTTCGATTCCCACTCGAGGAGATGAAAGAGGAAAGAGAAATATTTACTTAAATTTATATTTTCATTGCCAAACGCAATGCCCCCAGAATTCGGCAGAAAGTAGGGTACGGAGTGTCTTAACATTGGGTTCCCTCTGCCTGCTGTGTGTGGAATACAGCCTGAAGCTGATACATACATGATACAATATTACTAATATTTATTATACTAACATTCTAACCATATTCAGAACAATGGCTCGGATGCAGGTCACATACACGAATTTCACATTCATCCTTTAAATGGTGCCAATTTAATTAGCAGGCTGTTAATCAGCCGCCTGGAAACAATTAAGACCTTTGGGACGAGCGCTGACATCATTTTACTGAATATATTAAGTAAAAGGATAATTTCTATGTAGGTATATATTATAAGAATATTTGTATTTTTAATTGTAGATATTTATTTACATTTATATTTTCATTTCTTCGCACTGGTGTCGAGGCAAAGCGCGGCGTTGAGCTCCGCCACTCAGCACGCAATGACTCCAGAATTCGGCGGAAAGTGGGTAACGGAGTGCCTTAACACTAGGTTCCCTCTGCCTATCCTACTGTGTGCGGGATACAGCGTGAAGCTGTATATTTTATTTTATCGTAAATATTGTTAATTTTTAATTGGTTTATAATGATTAGACATTTTTCCGCGAAGCACGGTATAAGAAGGAAGGTAATATTAAGGCACTCCGTTCCCCACTTTTCACTCAATTTTTGAGACAATGTGTGTTGAGTAACGGAAAACTCAACGCCTTGCTTTGTCCATATACGTAGGACGTAGTAAGAGGGAAAACCATGTGGGCCGTACTCACCCCAAAATAATTTGGGGCCCATCTGAGAAATATTACTTATAAAAAAATTTTCCATGAAAAATTCAAGAAACAACATTTATACGAACATATCTGTTCAAAGCTATATTCGTATAATTGTTGTTTCTTGTCTATTTCCGGCTGATTAAACCTGCACCTGCGTCGCAAGCCCCAGGTACTGCTCTGAGCTCCTCACCCTGCCAGGCTATAAGCACCCATATGGTGAATCCGTGAAGAAGTATAACGTTATTAATATCCAATCATAATATATTAGGACACGTTGTAAAATGTAAACAGCACATATTATTTCAATATTTTTTATAAACAAATAGCTTTATATATGAGTGCAATTAGACTAACAACGGGCACGCCATAAAATCATTCGCAAGCAATAGCGTGTCAACTATTATGGTCGAAGATAAAATCTTTAGCCTTTGTTAATTGTGCAATTCATGAGTATAATGCCTTTTAGGTAAGTACTACCTACTAACTTACTAGTGCCTCGACCTTCAGACGGAGAGAAAAATTATAATTAAACTAAAAACATAAGACGGTCATGGGCGTAAGAGGGTAGATGGGATGGGGTTGTTTGGCATGGTCCTTGCCTACCTCAGAATAGTCAGGTATCCACCCCAGAAATTTGCATCGAAAAATTAAAAATAACAACAACATTTACACGAACATATATATTCAAAGCGAAGACTGCCATCTTCGTTTTTGTTCAATTTTGATCCAATGCTATTTTATTTTAAGCGACGAATCCTTAATTTAATATTTTTCACTTTTATAATATCTATATAGTTATAGCATAGTATACTATGATATGATGACTTAGATCTTTGAATTAATATCTTTAGAGTAGTGTTTAACTATACATCAGTCGTGTTTCATTTTGAATTTGTTATTTCTTTAGTCAATTAAGTCGTCTCTACAAAGACTGCTAAATAAAATAAAGTTGGTAATTGTTCTATTCACTTCTCATTGTGGGTAAGTACTAAACGGTCCCAGCGTCTTTGACATGGGCGTAGAAATGGGGGGGAAAGGTCCATGCCCACCGCGGAATAGTCTGGTGCCCACCCCTGAATTTTAAGTAATACAAAATTTTGCATGAAACCTTTGTATAAACAGATCTGTTCAGATCAAATCGGATCAGATTGAAACTAAAGTCAAGATGTCCCCTGGAAAATAATATCTCTAGAGCCGCCCATGGTGTTTGAACCCATTAGGTTATTTAGTCAGAGTATAGGTACTCCGAACTTACGTCACGTCCTTACGTCTCTTCACTACTCTATTTTCATTTCCCTATTTTATATCCTAGTTTAAACTCTATATACAAAAAAACATTTATGTTCAAAAATAAACAAAATTTAATTTTATTGCCTATTGAACAGTAAATACAAAAAGAACCTACTTATTTAGAAAACGTATAAAAATTTGAACGAAGCGGGACTCGAACCTGCGCCTCCTGGATATAGCTCAAATTGCCGCTACGTTCAAATTTTTATACGTTTTCTAAATAAGTATTTTTCTTTCCTAAGTGTGGAATAACACTTTAAAAATGTTATAAATAAAAAAAAGAACCTACCTGCAATATAGACGCTGTCAACGCAGCCATTGCAACCAACAGAAGCTGTTGCTTAGCGTAATCATGTAACAAGTTCCCGCAGCCTCTCTGGTACAGCGTGGAACAGTCAGATGTGTAGGGCTTTTGTATAGAGTCCAGGGGTCCCTGCCCGCAGCAGGAAAAGGGAACGTGGCCCGTTGTACTGTAGTCGTTTGGACCGCTCACTCCACAGCATTCGAACTGTAAATAGATGAATATTATCTAGCTTCACGCTGTATATCGCGTATACCAGGATATATACCTATAACCTAGTGGTCTTACCACTAGGTTATAGGTATATATCCTGGTATACTTAGTACCCCACCTCCTGCCCAATTTTCCAGATATTGCGTGTTGAGTAGCGGAACTTAACGCCGCGTTTTGCCTCAACACGATAGCGAAGAAATAAAAATATTAAATATTTCATTTCCAAGAGTGGGAATTGAGCCCACAACCTATCGCGTTTACAGTAACACGCTTGTGACCCTGCACCACGACAAGCCTCAAATCTTATAAATCTTGTCTTCTTATTCATTATCTTATTGTCTGTAATATGAGTTTCTATAAAAAAAATAAGCGAGAATAAAACATCCAGATTGCGACTTACGAATATGTACTGTAAAATATTAATGCAAATAATATATCAAAAATTCTACCCTCATCTGAATTTGGCACGGTGCAGTATATATATAATAGATAAATGAAAAACTTTGCTAGTCTTGAGCACAAAGTTGTGAAGGCGCTGTTTCATTATAAACTTTCATATATTAAAATTTATGCATGTGCAACTGAGAATTGTCTGATTATATGCGACGGTTCTAAGTTCGAATTCCACTCATGGGACTATTACTTCTTTAAAAACAAACATAAGCCTAAAGCAGTGCTCATAGAAGTAAATTAGCATTTAACTGACATTAGACACATACAAATATAAACATTCAAATTTATATTCAATTAGTTAAGCTCTAAATAAATCTCTTCGCGTACAAATACAATAATTGAAGACCTAGATAACTAAAATACTATAATAATAATCTATAATCAACTTCACGCTGTATCCCGCAGACAGCAGGGTAGACAGAGGGAACCCAGTGTTAAGACACTCCGTTCCCCACTTTTTGCCGAATTCTGGAGGCATTGCGTGTTGAGCGGTAGAACTCAACGCCGCGCTTAACCTCGACACCAGAGCGAAGAAATAGAAATATACATTTAAGTAAATATTTCATCTCCTCGAGTGGGGATCGAACCCACAACCAGTCGGTTTCAAAGTCACACTTTGTGCCGCTACACCACGACTGACCAATTACGTTAGTTAAGCTCTAAATAAAACTCTTCGCGTGCAATTACAACAATTGAAGACCTAGATAACTAAAATATAGATATATCTATACATATAATAATGAGTACATTATCCTTACTTTAACATGCAATCGATCCCAGCGGACGGAATCTGCGTTAGTCTCTTTGTTTTCACCAGTAAGCATAAAGTAGGATGTCATGGTCGTCTTGATGTCTATCTCTATATTGTCCCACACCACCATCGCCCACACGAAGCATGAGAATTCGATTACTACAACTAATACTATAAGTAGACCAGCCTGGAAATGAAAAAATAATTTTGTAAGTTATTTTTATTGTTATAAACGTATAGGTAATTCATTTATAAAAAAAACAGCTTCACGCTGTATCCCGCACACAGCAGGGTAAGCAGAAGGAACCTAGTGTTAAGACACTACATTGTTCCCCACTTTCTGCCGGATTCTGGAGGCATTGCGTTTTGAGTGGCAGAACTCAACGCCGCGCTTAGCCTCGACACCAGAGCGAAGAAATGGAAATATAAATTTAAGTAAATAGTTCATCTCTTCGAGTGGGGATCGAACCCACAACCAGTCGGTTTTACAGTCACACTTTGTGCCGCTGCGCCACGACTGGCCTCAAATATATTTTTTAATTAATATAAAATTATATATAAATATTATGTATATTCAGTATAAAAATTAATAATAAATGTAAAAACATAAAGCTAATTATGGTTATTTAAATATTTATGAATGAATTAATAATGTAATCCTGTCAGTAGTTTTTATAGTAGGTAATTAAATTTATTTTACAGTTGTTTTCAACTGTTTCCTTCATTTCACAATAGATGGCGTTAGCCATAATAAATTTTATAAAATATTTTTTATTAAAACTTAAACTAATAAATAAATAGAAATAGTTGAATTTAATGAAATAATTATTCAAAATTACCATAATAACATGTATTTGATGCATCGATTTCGCAGTTCTCCATCCTATCCAGGCTATAGAGCATGTGATGATGGCCATCATCAGTAGCAGTATGGCTGGGTACTCCACACTGACGCCCAAGAAGTGGCGGTAGACGAACAGCCGGTAGAGAAGAAACCCACTCACGCCGAAAAGCACTAAGGCCGACATCTAGTGGAAAATCGAGGAAATTCTATGAAATACATATCACTTTTTAAGCAAATCGCTTGGGGAAAATGCAATCTGACTTTTTTATTAACGGTTCGTGTTAACTAGGAGCTACTAGCGCTGTCGTGAAAAGGAAAACTGTGAAAAAGTGTGTATATTAGGATTTTTTATATTTCATGAATGATATCTATATAAATTTAGCATTTAATTACAATTAAAAATGCCTCATCTACTATTGTGTATAGATATATAATGTAAACAGTATTATTGTGAAAGTAAATATTACAAAGTTTATCCACAAGTTGTTATGACAACACGCCGCTGATTCAGCATAACGGGACACACAAAAAGCCGGACTATATTCTATATTAATAATAAAACTCACCGCAAACAAAACGTTGAAGGTCAACACGAGATATTTCCAGCAATTCGTCGAGAGAGCCATTGTTCTTGTTCACATGTTCGTCTCAAACAAAGAAAAGTTACGCCTGAGATGTATGTATGTGGCTGCGCTCGCGGAGCTCACGACTGACGGTGTACGGACACACCGACATACAGAATTAAATCGACATTTACTATTATCTCGGCCGATTGCTAGTACATGACCTGGCCGAAGTTACAGGGAAATTATTTTTCATATTGTTTGTTCCCTTATCAGATTATCACGATAATGTATATATGTAGAGAATGTTAGCGTATCAGTGCCCTAGTTTTTCAGACGACAGTTCACTTTCAGCGTTACGAGTTTAAAGATGTATTAATAGCTAATGACATTTCTATTTTGGAGTACGCTTGTTACCGATTTTATTTCACGAGCTTTTAGTGAACTAGTAATATATAATTATTTCATATTATATATATTATAATTTGGTATATGACAAAAGTTTTTATTACGTATTTAAATATAAATTAGTAAATTTTATTAATCTGTTTAATTATCCTAAATATTTTTATATTTAACACTTTCATGGTGCACTTAAGACGTTTCTAAATCTGGCTCTGAGGATTATTTAGAGCTTTTTCGTTTTAATAAATGTAGAGTTCATTAAGAACCATATAAATATAATATAAAAGTAGAGAACGAACGACGAACGATGTATGAATAAATGAAGGGTATGGAATTTTTAATACACAAATTTGCGTTATTAGGTCAAATTAATCTATTAGTACCTAGAATAAACATGTTATTTATACTTAAAAATGAATCCGGAGAGAAACTATTAAACACCTGTTGCTATTACTATTATACCAATATAAAACACAAGGAACTGAGATCCTCTAATTAGTTCATCCGGCAATTGAAGACGTTTAACAAATTAACATTCTGACAAATACATTTATTAGATATATTCAAAAGAAACTATACCTTTAAATTTTTTTTGTTATACTTTATTTTCATTTTCACTTTTGAAAATTGTTTATAAATTAAATGATACGTACATATATATAGGCACATAATATTAACACAATTAAAACTCTAAAATATGAGAAAAATTTAGAAAAGTCAGTGGCATGACTCTTTTTATTGTTTGCTATATACCCCGCGTAACGAAAAAGTATAAAAAAAATAATAGTTTTAATAATACTCGCAAAAACATAGATCTTTCACTAACGCATCTGGTAAAGTATCTACTCTTAAGATTTTCCTAAGTTTCCTTAAGTCTTCTTCTATATCAAGATTTATCGGGCCTGCCTGTTTCGCAGTACGGAGCATTGCTGCTGCTCTGTTAATATTTCTATCATTCATTGCCAAGAACGCTAGAAACGCCCAACCGTCAGATAGCAAAGGTTCTAAATTAACCGCAGCCGCTGCCCACCGTTCAGCTAAGCCGTCTTCTCCTAATTTTCCATAAGCACGACCTATGGTAAGTGCTGTATGGGCGGAAGGTGCAATTTTATGAGCGCGTGCAGCTCGTTGTAATGCTACTGATGGATCTTTCGTAAGATTGCCCAATGCAGCTTTCAGAAGTAGATAAGGGCAGATTTCTGCACCTGCACGATCTGATTCAAGCAAAGCACTCTCGCACATTTCATCCCATCCTCTTATATAGGTCAAACAAACTGCCCTTATATGGGACATCATAGGTGAAGGACCATATTTTTTAATACCCTTTTCAATCACATCTAAAGCAGGGTTTAGCTGTCGGCGTAAAATCAATGACACAGCACGCAAATAAAAAACGTCCACGGTATCGTGCGTTTTTATATTTAAACGAGAACCTCTTGTACAGCAGCCTTCTTCTACACATTTAAGGAGTCTTTCACTAAGCTTATAACATCGCAAGCAAAGAAAGAACGCTGCTGCTATTAAGATCGGATTCGTTGAATCAATAATGTCTGGAATCCAAAAAGTTTCCTCTTCTCCACTAATATCAACCCACTGGCGATAAAACTTTTTCCATTCTTTCGGCAGCTCAAATGATTTTCGCATTTTGCGTGCTGCTACAAATGCCGCGTATATATTTCCTTTATGATGATGGAACGTATGCAAAGCTGCCCAGCCGATTGTTCCTGTGGTGCCTTCAGAAACATCACATTTGGCAGCAATACGCAACGCTGCTGATGCAATTTCACCTGAACTGTCGTTATTAAACTCAGAACCACCAAATATCCATAACAAATATCTGTTCTTAGATTGAATACTCAAAGCTTTCAATAAAGAATTTCGAGCTTCGTCTTCATTTCTATCTTCTAAACAATGCAAAATCTTTGCAAGTAATGGTCGGGGGTGTTCTGGATTTGCTTCTAAATTTTTTTTTATGTGATATTCAGCTATTCTTTTGTCTCCAGCTATTCTATTCCTAGCAGAAGTAACAGGTGGTGAAACACGAGGTAGTGGGGGCTGTGGTGCAAACGAAGCCGTAACAGCACGTCGACTAGCAGCATGCTGCGCTGTGATTATATCCTGACACTCAATTGAAGAACAACTATCTGGTGGAAATTGTTTAAGCATAGATCTTACCCGAAATAAGAGGCGATTGGCAGCGGTTCGCTTAACACTTTGAGTGGCCTGTGGAGGACCTTTGTACGCTATGACGCCTAATTCTTTGTGTACAGACAGAGCCCCACATTCTTTTTTTATTTTTTTAACATTGATACTAGTATCATCGTTGAACACGCTTGTATACAATTCATATACAGGTATTAAAGAGTCTTGAGGGGAAGGGAAGCCTATAACATTATAGAGAGAGGCTATCTTAGCCTTTGCAGTTAATGGGAAATATAAATCAAATCGTAGTGTTATGTAAGCTGAATGACCATTTTCATCTACTACAAGATCCGTTTCTCGTGCACTTATTTTAGCGCTAGCCGGTGGAAGCTCCAATAAACCATGTAAGTCACTAGGCAAGTTACATTCATTATAGTATAAAAGTTTTGCACATGTCGTTACGCCAAATTGTCCTGGTTCTAACAACACCCCTGCATCCACAAAAGCCATATATCGTCCCCTGACATCTATCTTGCCAGCTCTTGGAACTCCCGCAATGTCAATTAAGAATGGAGATGTTAATCTTTCACGAAGCTTAGTAGAATCTACAAGAACTCGTTTCATGGCGTTCCAGTAGTATGAATTACAAAATTTGTTGTTTTTTAACTGTAAATCTGGTGGTATAAATACGTCTTCATTGGGTATATTAAAACTGGTACTAGCAACGGAACCCCCATTATTTGTCGAAGCCCAAAGTATAGTTTTTACGTCACTATTGCTCAAAGACATCCCGAAATTTGCAGCTACAGGTTCGGAGATATCATTTAAGCCAATGGCACTTATAAATACAGTTCCCTCTCTTAGTACAGGGAGACAATGCGCTGATATCATTGTGATCATTAAAGGTATTCTTGTCCTATCAGGTTCTCCAACAGATTTAGCATACACTTTGATTGCACAATCGGTTTTTATTCCTGTATTAAAGTTTATAAAAGGTGCTTCGACAAAAACTTCTTCTTCGCCCAATACTAAAGGAAACAGATCAACAGATGCTCCAGCTCGATTATCGACATTTAGCAAAGGATCTGGATCTTTAGCACCTTTTCCACCAGCAACACGAAGCAGAAATACTAAAGGCCGATCTGCAATTAAAGACTGACAAGAGGGCCTCTTTAAATCCAGTGGTAATTCCTCTAAGTTGAGCTTATGTTTATCCTGCCATTTTGTCTCTATTAAAACATGGCCATTGAATACAGTTAAAAATATCCATTCACCTGGTCCAAGTCCCTCACCCACAAGTGATAAAGAAAGGCTTATAGAACGAGGTGATATCAAAATGTCATCAAATTCTCCATATGTGCTAGATTTTTCTGTTATTGGTGTTTTTTGGCCTTTTTTCGCGTCCTTTGATGCCATATTTGAAAACAATGAAAGGAGTAACAATAACTAAACAATTGTGACCATAAATTTATGATCTATGGCAATAAAAATAAAAATGTATTACTAATGTATTATTCAAAATAATTCAAAATATGGAAATAAACTTATAATTACATTATTTAAGTAACATAAAAATCTATATGTTAATTAGGGAAAAGTTTTTTTATAAGAAAATTTAATTGAATTGTTGTTGTTATTTTTTGGCTTTTTGTTAAAATTGTACATGCTGATTTTTAAAACTGACAGCACATACAAATAAACGTCAATGTCATGAAACGTATATACGTGACAGCAATATATTTTTATTTTATTTAATTGTGGTTTTATTCACTTTATTTTTAACTTATAACATTCTATATTTATTTTTAAAAAATATCTCCTCATATTTTATTAATGTTAAAATTTAAAATGTTAAAAAATGTATACCCTACTTCATGGATTTTATAAATATGTTATTCAAAAAGACGAGTATTGTGTGCTAATTCTAGGGCTTGATAATGCGGGTAAAACGGTATCTAACTTTGACTATGTTCAAACAGTATTTTTTAAAACACAATGTCCAATTGTACTAATATTGATGACTCAAATTTAACTGTTTATGTTTTCTTATGCAGACTTATTTGGAGGCTACTAAAACGAAATTTACCAAAAAGTACAAAGCAATGAACCCCAGTAGAATCACTACCACAGTAGGACTAAATATAGGAAAAATAGATGTAGATGGAGTTAGACTTAATTTTTGGGACCTTGGTGGACAGCAAGAACTGCAGTCATTATGGGACAAAGTATTTAACAAAATTCTTAATAATTTTGGTTTGAATTTACAATTTGATAATTTATAATATGTAAATATTTCAGTACTATGCAGAGTGTCATGCTGTTATTTACATAGTGGATTCTTCAGACAGGGAAAGAGTATCAGAATCTAAAGAAACTTTTGGTAAGTTCAAAGTTCAGTTTGGTGAAAATATATTTTTTTTGTAGAAGTATTTTTGCATATTCTATAAACTTATATTTTATATACAACTGTTTTTTTTTCACTGATTTTTTAACTGGTTTGATTTACTCCTTCCTTACATTGCTGGCTTCTTCCAATGAAAAGAATGACAATTTTAAATATATTTTAACTTCCCGATCCAGATAAATTGCAGCATCAAATTCCTCCAATCAACATTTAATATCCCATATTTTGGGCAAAAATGGTATGCCTTAACTAATGTTTCTCCTGCTCCCCACTAAGTGAAAAAAAGTGCTTATATGGGTATTTATTATCTGGCAGTTTCAGTAGTATTTTTCTTACTTTATTTTTATTGTATAATACAATAAAAACAAAATTGCTTTTGTTCAAAATATATATTTTTTCTCATTACATCCTGTAAAGCAAGAGTTATTGAATAAGTAAAAGAAGTTGAAGCCCCAGAGGGCTTTGCCTCTAATGTATCAGAATACATTAGAGGAAAATCTAAACCAATAATCCAAGCCATTGAGGTTGGGTGGTGAAACTCTTTATCACACACTTTGTCTAGCCAGACCAGAAAAATAAAAATAATTTATCCCTAAAGTGGAGTAGTACCAACAACAACATGTTAACAAAAACTCAAAAAATCCTCTAGTTCCTTTATTTATAGCTACTGTCCTATATTTTATGATCTATTATTATAATACATACTTTTTCACAGACAGGATGATAGCTTCCGAACATTTATCCGGGGTTCCCCTTTTGGTGCTAGCAAATAAACAAGACATTCCAGACTGTATGGGGGTTCATACAGTAAAGCCAATATTTAATCAAAATGCCCATCTTATTGGTGCTAGAGACATTATGTTAATGGCTACATCTGCGTTAACAGGGTAATTAGAGTAATTATAATTATATAGCAATTATATTATTTTAAATATTTCTTATTAATTTTAAAATTAAATAATAAATTTAATTACTTATTAATAATTATGATATGAAATAAAATAAATAAAAAAGAAATTTATCCTTTTTTTACTGTTTGTTGTAATAAATATTTGCTAATGGCCGTCATGACAGAGTGGCTATGGGTTATCCCATCGGCAGAATGATTATATTAAAGTTATTTTGATTTCTTTGCTCTGGTAAACAAAGTGCAACATCATTAAATTCTATCATTCAATATGCATTGCACATACCTCCAAGATTGAGCATTGGGAGGGGGTTGTCTTAACACTAAGTTCTATGCCTGGACAGACAAAAGCTTGAAGCTACATTACATAAAAAATATTGCATATTTACTATAAATTTCAATTAAAATTTAACATAATATTAACCATTTTGAACTTTACTAGTACATTTTGAATTTCTCTTACGCTACAACAGATGCATAGCATACTGTAGACGCGACAGGTTGTGGGTTCAATTCCAACTCAAGGAAATGAAATATTTAATATTTTTATTTTACTTGATCTGGTGATGAGGCAAATCGCCACTTAACACGCAATGACTGCAAGAATTGGCAGAAAGTAGGAAACGGGAGTAGGAAACGGCCTTAAAACCAGATTGCAGCATAAAGCTAAAAAAAACATCACTAAAAGTCTAGACGGGTCTAGTCTATGTAAGATGCACTTAAACAAACAGTAATGAATTTAAATATTTCCCATTTGCAAAACATGTTGAACAAGGTTTTCCATATAGTGCTTAATATATTTAAATTACGCTCTTTACATAATATGCTAATCGTTTTTGACTTTACTAAAATGCAAATATTTTTTTAATTTCAGTGATGGAGTCGACGAAGGCATTAGGTGGCTAGTGGATTGTATAAAGCGAAACAGTATAGAGCGACCGGCTCGGAATCATGACGACACATTATAAACCCGGACTATTGCGACATCAACCATATATATTATAATGTTCGCACTACTAATACAATGAATAATAATTAGCTTTCCTATTAAGATAATGATGTGACGCCTCATTGTTTTGTACATACAGTATTGACATTTGAAAATAAAACATTAAACGAATCGTGTCTATATTGCTATCCTTTTTTAGTGATAAATTGTACTTTTGATAAGAGATACGTAATTACTGGATATTTGAGGAGCACCTGCACCTGATAAAACACCTCTGATAACACTTCAGTTTGTACTTGTAAACTTGCTGTGACATACCTGTGAAATGTTATAGTGAATTTATCGTGTTTTGTGTGATATTTAATTGTAATTATGGCCTATCCCATGTATGAGGTGGATTGGAGTGTTTTGCCGCCAGAACAAAATCGAAGGTAGGTGATAAACCGCGTTTAAGTGTGAATTTCAAAAAATATTTGCAAAATATAACCGCTGAATTGATTTAAACTATTACAATTGAGCTTACAAATACGTCTTAGATTTTTAAATATAAGTAAATACATACAGTAATGATAATATAGTACATATGTATAAAATTATATATTTGCAAAAAGATCCACGTACTCCTTTGAATATGAACGAGATGTGTTGTCAGTTTTAGATAGTCAAAATACGTACTCATTAAGCTATGTTTCGCTAAAACCTATATAAAAAATGTTTAATACTTTTAGTACATAGAAATATACATTTTAAATAAAATACATTATTTCCATTTTGTAAATAATGATATTAAATAGTGTATTTGATTATTTTTTTTATGAAACGTCATATGTGTATGTGAGAAGGAGCAAGCTGCGAGTCATGTCATGTCGATCGGCCATGTTGAATTTCTTGCAACGCAGGAAATGTCAGCTGGCGGCTGCCGTAATTTTTCGATATAAAATCTGTGATAAAACGATTTGTCCGTAATTTACAGTGAAAATTTAAATTAATCAAAATTCAATCAATATTATGAATAAGTTTTTTTCCGAAGTGAAAATATGATATTATTGTTTGTAACAGTGGCATGCGATTTCACTTGCATTTTTATGGTTTGTGACAAGATAAAATGGTTATAAGCCTGACTAAATTCTTGTAATTCCTATTATTTTCTTTACGTTATTTGTTTTAAGTGTTCCCAAGTGATATATACTCGTTAAGTTTGGTTTCGTTTTGCTAAGTTACGTTACACCTGTCATTTTGAAGAACGATTGTCCTGTAGTCGTAATCTCAAAGGAAGATCTGTGTTATAAGTAACCTCTTCGAGGAACCAAGATGAACGGCTCGGAATCTGGGTAATTTGAATGTTTTATTTTAATGTTATTATAATTAACCTTTGACACTAAATTTCACATCAATAAAATTATCAATAGGGAACAATAAAATGTTAAATAAGTAATTATCTAAGTAATAGACAGTATTTTATATAATAGTAAAAAGTAGTATTTAAAATCACAAACACACACAAAACTATTGTGGAACTTGATATAACTTTATCAAGAAATCATTGTAACATATCACTTTATTTGTAATAAAAAAAGTGGATATTTCTAAAATTTTCTAAGGTTATTATGTGGTTACTGTGGTTTACCCAAGTCCAGTACCTGTACATAGATTCTGTACTAGTAATAGAGATATCAGATGTAAATAGTTACTTTATTTTTAAATACAAAGTCTATTTCCTGTGTAAAGTTTTGAAAATCAAATAATATAAAAAAAAACACTTATAAAAATTTGTATGTGAGTAAACTTATGTAAGTAAAATATACACACAATATTAGAAAATACATTTAAAAGAAAATTCTTAGAATATCATTAAATATTAGAAAAGTACATTTTTAATAAGTACATGTGGACACTAAAAAATAATAGGTTTGTGTAGTTAAATCAAAAAGTGTTACAAATCATAAAATAACATAATTTAAAAATATTTGAAGATAAATATTTTTTTAAATCTCCATACAGAAATTAAATATAATATAAACATATTAAACCACAATTTTAGTAAAAAGCAAAATAGCAGTAATTATATTCAATCAGTTTTAATTAACTTAATATAAAGCAATATCTATTTTAGCCAGATGTATTTATAAATATATATGTGAATAACTAAATTTATCATTACATATACAGATTTGATTTATCTATAAAGTAGACAATATATATTCTGTACTATAAAATTATTTTTCACTTGATTTTATTTTCAGTGTCTTATTTTTTTTTTCTTTTTCCTTCTCGAAAACAACATACCTATAGCATGTTGAGTGGGACAAAACAATGACATGTATTATTTTATCCAAACGGGGAATGAAAAATAATTTATTGAGCCCTAAGCTAGTATCTGAACCACAAACGTCATATTAACAATCAGATACTGTATTACAATGGTTTCAATCAATTAAATATTAACTGTTAATAAAATTGTATATTTTTATTATATTATTTTATTTCCCGATGGTAATCCATATTTTCAAGATATCCTGTGTTGCATTGTAGAACTCAACACTGCTCTCTCAACGCTGCTGCTGAAAATTATAGAAATTTAACCATTGATGTCCCACTGTCCCACAATAACCTGAATACTCACATAATTCGAGATTGTATTTTTTTATATGGCATCAAACTCAAAAAATTAATAGTCTTATACTACCTTCTCTCTTCCTTCTTTACAAAATGCCACTTATGTGTTGACATAAACTTTGAAAACTAAATTAACCTTAATATTTAATGTGAATATAAATAGTATTGATCAGAAAACATTTTTATAAATGTGTGTAAACAATAGTCATCACAAATAGATTTACATAGCACATAGTTCTATTGTAACAGTCAACAAAGGCATGACATTCAATACTGCATTCATTGAGCTAAGTACAAACCAAAGTTATTTATATTCATTTTAATAGAAGGCATAATTAAGGCATGTTCATGCTCTTATTACCGCGCTGAATAGGAATATGTATGACATGACCTGTTACTAACCTGAATTTTGTTGATGTACATTTTTATTTTATTTTCATGCATTGTGGCAAAATTTAATAGTTTTCATTTCCCTGTCCTGTAGCCAAAGCACGGAGTTTGGAGTAAACAAAATCAGCTTAACATTTTTTAGAACTATCGTCCGAGTAGGTGGTAACTTCCTCTAAGACTGAAATTAGTGATTTTTTTTTATGTTAAAATTAAAAATTAAATTAAATCAGCTTCACGCTGTATCCCGCACACAGCAGGGTAGGCAGAGGAAACCTAGTGTTAAGACACTCCGTTCTCCACTTTCTGCCGAATTCTGGAGTTTGCGTGTTGAGTGGCAGAACTCAACGCCGCGCTTAGCCTCGACACCAGAGCGAAGAAATGGAAATATAAATTTAAGTAAATATTTCATCTCCTCGAGTGGGGATCGAACCCACAACCACTCGGTTTTGCCAGTTACACCTGCCTAAAATCTTAAGTCACTAACTTAATTTAATAAAGTATATTTTTAATGATTATTGCTCAACTGGCACACTCAAGATGCCATAAACTAAAAACTGAACCGAAGAATATTTTGATTTTGATGCAGTGGGAACTATTAGCAAAACAAAAAAATGTAAATTATTTGTTTTTTAGAAATCAAATCTACAATTTTGGTTTTTTTGCTTTTTTTTCTATATATGTATCATAAAACCTAAAAAAGTATATAATTTTGAGCCCACTATGATAATATTAATTAATGAATTCAGTAAGCAATTGTTGATTTCACTTTATACGGGTCTTATTTTTAGTATATCTTCTTACTTTTAGAGAAAGTTTCTATATAATTTATTAATGCTTATTTAGGTAAAGTAATTTCAAGTACGCCATTTTGAGGCCAGCTGTTGCGCACAAAGTGTGGCTGTAAAATCGACTGGTTGTAGGTTCGATCCCCACTCGAGGAAAGGAAATATATTTATTTAAATTTATATTTTCATATGTATTAAGATAACGAATAAAAATTTGGTCGTAGTGGGATTTGAACCCGAGCCTCTTTAGGAACCATCCAAGCACTCTGACTCTGAAAATATATGTTAATTTCTTCGCTCTAGTGTCGAGGCAAAGCGTGGCGTTGAGTTCCGCCAATTAACACATAATGCTTCCAGAATTCGGCGGAAAGTTGGGTACGGAGTATCTTAACACTAAGTTCCCTCTGCCTACTCTACTGTGTGCAGGATACAGCGTGAAGCTAAATAAAAAATTTAAATTTTTGCATAATATAATATAATTCGTCAAAATACAAAACTTATCAATTATTAAAATTTAAACAACTTATAAAAAAAAATAGTATAAATGTTAAGCATGCACAACTTTTTTAGCACCTGTCTCCTTTCGATTTAGGTCACAGTACACCAAGTCCGTTGAACCTGCACTCAGTATATTATTTCTTCCACAGGTTTAACCCAGCATTTAACATTGCCACCATAAAGCAAGTGGTAAATGAGGCCATTGAGAGAGGTGAGTACTATAGCTTCACTAATTCGTTCTATTTCCCGAGGTATAGTTCTTTAGCCATTTAAATATTTATTTCTATAAAATATTATATAATACTTAATTTAACAAATAGCTTTTAGTTTTTGCAAACCTTCTATGCAGTAAAAGCAAGCATTTTTTTTATTTAAATATTCTAGGCTTAAAGTATAAACTTGCTAATATGTTTTACCAGAAAATATTTACAATTTTGAAAATTTATTTGTATTCAATACTATATGAAATACAGATCAATTTTGTGTATTTTTTACACTTTCGAATAGTATATCGTACCGTTCGTTTTCTCTGGCTAACCCCTCTAAGGATACACCGTGAAGCTGAATGGTATACAAACGTACATAACGGAAAAACAAAAACGGATTTAGCAGGTTTACACTCTAATACGACGATGTATTTTCTTCTACTAACCCTTTTTGGCAATACTTTACTACGCTTTTGGCTACTAACAATTTTTTCACAAAATTTAGAAGCAAATCCCTTTAGCTTGTAATCTCTTATTCTAATCCGGAATGTTTTGGCGAAACTTGAAACAAACAAGATAAACGAAAATTCGGTGGAAAGGGGAACGGAGTGTCTTAATTCTTAACACTAAGTTCACTCTGCCTGCCCTGTGCTATATGCGGAATACAACGTCAAACTAAAACAAATCTTATTATACTCTATATATACTCTGTAAAACGTACTCTGTAAATTATTATATTCTGTAAAACGTAACTAAAAAAATAAATAATTCCAAAATATTTTACAGTCCCGAAAACACGAAATAGAGCCCCAAAATTTTCAAAGTTTCGCCAAATCACCCACCACGCTTATTCTTAACCAACAATGCACTGATCTAAGCTTTTTTTTTTGTGTGTGTGTCGTGTAACAGTCGCGCCGGTTTCAGTGCGGATGCAGACCCCCACGCGGCTGCGGGATCTGATCCGTCAGATACGTGCGGCGAGGACCGCGGCGGAGGAACGCAGCGTCGTGAACAAGGAGTGCGCGTATATTAGGTCCACTTTTAGAGAAGAGGACAGTGTTTGGAGGTAGGTTGTGGTTTTGAATGGTTTGTGTAATTGGCAGGTGTATGCCATGGTCCTGACTGTCTACAACGTTAAACAAGGGAGAAGTGTGATTCTAAAAAAATATTAGGATTCAAAGTGGTGTAAGGATGTATTTGTGGGTCTTTTTATCCTCGAATTGTTAGATTAAAATACGAGCAATATTAAGACTTGTACTATTATACAAAATAAATTTTACTCTTCCTTGCTTATGGACAAGGAACAGAAAGCGGAATATTAGCTGACTGATTTGTAAACAAATTGATATTTATTTTACCAAAACAGATTTCTTCATGATTTTTCTGATATTAGACTAAAATGTAATCAAAATGATACCAACTCATTTTAGCCACCTCCAGTGCCTTAAATTAATCGCAAGTCCGACGAACAAAAAGGTTGGCTACTAAGGCACAATGGGCATCTTTTCTTGATGTTTAATTTAATAATATCATATTATATAGAAGACTGTGTTCCACATTTTCGCTATTTTAGGGACCTAACGCTACATTATAAGTCTAATATAATCACAATCACAGTTAAATATTTTTTCATAAGTGAATATACAGAAAAACAACTAATGTTTATATACTAACTTTTAGATGTCCAAACATCACAAAGTCCTGGGATACTCAGCGCACTTTTGCGAGCTCGAGTCTAAAACGTATTAAATTAAATTAGCTTCACGCTGTATCCAGCAGGATAGGCAGAGGGAACCAATGTTAAGACACTCCGTTCCCCACTTTCTGCCGAATTCTGGAGGCATTGCGTGTTGAGTGGCAGAAGTCAACGCCGCGCTTTGCCTTGACACCAGAGCGAAGAAATGGAAATATAAATTTAAGTAAATATTTCATCTCCTCGAGTGGGGATCGAACCCACACAACCAAATGGTTTTACAGTCACACTTTGTGCCACTGCGCCACGATTAGCCTCAAACGTATATTTTCTATATATATCAAATATTTCTCTTAGATGTCGAAATATCGCGAAGCTCCTATACATCCATATGCTGGGATACCCGGCACACTTTGGCCAGCTCGAGTGTCTGAAACTTATCGCGAGTCCGCGCTTCACGGACAAGAGGGTTGGCTACTTGGGCGCCATGTTGCTGCTTGATGAACGTCAAGACGTACATTTGCTGATCACGAACTGTTTGAAGAAGTAAGTTGTTTTTTTTTTTTCTTCTATTAATAGATATTGTTTTATTTAGTTTGTGATAAGGTCTCAAGTTTGATTTTGCGGGATTGATAAATGAAAATTAGATTTTTGTATATAATAACTAATGCGAAGATAATGATTAGCTCTGTATAATTTATTAATGTTAATTATCGACATGATGAAGTGACGCCTTCCAATTTTCCAATGTTTGTTACCAAATACGGATTTTTTTAACCAGGAAAACCAGGAAGTTATTGTAGCTAATTTTATTGTATTTTAGCTAATGTTATTAATGAAATTATCTAAACGTAAAGAAAGAAAAAACGACACATAGTACAAGTACGTTAAAGCAATTTTGTAAGAAATTTCCTTTTAATAACCGTAAATCATACTCCATTTGATGGATTTATTAAACTTAGTCGTTTATAGTGAAACTTTGAACATTAAATCAAAGTAAGTATATCGCGCCTCAAGACGCACAGAGACGCCAATATCCAATAGCATTGATCGCCTCGCTTCGAGACTAATAAACGAAGATTGCCATTTCCTGACCTCTGCAGGCCAGTTGCTACCGTTTAGTGTAGCTAGTAGCATGATTTATTTCCGTGAAATAAAATACAAATAGAACATCTTCCCCTTTTTTAATTTTGATCTTAATTTCCGGAACGATTAACTTCCTAGAATCTAGATCAGGGGTTCCCAACCTTTTCTTGATCAAGGACCACTTTTTTATCATTCTTGGTAGCAGGGACCACTATGTAGGAACAAGTCAGTCAGTCAGTGTCACAATCGTGTGACTGTATACGCGACGGTTGTGGGTTCGATTCACAATATATCGTTCGCGGACCATATTTAGGCCTCTGCGGACCACTGGTGGTCCGCGGACCACTGGTTGGGAACCACTGATCTAGATGAACTATTTAACATAAAATGTTTTTTGCAATTCGAAGCAATAGTTCCTATGATTAGCGCGTTCAACCAAACAACCTTTTCAGCTTGATAATAACAATCGATTCTACATTCCCAATTTAAGCTTAAGTAAGCTCGTGAGTATGCATTCATTGAAGGACTTCTCTAACAGTAACGATTGAAGTAATATATGTAAAATGATATAAACAACAAAAAATAAAATCAACTTCACGCTGTATCCCGCACACAGCAGGGTAGACAGAGGGAACCTAGTGTAGACACACGAGTTCTGGACGCATAGAGTGTTAAGTGGCGGAACTCAACGCCGCGCTTAGCCTCGACATTAGGGCGAAGAAACGAAACAATAAATGTAAGTTAATATTTCATTTCCTCGATTGGGGATCGAACCCACAACCCAGGAACCCAGTCGATGACTGTAAAAATCACTTTTGTGCCCCTGCACCACGACTGTAAAATGATGCCAACCGGAAAGAAGCCTATCATACGTGTATGCCGGCTTTTTGGTACATTGATTTTCCGTGTTCGAGTAGTTAATTTAATATTTTAACAGTGGAGTAAGTATATTTAAGCCCGTTGATGTTTAAAATATTTCCTTCATTAAGTTTGTTGTTTACGTCGGTCTAGGTATTTGTTATTAATTGCTAGGAAACTACTGATATGCCACTTACTATAAGTTTGTGAATAATGCCCAAATAACATGGGCAGTATTGGAGTCTTGAAATGCTTGGTGTTGATGACAGTTATTTTTTAACTTCACGCTGAATCCCGCTCACAACAGAGTTAGAAAAAGTCACTCGGTTGCCCATTTTCCGCCGAATTCTGCAGGTGTTGTGTATTGGGTGGTGGAAGTCAACGCAGCGCTTTGCCTCGACACTAGAACGAAAAAAATTAACATATTATATATTTAATTTTTTCCAGTAGGAATCGAACCCAAAACTTGTCGCGTTTACAATCAGACGTTTGTACCCCTGCGCCACGACTAGCCTCGACCTGTCCTCATAGTGTAGTATTTTCTATATTCTATTGAATTTCTTAGTTTTACTTTTAATTTTCTCTTTAATTACAATGTCTTGCTTATACCAACTTCGCCTGTGCAGTTTTTTTTTAAACGTAATCTGTGTCATAACTCGTAACGTTGACTTTAAAATATTGCATTTTTATTCAAAGTTGCTTTAGCGACGAGGCAAAATATTAAACCGCAAATATATATTTAAAATGTTTGAAGTTGGATTTAAAGCCTTAGTGTAAATATAAGATTTTATAATTATGTACATTTTACACTTTCATTACTTTTTTTTGAAAGTAAGTATATTTACAATATATGAAAGTATAATATATAAAAAATTGGTTATTGTGACGCAGTTGTGGTTACTCTGGTTTGAAACGATGGTTGTAACTTGAAGTTCGATCCGCTTGTAAATCTATACTAATCATATAAAGGTGTAGAATTTGTTTGGTTTAACACGCTAATCTCAGGAACTATTGATTTTAAAAATGTTTTTGTGTTGGATAGTCTATACACCTTGGAAAGCTATAGGGTATATTATACGATACGATGTTATGTGATCATGTGTGATGGTTCCGATGTAGTCCACTATCGCCCAATATTAATAACCTATCTCCAACGTCAATCTTAGATTGTTTCATATATCTTTTCAATCTCTAGATTTTTACCAGCGTTTTAAGTTAAATATTTAATATTTTTGTATAACATAGACGTTACGACGTTACATGGTCAATTTAAGTTACGAAATTTTTCGATTACGAAATTCTATAATTAACACAAACTAAAAACATCTTAATAAGATGAAGCTCAGCTTCGGACTAAACAAACTTTTAGGTCGTAAAAGGAAAGGTTAAACATAAAAATGGATAAGTTTATAGGTGTGGCGAAAATCACCGACCGAGACGTGGATACTTTGAGAAAGATTTATGTTCAATTTGGTTAGCTCACGACGTTCTTATAAGAAAAAATATTATACTGACTTATTTATTTAGAAGTAATGTCCTGTCGTATATATTTTCATTGTTATTACTTTTCATATACAACAAATATATTGAATTTGCTGAATTCTGAAGGCGTCGTCACCAGAGCGAATCTAGTGGCGGGATTTAATGCCGTGTTTTGTCTTACCAGAGCGAGGAAATGAAAATATTAAAATAATTTATGTCCTTGAGTGGAAATCGAACCTTCAACCTCTGTGTTTACTACTCGACACGCGCGCTCATACGTAAACATAAATTACTTGCACACGATATATATACCCTTATTTAGTTTCTTTATATAACAAGTGCTAATATAGAGCTTAGCCTCGATAATATAAACATTCCCGTACGCCTTTCTAACAAGAATCTAGGTACCGTAGTTCTAAGCATCTCCCCTATCTCCCTCGGGAAATGAATAGGCTGCTGCCCCTAATATCGTCTGCAAAAGGTTTACCCATTTCTTTTGATCTTTATTTAACGTTGTTGGGAATAAATGTATGTTACCGGCTCGTATATTATCTCTACTTTTATATTTAACATTGTAAAGCTGAAAATTTTAATACTGTTTCTGGTGCGAATTGAAAAAATATTTTATGTTAGATAATTCGTGTTTAAAAAAATGTTAGCTATACTATCATTACTTACTTATGAAAAATGTTAGCTATACTATAATTACTTAATTCATATACTTCTTATACTAATATTATTCGAAGAGTTTATTTGCTTGAACTGGTTCGTTCGAATTGAAAAATATAATTTTTGTATGTATATCTCAATTTTTTTAGGTAAATTGACACTTCATTTTTTTTAGGTCTTATTTTATTTCATAGTAACTTTAAATTATGACTGTCATCTGATACCTCTGTCTACCAAAATTTACTGTTGAATGGTTTTGACAGCCTTGAGATGTATAACAAAAGAGAGTTGAAATAAGGTCAACCGACCGTTTCAGGGAGATTGCCGTTTTATTTGAATAAAAGGATCGACATCGTCATGGCACAATTGAGGCGTGTCTGTAATAACACGTTAATAATGGATACCATTTTTCATTTTTAAATAATTATATGTATTTATAGTGTTTAGGTTTCTTTTAAAAATCACATATTTAGAAAAGAAAATATGTTTGTAGAAAAACTTAAAAAGACTTGGTCTATTACATTGCATTCGATAGGCCTTCAAATTATAATTCAATATTTAATTATCTTACATGAATAAAAAGTTTCTCATGTAAGCTTTTTCCCTGCGTAGCTGCGCAAAAGTCAAAACTTAGTGCCAAGGCACTCCCGATCTCCATTCCGTGTGCAGCATAAAGCCGCATTCACATTTGTCTGACATGTTGTGTCGTGATGCTTTCTGTCGTGATGGCTACTGTTCACATCTATATGACGCGTTATGACGCATCAGTTCCGTTTTAGCTCTGGGAGAGTTTACGCATTCGCTCGATCAGCTCATTGTCCATACTTCTGACGCGTCACAACACAAAAAATGGCGCGTGCACACTAGTCCGACCCGCTGTGTCGTGTCGCTGCGCCGCCCCCGCACCTCACCCATTCTGACGCGGACCGGGATCCCTTCTGACGCGACACAACATAAGCCATCACAACACACTGCATCAGAGAAATGTGAACGCAACCATATTAAATGTATGAGACCGATACTTTTCTGATGCATCATAACACAACACGTCAGACAAATGTGAATGCGGCTTTAGAGAGATGCGTGAAGCATTAGAATAAAAAGATAAATCCCGCACTCACTCTCCGCCGAATCTTTGTCTGTCTGCTGTCTTGTTACCAGAACGAAGAAATTAAAATAATAAATATCAACTGATTCCCCCGAGAGACTAAAACTAAATAAAGTCACAAAACGTTTTAACTTTTATAAACACACAGGACATAGCGAGCGAATATATATAAATATGTATATAACAATGTATGTAACTTCATTTGTAAGGTTTATCGTGACACTATTAACGAGAGCGACGCGAGGATTATCTCTTGTTGACTGAGCGCCACTCGCGCTCTGATTAACGTTATAATTGAAACGCATTAAGAGAAAATTGTTTTTTTTTAAGGCCAGTCGTGGCGCAGCGGCACGAAATGTGACTGTAAAATCGACTGGTTGTGGGTTCGATCCCCACTCGAGGAGATGAAATATTAACTTAAATTTATATTTCCATTTCTTCGCTCTGGTGTCGAGGTTAAGTGCGGCGTTGAGTTCTGCCACTCAACACGCAATGCCTCCAGAATTCAGCAGAAAGTGGGGAACGGAGTGTCTTAACACTAGGTTCCCTCTACCTACCCTGCTGTGTGCGGGATTTTGATTTTTAAATTTAAATATTTTTTATTTTAATATTGGGTTTATTTCAATTAATTTAAATTTAAATATTGGGTTGATATTTTGTTCAAATAACTATATAGCTATTGTAAATATGGTTTAGATACTTTGTCGTCCATGTCGGCCGTCGTGGTCCAGCTGCAGAACGCCTTGCTGCAAGGGTGTTGTGGGTTCTATTCCCACTTTAGATTGATTATTTTCCATTTCTTTACCTTTATGGTTATATTCGGAATAAAGCCTTAAAAAACGCAAAAGCAGGTAATAAAATAATCATTGGATCGCTGGTAATTAAAAGATTCTATAATGACTTCTTATCAAAGCAATGATATTATATACGTATGTTTTCTACTAAACATTAATATCCACTCGTGTGTAACGTTAAAGTAAGTCATACTTAATTTGCATGAATTAGACGATACACACCAATTTCTATTATCTGGCGTAACTATCGCTCGGCTATTTGCATGTCTAAAACGTTTTCATGCTTCTAATTAAAAGGCCACTCTATTTCGATTTTCTATGAAGTAGGTAGAGATAATATTGTAATTTTTAAAATTTGTAAAAATTATTTTCTAACTGCGTTATCTTTTGCGTTGCGTTGAGGGCAATCGAGGTGCAAACGTGTGACTGTAAATACGACGGGTTTTGGCTTCTATTCCCACTCGAAGAAATGCAATATTTATTATTCGCATATCTTCGCACGGGTGTCGAGGCCGACGAAAGCGCGGCGTTGTGTTCCGTCATTCAATTCGTAATGCCTCCAGAATTTTATGAGGAGTGAGCGTGAGAGAGAGGAGTGAGCGGAGTGAACCTGCCAAAAAAACGGACTGCAAATCGGGCTCGCTCATCGAGAGTTCCGTACAAAAATTGGAGGTCTTGAGCTTTTTCTCCAGTGCTTAGCAGTTAGGGCTTATATGGTATTGGTCGGTTATGGTGTATGATTTGAATTTCAAGTTAATATATCTCCAAGCGTTCCTGGGATGAAGGCTCGTGACAGACAGACAGCAAAGTCATCTTATAAGGGTTTCTTTTTCCTTAAGTTGTATGGAACCCTAAAAAACGGTGTTAACTTTTTTTATGTTTTTGTGTGACTATACATGTACTACTTTTATTTTTAACCTAATAATTTTACATTTAATTTCGAAAGTTATACTAACAATAGTATGCTAGCCCTTCCATCTAATGTTATATTGAAAGGTTTCGGTACATCACTATATATATATATTTTGGGAAATAACGAGGCACTCGGTCGTATGTTGGCTTTCCTGTTAATTGGATCATTCGTTTGGTGTTAGGTGCTCTCGCGTGTTTTGATGTAATTGAGTTTCTCTAACAAAATTCCCTGAAACATTCTGGCTCCCTAAACTAGCGACCCGCTCGCGACATCGTCTGCTTGGACTACATAATTCATTTACTAATCAGCATTAATTTCGCTTTCTAAGCTATTTTAAGTTGTTTTTTAGCAATTTTATTGAACAATATTCTTTAAAATGTTATAACTTTTTTATTTATAAACCTTAGCTTTCGAAAATATAATTTTGCTAACTGCAATTAAATTGGTTAAGCTGTTTCTGTAATTAGCACGAACAAACGCACAAACTAACAAACAAAATAAACATAATCATTGTTTTGACTCTATTACGTTATTAAATGCCACTAATAACAGTTTTTCTTATATATCTTTCTTCCATTTACATACACCTATCTGTTACGATTTAGGTTTTTTTTAAAAAACGTTATATATATATTGAACCGTTAACGTCAGGGAAATAGGTCTTTACGCGTCCTCTGAAGAAATTCCTAAGAAATAACATTATCATATATGACTTTATATCTTCTCTGATCTTTTCTATCTTCTATGATCTTTATATTAAATCAAGCGGCGACCTTCAAAACCTGTTAAACTTAAAACTATTAAATCCTAAATTCTGTTTAATATATATTTATACAATTTCGATTTATCCACAGTGACCTAAACAGTAGCACGCAATTCGTAGTCGGCCTGGCCCTCTGTACTTTAGGCGCGATCGCTTCACCGGAAATGGCCAGGGACCTCGCCTCAGAGGTGGAGAGACTGATAAAGTCCCCCAACGCGTACATAAAGAAGAAGGCGGCGTTGTGCGCCTTTAGAATAATACGACGGGTGCCAGATCTCATGGAGATGTTCCTGCCGGCTACGAGGAGTTTGTTGACGGAGAAAAATCATGGTGAGCCTTTTTTTTTTAAATAATGATATTATTATTAAAAGAATATTTTTCAAAAATTTTTCTAAGAAGAGAATTATTATAAATGTTAAAGAATATCTTTTATTGATAATTCTTAAACTATTCGAATGTTTCATATGTTTAAATATATCGCATGACAGGTTTTAGATCAATGAACCAATATTATGTTATATTATTGTGGGGAACGGTGAGTCTTAACACTAGGTTCCCTCTGCCTATCCTGCTGTGTGCGGGATACAGCGTGATGCTGATTTTTTAACCAATATTATGAATTAAAATTGAGTAAAATTTGAATCTATAAATATTTAATATCATATTCAATCAAAAAAATATTTTTGTTATTTAATTTTTTAAAGAGGATTGGGAGTGAAATTTAAAAACACGACTCATTCTTCGGCATAATGCATTGCTTTGAGAATTACATATTTGAAAATAATATGTACATCAATGTAATATATTTTTTCATTTGCTCCAATTTCCGTTTGAAAAGTCACTTGTAATAAGCTTTTACTATGTAGCGTCATTTAAATTGTTCGAATTGTAATTTCCGTTCTAAATAAGCAATTGTTATACATGTTCAATAATATGTGGAATTTCTAGTAATAAGAAAAAAATCTGTTGTCTTCACGCTGTATCACGCAGATAGCAGGGTAGGTAGAGGGAGCCTAGTATAAATACACTTCACACGTTCCGCCGAATTCCGGAAGTTTTGCATGTTGAGTGGCGGAACTCAACGCCGCACATTGCCTAGAGATTAGAGCGAAGAAATATAAAATATTATGTATTTCATTTCCTCGAGTGAAAATCGAACTCTCAACCTGTCGGGTTTACAGTCAGACGGTTGAGTCCCTGCGCCACGACTTTGTTATTACTTACACTGGTAGGTTTACTGTTACTGTATTTCCATATAAATGACCAAATATGTCTAAAACTAGGTGTCCTCATCACCGGCGTGACGCTGATCACGGAGATGTGCGAGAACAGTCCGGACACACTCAACCATTTTAAGAAGGTATGTAATATTATAGTTATTGTTATATTTTAATGTTCATTTTAAATTTGTAAAGTTGACTTGAGTTGTTTGCTAATAGATTTAACGCGATTTTTGTAGGCCATGTATATATCTATACAGTCTTTATATATTTTGTTTTAGTTGAATTATAAACGTATCCATTGTGTTATTTAGTTTTGACATTTTTGAACGACTGGTTTTTTTTGCTGTAGTTTATATAAACGGTTATAAATGACGTTTTAGTTATATATTTATTAAATCCGTATTCATTATAGATTTGTCTTTTTATTATAAACGACGATATTTACTGAAAAAGACAGTATTTACTTAAAAATTAAAGTACAACACTAAATTATCATTGAACCGTAGGTAGTAGTAACGAACACATGATTTTGTTGTTGTTTATCTATTCAATACAATATTATTATTACCATTACAATATCAACAAGAGGGTTTGTGTCCCGCCTGGGTTAATTGAATTATTTTTACCAGTCATACATAGTCTGGATTTCAGGAAACGAAATGCGAAAACAGAGTGTCCAGACACTAACAAAATATATATCAATAAGCAAGAAACATTATGTAATAATAATGTTATGCGACAGAAAAACCCATTTCTGTGATTAATCAAGTTGACATCGTAATATGATGACGGTTATCTTTATATGGCTTCTAATAGAAATAAAAACCTATTCATTAGTGTAGTAATAAAATGAATGACTTTTTTTTATCTATCTATTTCTTATAAAATAATAAATTGTATCGAAATTGGATATGTCACGTTTTTATAATTAACATTTTTACATCAGGGGTGGACTCAGTTATTTTTTTTTAGAAAAAATTAAATCTGCTTCACGCTGTATCTCGCACAAAGCAGTGTAGGCAGAGTGAACCTAGTGTTAAGTCACTCTGTTCCCCTATTTCCGCCAAGTTCTGGAGGCATTGTGTGTTGAGTGGCGGAACTCAACGCCACGCTTTGCCTCGACACCAGATCAAAGAAATGAAAATATAAATGTTAATAAATATTTCATTTCTTCGAGTGGGGATCGAACCCACAAACCAGTCGAATTTACTGTAACACTTTGTGTCCCTGCGCTACGACTGGCTATTTTCTTTTAGTTTAATACTAAATATTCAAAACATTATACTCCTGGACTAAAACATTGAATAATCTAATAAGAATTATAATAGAATTAAAATAAAACTCAATGATTTATGGTTCTATTTTAACTCTGAGATATTCGTATTTATAGTATACCTAGACATTTTTCTGCAGTCTGGTCTGATATAGTATATGTAAAAACACCGTAGATTCCGAAGTGATTTATCAATAAGCTGTGTTTTTCCTTCACTGCTGAATACGTAAATTCTAGTATGAATACATTTCATTTATTTACTGTTAACACGAAATAAAATTGAAGCACAAACACGACAATCTATTATTATATCATCGTTTGAAATGTAAAACCTGTTCGTTTTGTGTCGACTTTTTTGTGTGAGTTCATCAATAGTTATAATTGCACCTAGTGCATTGACTCTAAGCAACTCTGTCAAAGTGTTTTTTTAAGTACACGCGCATGGTACTTTTATCAAATATTTCTAATATACTAGATTATGTATAAAATAATATTTTTAATTAAGTCTACGTGGAGTTCCGACATGCATCACGCAATGCCTCGATAATTCGGTGGAAAGTGGGGAACAAAGTGTCTTAACACTAGATTTCCTCTTCCTACCCTGCTATGTTAAAATAAAATACGTGCCATTTTAAAAGGAAAATAGTAATACATTATAAATATAAATTCTATTTGAATATAAAATATACTTTAATAATTCTATATTACAGTTGATAGTTGAACAAACTTTTCTTTCGTGTAATATAACATAATAACTTATTCACGTTATTGCCTTTAATTGTACATTCATCACATTCTTATATTATTTGTTTTATCTTGAGATATATATCACTTTTATATTTATATTTAAACTAATGTAGAGAAATAAATTAGTTAAAAGGAATTCCATCACCACTCAGCCCAAACGTTAGAAACATAGAGTTGAAATTTGAAATGCAAACGGAAATCCTTTTAAAAACTTTGGGATAAAAAAGGTCTTCTTTATTAAAACCCTAAGATAGTAACACTTCAAGGTGGAAAAATAGGTAAAAAATGTTTATTAAGTCCTTTTAAGGGGAACGAAGTCGAACTTCGATTAGGATAAATTGCTGACTGTATTAATTTCGATAAATAAATTTTAAGTTTTGTCAGCCCAAAATCTATATATATGTATGTATATAAAATTGCCAGCTTATGTCTGCACAACGGTCTCTGGTAAAATCATCATTATATATCAAATTTTAACATGTTTGCTGTAAATGAATTTGTTACACAGCATAGCTGCACAGCGTCTTACCGTATACGCCACGGTTCGACTCTCAGTCAGGGAATGAGTTATTTTTCAAATCCTCAACAAATATTATAGTTAATAGTACAAATATTATAGGTAGTAGTAATAGAAAATTGGCCGGAAAGTAGGAAACGGAGTGTTTAAACAGTATGTTTTACTCTGTCTGCTGTATGCGAGATGCAGCATGAAGCTGAAAAAAAATATTATCATAATTAGAAAATTACATAAAACGCTCTTAAGTCACACTATCGAAGAAATCGGCTTAAAGACTCGTCGATCAATCTCGTTAGACGGGTTTCAATCAAAAAGAAATTGCTCGTCGACTTTTAAGTAGAAGCAGGTCTGAGCTGAATTTATAAGTTCTTGTGGAAATGAATTTTCTTTTACGTAATATTTTACAAAAGAGATACTAGATATTTACTCGATTTATTATAGACTTTGAAGCGTTGATGAAACAACAACGATAATTAAATGCTCTAAAATATCTTTAGTTTATTATTATCTGGTTTCATTTAGCTTTTAGGGTACTACGTTGAAAAATCTTTTTTCGTCTTTAATTAACATTTTTTTTGTTGCTTACAATAAATTCTCGAGAAAGATTTTTCATATACATTTTATAATATTTCGTGACTTAATTCGTGAAGCTTGTGACATTCAATAAGTCAGCTTATCATTTATGGACTCCCGGCCCCCCATTTCTTTAAAGGTCATCCAAGGTTGGGCACATTCAAGCAATGAACCCATTATAATACAGTGAATATTTTTTATTTAAAAAATGTCTGTAGGTGTATTGGATTTAACGGGATCTTCTTCAGTAATTATGAAGTTAACCGCAACAAGTTTTTCCTTACTTACGATTTGTTTAAGGAAAACTTACTAAAAAGATTAAATATGGTGTCTTTTGTAATAAAATTTTGAATATTCTTAGTTCTATATTATCCTGTTTTAGGAGGATATAAAATATTTTGTTTAATTAACCAAATTATTATTACTGAATATTGCCTATTTCTCAATATAAGACATCGATTTATAAAGTTATATATGTTAATTTTTATATGTATATACGCATTATTTTTGAAGATTAAAGCTTAATAATCGAAAATAAACCATTTTTCGTATATAACATACAATTTAAACAATTTAATTTAATAGTTTGAATAGCCATTATATTATATAGGAAAAATTTCTAGTTAGTTCCAACCTGCAATATTCCAGTCATTTAGATATAACGTAGTAGGTGTGATAACTGATAAGAAACCGATAAAAATATAATGTAAATAGAACACGTCACCTTATCGTCTCAACGCTTGATAACGATCGCTTATCAGTAAAAATATTGTTTCCTTTGATTTTCCACACTGTTAATTGTGAATTTAACATATAGCTTAGTATTTTAAATAATTATTTAGTAAATTAGTAAATATATTTTTTTTATTACTTGCATTTTAGATTTTTTTTTCTATGTAATGACGTTATAATAAATTAATAGTTTTTATAATATTTTTTTTCCTTTTTATACTAATTTCTAGGGTTGCCATATTATTGTTTATTACACGAAATGCAATGAAATAGAATAAAATATATACAGATTATTTTTATTGTATTAATGTTGTGAACGTTCCAGTAATGTTTTTTTAAGATTAATAAATATATTACCTAATACTAATATTATTTATTTTGTGTTGTCCCGTAGGAAAGCGGACAGCGCGAGGTAATCACTACCGCTGATCCTTGCACTTTAATTTGGCCTGTCGATTAGAAATGTTGCCATTATTTATTAAAATGAATAGTAAATACATTTTTTAATGTATTACAACGAAAACTTTTTTTTTAAACCCTATAGTGTCGTTCTTTATTCTAATTGATAATGGCAATGTAAGAAATTATATTCGACACCCCAAATTTCAAAATCGCATGAAATATAATTATTGTGTTGGTAACATTGTATTGTATGTATATTGTATACGTTTAGGCCATTCGAAGCCTTACAGTCCATTAGTTATGAACTTTGATGTTTGACCTTTGAAGCTATCTTACTCTCACCTACCGGAATGGATGGGTGGAAAAAGGAATACCATAGAGTAATAAATATCTTTTTTATAATCTTAAATTGTTTTGTACTGTTGTACTTAATCATCAGTTTATTATTTATATTATTATAAAATAAAATAAAAAATAAAAAGCCTTTTAATTCTTGCTAAATACAACTAACTATAAAGTAAATTACAACTATTCTTAGGTTAGTTACATTTTATTATTCTTAATATATATTTTTTTAATTTATTTTGGGGTTAGTAACTTAATGTATATTTTATTATTTTAAAATAAAAAGTAAAATAAATAAATCAGCTTCACGCTGTATCCCGCACACAGCAGGGTAGGCAGAGGGAACCTATATGTTATATATGTTAAGACACTCCGTTCCCCACTTTCTGCCGAATCCTGGAGGCATTGCGTGTTGAGTGGCAGAACTCAACGCCGCGCTTAACCTCGACACCAAAGCGAAAAAATGGAAATATAAATTTAAGTAAATATTTCTTCTCCTCGAGTCACACTCACCTCGTGCCGCTGCGCTACGACTGGCCTTTTATTATTTTAATTGTATTATTTTTGTTTCTTTTTATTTGTTTATTTTTTTTTATTTATTTTATTTATATTATTATCTCCATGTAATTTACATGTAAACTCTCCAAGTACTCCCACGTAGAATTTATTAATAACATAAATATGTGTGGGCGGAAAGCGGTCGGGAGTAAGATAAATTGTTAATCTTGTTTACTTGTTGTTGCAATTATAAAATGATAAAGGACTGCAAGGTTTTTTTTAATTAGTTTGTCGGGTATATTTATTGTATTTTATTGTAATAATAATTTTAAAAGATATATCTTCATGTATTTACAGTAATTTCATAAGAGGATTTCTAATTCTCAATATTATATTAGCTTATGTCATAGTAATTGGTGTACTTTTAGGTTTATGACGTAATAGAAAATATCATCAGATTTTATAGTTTAAAATTTTAATTTTCAATCATTTCATTTAAACAATAAAAACACTACATTATTTAATATAGAATATAATAAACACTAGTTTGGAATTCGCACAATCACGTGACTAATAGCAAAAAGGAATATGGGGAAGAAATCGTTTTTTTTATTTTCATTTTTTTTCCTTAATCATCAGTATGTTTGATGTAATGCCTTTGTAATGTGGTAAAGTATTATACTTGGCGTAAAGTTTTTTTTTTTATTTTATTAACGTATTTAGATCTAAATGCCCGATATTGTAATTGTGTAAATATAAAAATAAGCTTATCATGTCTTTTTGTGTGCATTTGGGGAATAATAAAGTTTTGGAATTATTTTATAATAGTGTTTAATCTTTTTAGATCGTTCCTAACTTGGTGAGAATCTTGAAAAATCTCATATTGGCTGGATATTCGCCGGAGCACGATGTTAGTGGCGTTTCGGATCCATTTCTACAGGTAAATTACTTTTTTTTTATTATTAATCTTCACGCTGTATCCCGCAAATAGCTGGTTAAAACTAGGTGTCCAGGTCCCCTCTGTGTAGACACAGTCCGTCCCCATTACGACATTTCCGTTACCACTTTCTACTCTCTTCTTTTTCTTCGAGGCATTGCATATTGAGTCTCGAAACTCAAAGACGCGCTTTGCCTAGTTGCCGGAGGAAGAGGATATAAAAATATTAAATATTTCAATGTTAACGGATTCCCACCCCGCTTTAATTACATTGTATTGTTGTTTCTAAGTAAAAATCATAAACATATATACATTTTCTTATTTATATGTACATTATGTATATATGTACTATTGATTTTTTTATTCAATATAAGTATTTTTTTTTGTTTTTAGTATAAGTAATAGATATAGTATTAGTATTAAATACAAATATTTTGAAATAAAACATTAACTTAAACATAATTCTAACATTTCAGGTGAAAATCCTCCGCCTACTCCGGATATTAGGTAAAAACGACGCGGAAGCCTCCGAAGCGATGAACGACATACTCGCCCAAGTGGCTACCAACACGGAAACCAGCAAAAATGTCGGCAATACAATCTTATACGAAACAGTTCTGTCTATAATGGACATAAAATCTGAATGCAGTCTGAGAGTACTAGCAATCAATATATTGGGAAGATTTCTTCTGAATAATGATAAGAATATACGCTACGTGGCTTTGAACACGCTACTACGGACTGTGCATGTTGATACTTCGGCTGTGCAACGACATAGGACTACTATTTTGGAATGTTTGAAGGTACATTTTAGTTTTTTTTTATATAGCAATAAAAAATGTCCACGTATTTGAACATAGAACTTCTATAGACAGTAAAATTTTAATATGAAGTAGACGTAGCGTCTTAAGAAGTAGTCGCCATCATTCGCCTCTCATTTGTTATAAAGCGCCCACTGTACTACCCGTGAAGTTCTTCAGCGAAATGATCGCAGTGCGAAATAAGTGACCACACATTTTTGCAATCTCGCGGAGTCATCATGTCCTTTGAATTGGGTGTAAAAACCAACACCGACTGTCGAAGTCGCCTGAGCTAAGCAAAAGTTGCGCGAAGTTTAATCTTAATCAAGAACAGTTCTATCTCCAGAGTATTGACAATTATTTGTCCCCTATGACTTCTGCTTCCAAACTTCTGCCCTTCCGTGTGGTCGAACTGATTGACTGTTAATTTGCACTCCCAATTTAGCATTGAAGTTGATGGTTATAGACATCACTCGGCAGCTACTGCCTCGTTCGCTGGGCCGTAGGATGCACTAAGATTCGTACCCGCATACATCCCTTTTACGTTATTGTATTATTTTATAAAACTTATGTTATAAAACAAAAATCAATTTACCTACAGGATCCGGACGTATCAATCCGTCGTCGAGCGATGGAGTTATCCTTCGCTCTCGTGAATAGTCAGAACATCCGCGCCATGATGAAGGAGCTGCTGTCGTTCCTGGAGCGTTCCGACGCGGAGTTCAAGGCGCACTGCTCCAGCGCCATGGTGCTGGCCGCCGAGCGACACGCGCCCTCCAGCAAGTGGCACCTCGACACGCTCTTCCAGGTGTTGTTGAAGGTGGGTTACGAGATGGCCTTTTTACCCTTTCAGAACGTGAATTTACACCAATTGAATAATACGATCATGTAATTTATTGTATTGAAAATAATTGGCAGACAAATATGGCGAAGTAGAACAGCGTCAGACTGTAAACGCAATTTTTATGGACTCGACCATCATTAATATGCGGGATACAGAATCATATATTGATTAGAATATCGATTTTTTTAAATATATAATGCACTGCTCAAAACTTGTAATACACATCTAATGTGAAAATCTTTTAAATATTATTTAAAAATTATTACATATTTCAATAATAAGTCGTAAGAATTGCCTTATTTACTAAACTTCCCGTTCCCTCAGTCCCCGTGATGTAGAAAGCAAAATAAATAAAACATAACAATTATAACATGTATAAAAACTCCATAGGCGGGCAACTACCTTCGGGACGACACTGTGTCCTCCACCATACAAATAGTGTCATCAGCGCCCGGTGAAAGACAGGCATATGCGGCAATGAGATTGTGGACTTCCCTGGAAAGGTCCGCATTGTCCGCTGACGCTACTGAAAAACAACCGCTTATACAGGTGAGGAGATAATGTTTTATTTCTTACACTTCTACAGTGTCCTCCATATAAATATTATGTTTAATCTTCAAATCATTCAATTTATGCATGTTTATTTTAATAATTATAAATATACAAAATATAATTATGTAAAAGAAGTTATTTATAACTATATTTTCAAATTTCGTGTTAAAGGTTGCCGCCTGGACTATTGGAGAATATGGCGACATGCTGGTGTCAGAAGCCAGTAATGCTATATCAATGGTGGACGAAGACGGTGTTGGTGTGTATAAATACTATATTATATCACTTAAAAATACGATACACGATTCACTTTTTCTATTCTTTTCTTTTAAATTAGTTCTGAACATACATTTATTTTATTTTATAAAAGAATAGTTTTAATAATTAGGTAACATGTTATAGTAGACATTCAAATATGCGACAATCAGTGAGTTACAACAAGAAATATATACATCCTAACTTTTACTTATTTTCAGATGACTTCACCCGTCCCTCTGAAGAGTATGTGATAGACATATATCAAAAGTTATTATGGTCCACGCAATTGTCTATTACTACTAAAGAGTATTTATTATTGTCTCTGGCTAAACTATCCACTCGTTTTACTACGCGGCCTGGCCAAGAGTAAGTAACTTTTATTTTTATACTAGCTGTTACAGTACAATCGACGAGTCGTGGCCGATCTGAAATTAGATGTGTATGGATGTTCAGATTTGATATTAAGATTTTTATAATTTTTATTATTTTATTGCCTAGTGAACAATGCGCAGAAATTAAAGCCGGCGCAGAAATTTGATGAATATAGGCGGCCGTGACTCGTCCATTTCATTCTCTCGTTCATCTCGTATGTGGCTGTCGTCGCGGATCACCGTGTCTAACTGAAACTAGACGATTAGGGGTTCAATTCCCGCTCAGGAGAAAGAATTATTATTTTCGGTGTAAACAAGACAAACCGCGGCGTTGTTGTTATTTATGTATATTGCCATAAAATAACATACTTATTATTTGTTTTTCTAGTAAAATCCGTGTAATAATCGACACATTTGGCTCACATATCCATATTGAATTGCAACAAAGAGGCGTCGAGTTATCGCAATTATACAAGTAAGTTTTTTTATTTTATTATTTAAATATGAAAACCATATATATTTTTTTCATATTTAGTTAAATAATATAATATGTGGAATTTATTTCTTATTTATTTCATATTTTGAAAAAATATTTAATAATGAGTAAAATATACTGTCTCACTAACACTCTAATAAACGTAATGGCTGTGAGTTCAATTCTTACGATTTAAGGAAATTATTTTCATATTCTAATGAAATATTTTAAAACGAGATTCTCTCTGCCTACGCTGCTATATACGGAATATAGTGTGAAACTTAAGAAAAAAAGTAGTTACTACTATACAACTATATATCGATTATATTATATTTATACGTATGTATAAGTATGTGTATGTATATATGTGTGTATAATTTTATGTATTTACTTATTTGCGTGTATATATTTAAAGTATTCATAATAATTGTTGTATTTTTTTTTTATTTTATAAAAATTTTTGAATCACATTCGCTCTTTTTTCAAATTGCATATTTGTCATCTCGCTATATACTTTCACCCACTTCCACAGGTTGGCTGGAAGAAATCTCTTAAAGAGATAAGTCCACCGAGGCTAACTTTTTTTCTGTTAAATGTTCTTTTTTTTATGTTGAATGCAATAAAGAATATTATATTAAATACGGAGTTTCTCTTACAGACAATACGCGCACCTCCGCCCGGCCCTGCTCGAAAGAATGCCGCCGATGGAGGCGGCCGCCCCTGAACGGGAGGACAGTGACACTGAGGCTGATGTACCGCTCGTGACACAGGGACAGCCTGAGCCGGTAAAAATATTTCACTTTTATGTTATTTATGCCTAATATGACCCTATTATAATGTAATCGATATTTTTTTGTAGTATTACTGATATTAACCTTCAAGTCCTTAGCATTAGAAAGCCATTTAATTTTTTTTTGTTTATATAATTATTTTTCTTAATTCAGGACGCATTATTAGACTTAATCAACGGATCAGAGTTACTATCTAACGGCGACGTGGAACACGCGCCTCCACCACCCTCTAACAACAATTCAAATACTAATGTAAGTTCTTAGAAATATGTATTATAATTGTTATTAAGTATTTTACATTATTTTTAAAATAGTACGGTAGTTTCATAATTGAATCTTTTCAACACCAACAACTGGAGCGTAGAGTCTTAACACTAGGTTCTCTCTGACCACTTTACATACTAAATGCGGGATACAGCGTGAAACTAGAAAATGTGATGTACTGATTGATAAGTAACATGCGGTTATTGTGGTGTAGTGGAGCAGTGTCTGAATGTAAACCATATGAATTTTATTTCCTTGCTTTAGTGAAATAATTTCGTTGTTGAAATACACCACTCCAAACATAAGGAAAGTGTCTTGTTACTTTGTCAGCAAAGTTATGAAATTGAAAAACTATTCTGTCCAATATAATACTTATTTTTAATATATTATGTATGTATACTTGTATTATACTGAAGCTAGATCTCAGAAACCTTAGGCTTCAATTTAAAATTACTATTTATGTTTGTTAGCACATTTAACAGGTAAGGCTATACTACATTACCCGCCGTCAGAATGATCTGGCGAACTTGGAATGTATCATTAACTGATTGCTATAACAAATAGATTTGATTTATTGAAGCTGGATGCTGTACTTATATATTTTTTGACAATAAATTTTCATTTCATATGAATTTTACATAACTCCTTAGTTATTTATATTTAATGTCCATGCTGGACGAAGCTAAAGTTAGGAGATAGTTTAAATATATAATACTTAAATTATATTTTAATAATTTTAATAATCATTATAATCATATTTTCCAGGATATCCTAGATCTTCTAAGTGGTCTCGATCTAAGCACGCCCTCCATACCGACCCCCACGACAGCGGTGAGCGTGGCCAACAACAACGTGACGTCACCGTCCTTGTTGTTAGATGGACTGTTCGCGGCGCCGCCCGTCACACAGCCACAAGGTACTGAAAAATTTGAGTTAATTTTAAATTATGGAACGATCGCCGAGTCTTGACTGCTTTAAAATTTAGGCTGGAATTTGGACATTAGTAAATTTGATGTTAAAAACTTTTTAGTAAAAAAATTGAAGTCACAAAAATTGATAACCAGAACATAATTAACTTTTAAATTAATGTAATAAGATTTTTTAATATAGTATGAAAATAAGTATTTAGAGTATAGTGCTAGTGTTCCGTACATATATATTTCTCTGATTCAGATTTGTAAGCAACATAGTGATTAGAAAAGTGCAAGAAAAACAATGCACGGCGTTGAGTTCCGCCACCCAATACACAATATATTAACAATTGAGCGAAGTATTATACAATTGAAACAATATTTTATTCTAAGAATGTGTTATCTTCCACAGAAACAACTGTAAAAGCGTTAGAGCGTAACGGCGTGACCGTGGAGCTGGTGGCAGCGCGCGGGGGCGACACCGCGACGCTCACCATGCGGGCGCGCTCGCACACGCCCCTCACCGACTTCTTGTTCCAGGCCGCCGTGCCCAGGGTTAGTGCGGGTTTCAATATTGTTTGATACGGAAATTGTGTAGTGTGCGTAAAAATGACGCACTATGGAAGTAAATATACTAGAAATTATTAAAGTAGCAATAGACAGAACACCTTGGCTAGGATTAGTGAGAGCTTCGATACTATGTGAGGGATTATTTAGTACATAGAGTACAATATGATGTCGTTTTGACGCAGTTGGTAATAAAAAAGTGATAAAATAGCACTACCCTCACAATGGACGCAGACTCACTCACGCCTCTAACAAACTTCTTGTTGAGTGTAATAAAGTAACAATAGAGACAGAACAGGCGCAGAACGTGGATTGAAGAGGCCTACGATATAAAATATTCATGAGACAAAATATGGCGTTGAATTCTGCTATTCAATGTTTTCAATTATAACATAATAGAGAACGGAGTGTCGTCTTCATACGTCCAATTTCTATTTTATTTTCTTTTGCTGGTGAAACTTAGAACTGGACATATTTCTAGATATGCATTTCCTAAGTGATTAATTTCTAAGACATATTTGAGTTGTCTTTTTCTAGATACCTAACTTAAAACTTTTTCATAGACGTTCCGGTTAGACATGATGTCACCATCGGGCACAGTGCTGACGCCGCAAGGGGAGATCACACAGGTCCTCAAAATTACCAATCCATCCAAGGTAATTCACAATGAAATGTTTAAGATTAACTGTAATAATGCTTTTTATTAGTTTGAAGTTAACTAAACGAAAATAACTTTTTTTTAAATTGTAAATGCTGATTAAACTATAGACGACAATTAAACTGAAGAAAATATTTATAAAAAAGTTTCATTAATATATTCAGAAATGTTCTTGTCCCTATATTCAGATGTTTATACTTATTCTTCCATATAAAAATAATCTTAATAGAATATAAAAATTTTAGATGTGGCCTTAGTTATCTAGTTCAATTTTAAAAGTAATTTATAGCTTTCTTGTACCCATTATATGTGTAAAAAGATGAATTTCTACTTTATAAATTTCAGACGCCTCTTCGTCTAAGAATAAGAGTGTCATACAACATTGAAGGAAATCCCGTATTGGAACAAGCGGAAGTGAACAATTTCCCTCCAGACCTCTTCAACTGACCAGATCTAAACCTAAGACCTGATCGCTGAACTACCACAAATATTGCCTTAGCACTTCTACGAGTATTTGTGGATACTTTTGTTAGGTTAGATAATTTAAAATTAATACAATTATAGCATTTTTTTGTGTTTATTTATATTCGAAATGTAAATCCAATGAACTATTTCAATTTCTTCACTTAGGTAACAAGGCAACGCAAGACGTGAGGCTTTGCCAAACGACACGCAATGTGTTAAAAATTTCTTTTATGGCAGAAAATTGGTAATGGAGTATCTTAACACTAGGTTTCTTCTGTTTACCCTGCCATATGCGGAATACTGTGTGAAACAAAAAAGTTTTTTTATCAGCTCTATAGAAATAAATTTCAATATTCTATTATTGAACTAAATATATAATGAAAAAAAAATGCTTTAAAATATTTTTTTTACTTTAGGCGAATGATTTAAGGGAATGAAATATGTAAATTATATTTTTATTATTATTGTATTAAATTATGGCTGCATGTGAATAGTACCAATACAAATACTATGTAGATGTTCTAAGATATAATGATATCTGTCCCACTAATTAGTGATTTTGTTAAGTAAAAATTTAAGATAGATTCTCCTACTGTGAAAAATTTTCTCTTTTTTACCGTACAACCTCCTTCGAGTCCTCTCCATACAACGTGACATTGGCGAAGTGATATGTGTTCAACTGGCACGCTCGGAACGCCATTATCAAAAAACCATAACATACCATACCATAAAAAATATTTATCATTAAATCTGTAAAAAACATTTTACATATTTATTATCAATTAAATGCTATTTATGAAAAATCAGATATGTATGTTTTTTAAATAAAATATTTTAGATTTTCTCTTGTATTATAAGTTCAAAATTTTGAATTAAATTATAAATTAGTGGGACAAAGTATAAATTTCATACATTTATTTATAGAGCAATAAGAACTTGAGGTGTTCAGTGAAACATGGTGTGAATAAAAATAATATATAACTAAAACAACAGAATGGTTGTAAATTTAATAATAAACGGCAGCTTTTTGTTATTTTTTTGCGGAACTAATTATTAATAATAGGTTAAAATAACATCGGCTTTGAATTTTAATATGGCAACATTAGGCGTGAAATATTAAAATCTAATATAATATGATAATGTTTTAGGAAATTGAATAATTTTTTTCTTAAATTGATATTTGAATTCAAAGCCATTATAACAAAAGTACTGAGTTCCAATACAGCGTGATCGTAGTATAGAATCACTTATAGAGATTAAAATTAACATTCCACATTAGATAGATTTATAAAGACTTGGTCTTACATTGCTATATATTTTCAAAAAAAAAGAGCTTTTTTCTACTTCTGCTCATAAGTAACTGTTAATTTATTTGAAAGATATTTGTTAATTATGAAATGTTGTTTAATAGCTATCTGTCAAGTAATTTAATTTAACAAGCAGTTTTTAGATGGGTCCTAATTTTTTATATTGAATAATGCTTTAAATTAATTATTTTTTTCAATTAAATTTAATAATTTCGCTTTTAAAAAGTAACTATTCTGTGTTTCAGTATTAGAAAAATCTCATTGGAACATTTTTATTAAATGATATATTGAATATTTTATTTTCATCTGGCTTATGAAATGAGAATTAGATATAATAAGTTTGTTTGTGTAATAAAAAATGCTAAACCGATTTTGGTGAGATGTTGTATTGACGTTTTATCTATATGAAATGAAATACTTGTGTCTTTCTGTACATATTTGTAACTGTAACATATATATATGTATAGTAAAGGAATGGATGACGTCAAATGTACTTAATAAATTATTATAATTAAAGAGAAGATGATGGATTTCCTATATAAAAAACTCCTATATTTTCAAACACTTTAAATTGGTCGAATTAATACAGAAAATATTTTTTTTATAGAAAATAAAAGTATCCATTGTCATCTCGAATTCATTATTATGTGTGATACCTTAGAATATGTCAAATTGCAGTTTTGACATTTGTTTTTTTTTTCATTCGTTATTAAGTGAATTTGCAACTTATTTTAAACAATTATTATATATTAATTATTCATTACAATATTATTATTATACTTTAAATTATAATCCCAATTTAAAGTTTTAATTGCATTTTAAACATAGTTTCTTATTTAGTTATATTTTAATTGCTTGCGATTTAGTTATACACATACCATATTATTATTGTTTTTTTTTTATTAGTAGTGACAAATGTAAATATAAACAAGCGTTTAGCATTTGTGGTCGTTATATTGTTTATTGCATATAATATAATAAGCCTGTCGCAGTATATTCGTTTTACACGATATATATATATATATTATTTTTCTTATTTCTTATTAAGTTATTAACCAGCGCATATAAATAATGTTATGTTGTAAATTATATCGAAGTTCAACCAAGACTTGAGTGACGTTTACATTTCCATCATTTTATCTACTAGTTGCTTAGAAAACCGATTAGATTTCTACGACTTATTTTTTAAATGCAAATTTAGTTTTTAGCCTTATAATATACATTAAATAAGGCCTATAGTCTTTTTGTGAGTTATTCACTGCACAAAAAACACGCATTAATAAAAAAAAAGAATAAACTTAACATAAATTTGTAAAGATTCTGTTAGTCCTTATAAATTTTATATATATCTTTATTTATGAGTTCTACAGTATAACACAGTATTCACTTGAACTTACACTGTAAAGAATATTTAAAAAACAATTGTAAATTATATCATCAAAAATATCCATTTTATGTTTTGTGAAATTGATAGATTTGTGCATTGAATGGTCTGCTACAGCAAAGGAAATGTAAACGTAGCTCAGTTCTATTATCACAATTTCATTTCAGGGATGTTGTGGAATTCCGTAATCATAACCGAAACTGTCGAACAACCGAAATACTAAGCATTCTTAAATAAATTCGATATAAAAGTTTCGGATAATTTCGTATGTAGGCGAACTCTGAGAGTGTTTACTATTACGAAGTAACGAAAAGTTAAATAAAGAATAAACAGCATGGACTGTCAGTAACATATTTTATATTTATCACTATAATCGAAAACTATATAATTAAATAACTCTTTACCTCTTATTCGCGTTCGCATCCACATCCGAAATATGACATCCGCAACATACCTGTTTTATATACAAAGAAAGAGCTTTGCGAAAGAATGTATAGCAATTTGGTGCTTGTTTTTTACCTTACCTGGATAGAAGGCCCTCCACGACGCGAGATGTTATCATTTATGTAACTAAACTAACTACTAAAGCTATGAAAGATGTACATAATGGAATAATGATTTTATGTAAATTGGTTAATAAATATTTGAGAATGTTTATATAATCACATTATTTGTTTTCTTTTTCCTTTCTTAACTTAACGCTTACGAAACGTGTTCGACGCTTCGCTCCCCATGCACCGCCGCACTATCGAGACCGTTCCCCTTTCAGTGGCGAAACTCCAATTTGTGTTTTGCTTATCAGATAGAGTAAATGAAAACATATGCATGGAACCAACAACTAGACGTTGACTAAGAACAAGCTTTAGACATTAATAAGACAAGGTTCCATCAACCAACTTCCAATTTCATAATATTGTATAATAAGCTTATCTACATATAATTGCTAAGTTTTATGATGATGCAACAATTAGGTTTTATTACATAGGCAGTTATTTTTTTAAAGCTTGACTTAAAAATATATATTTTTTTAATTTGAATTCGAAATGTTTTAGGAATGTATTGGAATGTAAAGTGAGAAAATAATACACAAAATGCTATAAGACATCAATTATTTATTTTAAGAGATTAATACATAAGAAAGTACGTAAATGACTAAAGTTATTAACATTTTCACTCAATCATAGGTGTGGGAGGTGCAGGCCGTCCACTCACACTGTTAAAGAGCCTATCTTTGATCATTTGAGCCATCAGTCCGTGAATAACTTCTATAGTAGTTTTACAAGCATCTTTAGTTGCTTTCCCAAGTTTGTCTTCTGTACGTTTTTCATTTGGATCGTTACCCACTACTATGTAGCCACTTCGTCCTGCGGAAATATAAATGGTTATAAATTACTAGCTTTGACCTGTGACTTTGTAGCGAGGTTCAGTTGTGTATAACAAATTAAATATTTCAAGTACGGGCGGTATTCTGATTACAGATACTGTGTTACATCGAAATTAATAATATAGTTATTTAATTTTCTATTTTTAGAGGGTAAGCGCACAAAAATAATATATTTATTATGGCATTACATTACAATACTAATAATTTTGAAATAAATATTTATTAATATTGAATGCTTAATATTATTAAAAAAAAGGATTATAAAAAAACGTAGTATCACATGTTCTCATGGTAGACAAAGGATAACCTTATGTTAAAATATAGTCAATTTTTTAAAAAATTGTGAATTGAATGATGAACTAAGTTAGTTCACCAGGGCAGGAGAATAAATTAAATACAATAATTTTTCCAAGTAGCAAATCAAACCCACAAAGACTGTTTAAAGACAGACCTATGATAATGACAATTTATAAGAAAAACCAGTCTAACTGAAATTACCTAAACAAACCTCACTTTGCTCCAACTTATCAGATAAATCAAATATCTGGCCAGTAGTGTAATCAGCGTTAGTAATCAAACTGGAACTACTAAGTGTATTAACCCAATATTTGTTCCATAGGGAGTCTAATAACCTCCTGTCTAAAGAGGATTTGAAGTAAGATACTTCAAGGGAATAGTATTGCTTGCAGTGGACCCCAAAATCTTCTATTTTATTGAGTGGAATAGTTTGGTATTCTGATGGTTCTTCATTGGCTGGTTTGTAACCCTGGATAGAAAATAAAATTATAAAAATTATATTAAGACACTTCATTCCCCATGTATCACTTTATTTTTTAAAATATTGCTTGTTAACTAGCAGAACTCAATGCTGCTGCAGTTTATATTGCTAACAGAACTCATTCCCCTGAATGTTAATCAACAAACCCACAACAATAGGATTCAGTCAGACATTGTGTCGCTGTACCATGTGGCCTCATTTATATATTTTTTTGCAGTGTTTATCAGATAGTAACTCCTCATTTCTTCTGCAATTAGGTATTGAACACATGACCATTGCCTCCATTCAAGTGAAAATTACCACAAGTTTCTCACATCAATTCATTATATTCTATGTGTATGTAATATATTAATGTGAGAAACATTAATATACTACATACACATAAAGAATAAAGTTTTTTGCCATCATTTTATGTTAACATGTATCATGGTTGTCTGTCTTTTGTTTAGTGTAGTGAATATGTTACATTTTATATTTATATTGTCTATGTAAATAGTGTGGAAGGAAGTCACTGATTTCATCAAACAGCCAAAAAATACTTTGTTTTTAGAAATTGGGAACTAAAAGTTAAGAAACTCTGTTCCCATTAAGACACATTCATTTTCTGCTCTAAGGTGTTCCATCTGTAAGTGACATGACTCAACAGCTCAATGTCTCTGTACCAGAAAAATAATAAGCAATATCAAAATATTGAATATTTAATTCCCCTAAGTGGGAATTGAACCACATCTATTGCGATTACTCATTATTGCTCTACAACAGTTTAATGCTCTATTGTTGTATAAATATTAATAATATTTTTTATGTCTTTATAATTATCATCAAAGCATACCTTTGGATATGTCCTGAAAGCACCTAAGCACACTTTTCCTGCTGATATAGTTCTTACAGGGTCGATAACAATAGCTACAAATGGTTCTTGGAAATTCTGATTCAACATCTGTGTGGAGACATCTATACCTGACAGCCAGCAGCCATAACCAGGGTGGCTGTGATACCAACCAATTGCATTTTCATGTCTACCAACCTAGGAATAATACAAATTTCAGTTTCATTTAGTTGTAATTTATAAATTTCAAATTAATAGGCAATATAAAACATTAAACATGATTATATAGTGAAAAAAATATATTAAAATAATGAAGATGACATTTTAATATTCAATTTGTGATTACTTGCAAGTATTGAGATATAAATAATTTTAGGTTACCTGTTTAGCAGCTTCTATATAAGCAGTCATGTATTCATAAGCTTGAGCCTGAGCATTTACTCTGGTTTCAGTACCTTCTACTGGCAATGCAAACGAGTCCATTACAATCATTGTGTTTGCATCAACTTTGCCTAACAAAATAAACAAGAATTTTAATAAATATTTTAAAACTTTACCTCACGGTATTATATAGAAAACACATTATACTAAATTATATTTCCCTTACCTAATAGAAGCCCCATAACTTCTAAAGTGCCTCCAGATCGCGCATGCATTACCATTTTCAACAAAGCAAGTGCAGATATTTTAATGTCTTTGAAGAAATGTGGACTGCAAAAAAAAAATTAAAATAATGTAACAAATTAAATATAAATATAAAAAATAATTTCTTCTATATGACCTACTCTTTCTCCCATGGTTTTGCAGCTAAAATATCCTGTTGTTGTTTTTTGTCGTAACGATAGATATCGTCCACACTCGATATCGTTTCTATATTGTTAGCCATTGCCCATGTTTTCTGTGCAATGGAAGACTGCGAATCCGCACTCGTAGATGCCATATTTAACGAGGTATATATTGTTTACTTAGAGATTGTGTACTTAGAGCATAAGAAATTAACGAAACCCGCAAACGCAATTGTCCAAAAAATATTGACAAATTTTATATGTCAATTGTAAACTGTCAAATATAAGCTAACATCTTACAGATATTAAAATATTTTAAAGTACAGTTTGGCAAAAAAGAGTATAGAAAAATAAAGAGGCCGCCACTTGTACGAAAAGAAAGACATGAATCTTGTTATTATTTTGACACATATTATTTTGCTTAACTCGAAATATGTATATTTGGAATTAGATAAGACATTAATTTCGATTTTTTTTATTTCGAGTTTTTTTTTCATTGTGATCTTATTAATTTTATAGGTATTTTAAATAAGAGAAGGAAATGTAAAAAAATATAATTTATACCCTAATTTTAATAAGCATGTAGTTTTTGCCTTTAGATACATTTTCTTTTAAGCCCGGTAACATCAATCGATTGCCAACACTTTTTAAGTATGTACGACGAATGAACATTGCTCTTATCCATGTCAACAATATCTTTTTGCAATTCCTGTAATAAATTTCTTAATTTCTGTAATTTCTATTCTACATAATAATTTTTATACAAACAGTTTTTTCCATCAATATAGATCTTTCAGATATACATTTTTATATGAGAAACTTATGGCTTTTAGAATTGTAATTAAATGCTATTTCGAAGAGTAGATACATTAAAATAACAACAATTTAAATAAACCAGTTTTTACTAGAAGTAAATGCACTAAATAAATGTTAGACTTGTTTGCTTTCTTAAATAATGAAGATCATATTGTCTTATAGAATACAGATCAAAATCGTCCTATTCGTTTTGGAGATACCCTTTCCAGTTTTCCGGGCGTGGCATTTCTATTTTTGTTTTCTTTTGTAATATTTATTACAGTATTGATGCCAACACCTAAAAAAATGTAAAAAAATCAAACGATTACAGTCGCAGTCAAATTTGTAAGCAAAAGTCAATATAAACTCCAATAGATATTTTTGTAAGTCATTTAAAACTTAAATAAAATTATGATTATAGTACAGTTGGTGATCTGAATAATAAGCAAGTAAAAATCTACATATGAAAATCATTTAATATGAATTTATACTTGTTATTTCAACAATTCGGTGATAAGGTAACGATGTTCGGAGTAATTAATTTGTTCTAGAATTGACTTGTTATCTAAATCTCACCATTTTTTTAATTTCTGTTGATAAACACCGAAAATATGAACTTCTCAATTTTCTACGCAGATACCGGCTTTTAGCAAAATCATTCTTGTGTAATAAAAAACAGGTTGTCTATAAAGTCGGCTTACGGAGGATAATTTTATGTGATAAATAAAGTATTAAAAAAACATTGATGAGAATTGCATAATTTTATGAATTGAATTATTATTATTGAATTATCATTATTTTATACAATCAAAGAATATATTAAATATGATTATTACATAATTACAATTTTTTCGATAAATTAACATTTATCTGCACTCGTTAAGTCAGTTTTTTTACATAAATTATAAACTTTAGATACAAGATTCTTTTAACAATTTATTTATAACTTATTTACATGTTTGATATTTAAGATCCTCAATATGCGTTATTCTGTTAAAGATACGACGAAGATAGAAAAATAATGAAATCAAGAGGAGTGTTTCAAATGTAATTATAAGCTGATTATGTCTCTCTTTCGCTTGTTCCAAAGTCTCACTCACACGCCCGACTTAGGCGGAACGTGACAATGAGTCATGCTTTATCATGCTTGTAATCGGCGTTCGTCGATTTATAAGACGTTTTATAGTTAATATGTAAAAGTAGTATAAAATCGACGCAATAACTGCAATTATTCTTAAAAAAAACATTGCCCAATTTATGAATATTTCTGCTAAAAAAGGTCATTGTACTGGACATCCACCTCGCAAATGTTGAAATAGTTAGTACAAATTACAATAGTCAAGTACCGTTTTATTTTTCCCCAACAAATACCGATCTAACTATTACAAGTTTTCTTTAACTGTTTGCGTCATTTAGTTAGCACTTTGTTACTCTAACCATATTGTTATTTCACTCTAAAATACAATAAAACCGCTTATCGGCGTCCGCCCACTCGTCGGACGCGTCCAATCCCGTAACGGCACGTACACTTTTCGAGAAACGCAAAACTCGCTTATTATTTGACATGAGCTCGAGTATGTACGACGCCAGTGTTTATTGTGTGCGGACGATAAATTCTAACACAAATAATTCTTAGCATATCTGTTTAAGTTGTGTAGCATGCGTTTTTTAAGTTAAAAGTGCGGGTTCGGATAGTTGTTTTGTGATATCAGCTAAAATGAGTGCACCGATTATTATCACTGTTCCTAACAATTACCTGGCGGTGGAGGAGATGGAGTCAAAGGTCGTGGTCGACGTGGCTCCCTCTCCGTCCAGGAAACGCCGGCTCGACCATCTGACATGGGAAGAGAAGATGCAAAGAAAGTAAGTCATCTAAAATATGCAACTTGAAAGTATTTCCGTGAGCTTCTAGAAACGGTATAAAGAGATTGCGTATGCAATTAATAAATGTGGAATGACTCATCTCGGGTTTTTAAATATCTTGTATATCTAAATAAATTTGAATATCTAACACAATCGAAGTAGGTTTTAATTGACGAAAACAAAATAAACATTGCATTTACATATTTATTGCATCATGCAGGAAACTTAAAAATCGTGTGGCGGCGCAAACCTCTCGCGACCGGAAGAAGGCTAAAATGGATGAAATGGAGAGTAGAATAAATCAATGTATGGAAATGAACAAGCGTTTAGTTACTGAAGTAGAGAATTTAAAAGCGGTGAATGAACGTTTGCTCAGTGAGAATGCAGAGCTTCGGAACGCCACGGCGCGGGCCGTCGGGGGAGCCCCAAGACCAGCAGTGTCTTATCCTCAGCAGAAGGTTTGTATGGCACTAGTAATGAAATTATTATTATAGGATACAATTAAATATCTCATGCAGGTTGCTTTCATGTCTATGCGATAATGGAATTTTAACAAAATTGATAAAAGCAACTGTTGACTTTTTTGCTGACTACTACAATTTTTTCTAAACTGGCAGTATCTTTGTATACATTCAACAATTCAAAAACAAAAGAAAGTCATTTAATTAAATAAAGCATATTGTATACTTCCTTTAAGTAATATATTAAAAAGTAACTTGTGTTATAAGAAATTATAAATAAAATATTGTATATTGATTGAATGTAATTATTAATTTGTCAAATGTAAATATTAAATACAACAATTTGTATTAAAAGAAATAGTCAACAAGTGTTCCATTTCATGTGTGTAAAAAAAGCAATAATCTATGATTTCAAAGTTATCAAATAAAATTCTGCCCTAAATATTATTATCAACAGTAGAGTCTATAAAATGTAATAACAATAGTCATATCTAGATAAGATAAGATAAGGAGTGATATTATTATGTGGCATAAATATTAAACTAGTTATGCTCATTAAATTTATTATTTAAATTGTTTACTATTCAATTGTTTTTTTTGTAATTTTTTTTCTAAAAGGTGATTAATAATCACTACATAAAATTAAGAGCTTTGTTTTTAGCTTCACCATGTAACTCTCATAGCAGGGTAGGCAGAGGGAACCTGGGTACTTAGTTGTGTAGCTTGATGAGAGTTTGATTAGGTTCTGATTATGGGATCTAGTTGAAGTCAGTTTTTTTAAATGTTATAACAAGTACTATCTTCTCAGGAGGGGCCCCCATCGGCGACCAGCGCGGTGCGCACCCTGCTGGCCCTGTTGACCCTCTCGCAGACCTGCTCCAACACCTCGACTCCCCTGAGTACCTCAACACCCTTCACGAACTTGCCGATACACTGCTCAAAGAAATTACTGGAGATTGTACAGGAGAGAATCAACATGTATGTATTTTTAGCTTAAAGCTTTATAAATTATACTATATAAGGAGTTGGCTGAGAGTATCTTGTGTTAAAACTCAATTAATTCCTTTCAGCCTGAATTCAAGATACTGTAATAGTAGTTTATAAATTTCCTGGACACAAAACGAAAAGGGATATATGATTTATTTAGTGTCGCGAGTTTTTTTATTAAGTTATACTTCCAGCATTTTGACAAAAAACTAAAAAAAAAAGCTATTAAGATAAAGTAAAAAAGAAATTAATAAAAAATTAAATTAATAATGATGAAAACAAAAGCGGGGATTGTTTTATAAGTGACATATCGACACTATGCACTCCACGCTTTTTTTTAAGTCATTCTTAATTCAAATTTTAAAAGATAATATTTTTATTTTTGAGTTCTTTTTTTTAAAAATGCGTTTTTTAATTTTGTTTTCATTTTTTTACATATTATTGCATTGAAATTGATCCTTCATAAGTATGCAAAATTTCAAACTAATCTGTCTAAACTAATCATTTCAAAGTCAGTCAAAAGGGTGTCCAAAGTTTCCGATATAATCATACATATGATCCAAGCTAATAAAAGCGTGTAAAAAATATGGTGAATCACAAGCTGATGCAATTTTAAATTATATATATTTCCTTTTATTGGGTTTCCTTAAAAATTCTAAAAACTACTTTAATGGAAATTTTCTACTTAAATTGTTTGTAAAAGGAAAAATTTGCATCACTTTATAAAATATAGTTTTTGTTCAATTTCTATCTGTTTCATGATATATTTGCATATCTTATGCTTGCATTGTTTCAAAAAACAGAGTTTCTATTATTATTCAAAATTCCTTTGGCATTGAATATTGTGCAAATACAGCTGTAAACATGTATTGTCTCATTTAAGCCTTCAGAATATACATTGTAATTGAACATAAATATACTTAACACACATTAATTTTAGGTCTATTTTTTTTTATAGAGCAATTATGATGAAAATTTGATGTTAGTTATAAACTCCATTCTCCCCTCGCTATAAAAATACAACCTATTGTATGACCAGTAAGAAAATTATAATAATTTATATACACATAGATTCCCAAGTGACTGTTGAATGTAAACATTTGTAGGTTCAATCTATGGTAAGAAGATAAAGTGCAGTGATGATTTCTGCCATTTAACATGCTATGTCACAAAAAATGGATGATATGTGGTTAATGGAATGTCTTAACACTTAAGGTCTTTTTACCTTTGACTGACAGCTTTATTGGGTGAAACTAAAAAAGATATGCCCTAGTAGATTAGACACACACCCATCATCTATAGAGCGAGGCATTTGTCCATTGCACCACAAAGCCTTCTTATATAAATAAACATTATTTATTTTTGTCCAACAGGAAAACAGGCATAGTTCCGAAGACAATCAAGGAAGAGAAGTGGTGGGGACCACAACAGAGCACCTGGAACCCAGTCAAGGTGGAGTCCTAAATACAATAAAACATGACATTAACAGGATATTGGCACAACATTCCTACGCACAATCCTATCCTATCACTGATACAGAGAAAGAGGATAATGATAAAGGAGACATGTTCTATGCTAGTTACGAAGCGAATGATTGTATAACTGTTGAAGTTCCTAGTGAAGAACAAGTTGAAATACAAACTGAAAGTGAAGTACAAACTGACATTGAAACTGAATTCAATATATTGACTGATAACAGTGAGGTTACTCTGGAATGTGATATGAAGTTACTTTCTCCTATGTCACTATCACCCAAGTCGGTAGAAGAAAATTTGTTTGGAGTTTCACCATCTCATACAAACTTCAGCTCAGACTTGGGCTACGAATCATTATCTTCGCCATTCAGTGAACAAGAATCTATGGACTTGTCAGATTTTTGGTGTGATTCTCTATCAGAATTGTTTCCGGGTCTAGCTTAAGAATATTCTAGAAATTTCTTCTTTTCCACCAAAGACTGACTAGTTTATAGATTTTATTTAAGATTTTTATTAATTTAAGTTTGAAAATGACAAATTAGTTGTATTGTTGCTTATATAAAATTCTACGTAATTGTTTTCTCCATAGTGTTAAGATAGGAATTTGTGTATAGATGTTAAGTTAATAAATTATGTCGTGTCAGTTGTTTGTTTTATTTTCTTGGCGCTTTGATAATCTATTATTATATTACAATTGTAAGGGATTGGTGTCAGTACATAGAAGATACACAAGAAAAAATGTAAGGGGACCTTTATTAATGTAGAAGAACCCAAAACAGTGATTTTTAAAATTTATGTTTGTGCGTTTGTCATCTATAATCTCAGAATCGGCTTAACCTATTTAAATAAATGTGTTTTATTGGATTCTAGCAAGTCTAATTCCGCTAATATATAGGTCTTATTGTATTACAATCGGTTCCTAAATTTAAAAAAAAATATTAATTTAAAGTATGTTGTTTCACAAAATTGCTGCTTTAAGAGTCATTTTAATCTTTAGTTTTCAATATTTTGTTGTTTAAAATTGTTTGTAAAGTATTATTTGTATGATGATAGAAAAAACTCGAGATAATAATTTAAAATTCTTTGGAGCACATAAATTAAGCTTCTAATACAGCTCAGTCAAAAGATATGCATTAATGTATCATTTTTGCTTGAATTGGTATGAAATTCACCGCGTAATCAAAACCTATAGTGTACTTCCCGTAGACCAGTGGTTCCCAACCAGTGGTCCGCGGACCACCAGTGGTCCGCAGAAGCCTTAATATGGTCCGCGAACGATTTTAATTTTATGACTGGGGATGATGAGGCGAAGCTTCTGTTTAATTATCACAGTTAATTTTTATTACACCTACATCCATAGTGGTCCCTGCTACCAAGAATAATATAAAAGTGGTCCTTAATCAAGAAAAGGTTGGGAACCCCTGCCGTAGACCTACAGTTATGAAATTTAGGACTAAGTAAGATCTTGTAGATCTATCTGACAATAGAAATAAAGGGAAAAAAAGAAATAAAAACTTAAGTTTGTTAACTTTATTCGCCGCATCATCCAAAACAGTTGGGTTAATAAATATTCGTATATTTTAAGCGTAGCTGCACGAGGGCCGCTAGTTACCAATAAATTATCAAATATAAGTATTTTTAGTAAGATGAAATTTAAAAAACCGTATTATTTTGCGACACGCTACAATTACATGTAGCGATTGATGGTTATCGAAGTACGTGTCGATGGTGCTCAAAATAAAAAATATTATAATTCCGGAATTGGTTGTTTATTCTATATGCATATAAACACCAATGCTTGTTTATGAATCTTATTAAATTCTCGATACTGATATTGTTAGGTTAGTAAAGTGTTAGGGTAATAAAACTAAAATGTTAAATACAAAAAGAAATATTTAATTTATATAGTTTTCATCTTATATTGTCTTATATCTTTTATAGTTATCATCTTTTTATATTGGCAGAGGGAGACTAGTGTTAAAACATTCCGCTCTCCACTTTCCGATGAATTCTTGAGGCGTTGTGTGTTGCATGGCGGAATTCAATGCAAAAATTAAAACCCGTATATTTATATTGTAAAATAACATTTATTAAATAATAAACATACTCATATATATCAAACTAAGCATAACGAATTGATAAAATATTCAAATAATATAACAACGTACACACCGTACTGGGTATTAAGTAATTGAAGTATTGGAAACGATAAGGAATAATTGATGGCTGTTATCGATCCGTGCAGAAATTTCTACACTTTATTTAAATCTTGTCGTTAACTAGAATGATTATATGACCTTTGGTATGTATATAACCTAATAAAAACATATATATCTAAGATAACCTAATAAAAACATATATTTCTAATTAAGACAATTTAATATAATGTTAGCGTAATTTCCAAGTCCATAAATTATTTGGGCCAGTTGTGGCGCAGGAGCACATTTGGTCGGCACAGTCAACGACTGTCAACGTGGCAGGTTGTCGATTCGATTCCCACTAAAGAAAATGAAATGAAAATAATGTCTAGATTTCTTCACTTTGGTGTCGATGCGAAGTGCGGCGGTGAGTTCCACAACTCAACAAACAACGCCTCCAGAATACGGCGGAAAGAGGGGAGCGGAATGTCTTAACTTAGTTACGTTACTTCTGTCTAAAGTTATTTAAATTAATTTTAAAATTTAAAAATATTTATTATATATTTTTTTTTTATACAATTGTATTATAGACATTGTAACCAGGGATGTACATTGTACTCAGCGGCGTGAATTGTGGGGACCCTAGGCTAATTAATTTGAGACCTAATTAATTAAATAACTGCGACAGGAGTATAATAAAAAATGCTTATCATATAGTAGTTCCTTTCAATTCCGCTCTTAAAAACAGAACATATATAAGAATTAATAAATTATTTAGCTAATTCGTCAGAGTTTTCTATCTTACAGCAAGTAGAAGTATGTAGAAGGTTAAAATCCGTTATTTATGGTGCGCGTGCCACTTATGATCACATGTGTGGATGTGTGATCATATCAGTATATGTGAGATCACATATGTGGATGTGGGGTCATACGTGTAGATTTCTGTGTGATCTTTGTGTGATCACTTGTGCTAATATAATTACATGTATAAAGGGTATAGCCCGATTAGCCTGTGAAATACCCTAATTGGGCGAGATCCTTTGTCATCATATACGTGAAATTTGTAGAAGTGCTAGCACTAATCAGACGGACATCTAAACGGGGACATACGATGACAAAGGTGCAATATTTAAGTGTCTGCGCTCTACTTTGCTCACCAGTTAAGGCAACTCAGTGAAGGAATGAATTAAATACGTAGAAAACAATATTTTCTACGTATTACTTATTTACTTTAAAGTAAAAAAAAAGTAGAAAATAATGAATGATATTATTGATACTTATTTAATATATGTATATATCTACCGAGTTACTATTTCAAATTCATAGTGGTGTAATTTAATTCTATGGAGTTGGTTATTTAACTTGGACTTATTTTTAACAATTTTATTTAGCTTCTGTTTGGTGTATTTAATATAAGTTAATTTTATATGTTTTTTTCTTAGATGGCACTTATTTGTATAGGTGTTTTAATGATATTGAGGTCACGTATACGCAATGGCTATTTCAATTTAATCGTTCAATTTAACTTTATTTTAAAAATATATTAAAAAGAATACTACACCTCACCTTGGAAAAAACTTATAATATTTAAAATCGAATAATAATTAATACCAGGCATCGTAGCCATTAGCGTATCTAGAGATATTTTCTGGGGGAGAGCCATGATGAGATGAGGGTAAATGTTGTTTCTTTAATTTTTCGAGCCAAATTTTGTTGTAAGTAAAATTTCTGGAGTGGACCTGGCTTCCCCCCTTTCGACACATCCCGGAGTAGGAATCGAAACCTCCATTTTGAAAAGGAATAACTTTCGTACAGACAATGTCGATTTTCTAAGGCCGTCGTGGCACAGGGGCACAAGGATGTAACTGTAACGCGACGGTTGTGGGTTCGATCTCCAACTCGGGGGACTTAATAATTATTTATAAATATTTAATTTTTTCAACCTTGGCACCAAGGCAAAAGCCCGGCGTTGAGTTCCACCTCTAATTTCTAATTTCTCGCGGAAAGTGTGGAACGAAGTGTCTTAACACTAGGTTCCCTCTACCTACCCTACTATATGCGGGATATAACGTGATAAAAAATAAGTAAATTTTCAATAGTTAACGATCTCTGGGGATAGGTAAGTATGTATGTATATGAAATATGGAAATGTCTCTTAACGTCTTCACCAAATCTGTTGAGCATGATGAGCATTATATAGTTTAAGTAAAAGAAGCTCAGCGTGACGGGTTCTTTAAGCAGATCTTCGCCAGTTATTCTATGATGTAAATGAATTGACTGGTTTAACTAAATTATAATATATAGATACATTAAATAAAATTCCAGTCGTGGCGCAGCGGCACGAGGTGTGACTGTGAAACCGACTGGTTGTGGGTTCGATCCCCACTCGAGATGAAATATTTACTTAAATGTATATTTCCATTTTTTCGCTCTGGTGTCGAGGTTAAGCGCGGCGTTGAGTTCTGCCACTCAACACGCAACGCCTCCAGAATTCGGCAGAAAGTGGGGAACGGGAGTGTCTTAACACTAGGTTCCCTCTGCCTACCCTGCTGTGTGCGGGATACAGCGTGAAGCTGATTTATTCTTTTATTAAATAAAATTGGTTAGTAGGTACTTAGGTAGTAAAATAATAAAAGTTATTATTCTTTACGTGGTCTGTTCGTCACTTTTCGCCGAATTCTGAAACTGAAAATATTGAGTATTTCATTTGCCTCGAGTGAGAATCGAACCCACAACCTGTCACTGTACAGTCGCACGCTATGACCCCGCGCCACGACAGGCCACAATCTTATTTAGATAGAGTTAAATCGTAATTTAAGCCTTATGGAAATCTATTTGATATTGTTTGCAAAAATTGTCATATTTAAAAGAAAATGTTTAGTTATTTCACATTTATTAAGGTAAGTACGCGCGCACGGCAAACTCAGTATTTCCCGCGTAAATTCCAGCACCGCGAGAACTGATGAGATCATAAAAAAATTAAGATTTAGCCAATTCAATAAATAAGTTAGATAAAATAACTCTTCTAACAATTAGCAATTTAGTCGATCAAAATACATTAAACTGATATGAACCGAGGAGAGGAAAATTGCCAGAGTCCAATGATGAACTGCATTTAAATCGGTTAAGCATTTTTAAGATTAGCGTGAACAAACAGCTACGAGTTTATTATATAGATATAGATAATATAAATATAACTATATTAATAGTTGGATAAACATTTTTTTTCATATCTGACAACGTTTAATCACTGCATAACTTATCTTCTGTCCCACTTGTGTTTTATCATCTGGAAAACAGCTTGGAAGTTTAAGTATTTCTTATCGCGAGTCTTCAGGGTTTTTGTAACAGATAAACAAAAACATACAGGCTGTTGCGTAATTGTTATTAATATAAAAGTAATAAAAATAAATAAATAAATGATATTAGTTCTGAGTAAGAATACTTTAAATAAAAATAAATAAGCTTATTGCCCCACTGTAACTAAATGTTATTTTTTCATTTCATTCAACATAAAGATAGTATGAGACTCGCGGTGGAACGTAAGTTCTGCCTTTTTTCTATCTTCTATCTATAATATCTTTGAATGACTTGTTATTTTTTTTTTCTGCCATTGTGCCGTTTATTACAAAGAATTGTTGATTTATAAGCCAATAATAAAAATGTTGTCTCTTCTTTTTGTGCTTGTCTCGCACACATACTTCTTTTGGCATACAAATAAAGCCAAAGTTGATCAGGCAAAAGCACAGCATTGAGTTCCAAACCTCAGCAAAAAATAGAACACACCTCGAAAAATTGTCGGAATGTGGGCAACTGAGTGTCTTAACGCTAGGTTCCCTCTGCCTACCTTTCCTATATGCAGCATACAGCGTGTAGCTAAAAAAAATATTTCAAGACCCTGGTCTAACAAAAAATAGAAGGGAAAAAAAATAAAAAAAGAAAAAGCATGAGTATTGCAACAATAAAATACAACATCATCAAAAAAACATTAAATATATTTGTTAAAATATTACAGATTCAATAAAGACGCTTCTAACGATACAAACGAATCATCAGTTAAACTCGTGGTTAATTTAACCCACTGACGTGTAGCGTAAAAGATAATCAATTAACAAGGGCCATTTTTAGGTTAAAAGAGAAAATTATAATTTTACTATATACTATTTATATATTATCGAGACAAAAGTAAATTATACATTTTAAAGTGAGTGAGCGTTGTATTAAATAAAATCGTAATTATGTTATATTTTTGTATGTATAGGAATAGATCTGTCAATTTGGACGTCTTAGTCTAGTTTTTTTTTAATTTTGTTTTAGCTATTCTGATAGTGTTTTTATAGATATTTTTTTATGATTTGCTTTGTTAATATATTCAATAATGTAAACATTACAAGCGTGCTTGAATAACATAGGAAAAATATATTTCTTTTCGCATTAGTGTCAAAACGAAAAGCATAATAAGGATATTTCTATTTTACAAAGATGTAAGTGACTATCAAATTAAGAATACACATTCACATTAAATAAAGTGCGCAAATGTATATGTACATACATATATATTTCTGACATTTTATTTCAAGCATTTACCATGCTTATATCAAAGAATGGTATTTGTTATATTAAAATTATATATTATTTTAATTTTTATTTCTTAATTTCATCGCGAGAACCTGTTTGGCACCCATTAATTATAACATATTATACATAAGAGAAATGTAATACAACTGTACAGTATGCTAATGGAAGATATAACTTAAAACATATGTTGAGTCAGCAGTTAGAAAATAATACATAAAATAATACGAAATATATGATGGTGGTTGAATTTTACGTAATCTATACTTTTTTTGCAGCTTTACAAATCTACTTGGGTAAATATTTTGTCAAAAGATCCATTACAATGACTGGATATTATTATATATAATATAGAAATTTAAATTCTTATATCAATATATATATAAAAACGTAATGAGATACTGCTGCATAATTTTTTTATACAAGAAAAGTTCATAATATTTTCTATATTTTTTATAATTCCGAATTCCTCTTCAAACATACGTCTACGACATTTTTGTCGAAATCACAATTTTATCCATAATTTCCTTAATTATTTTTTTATTTAGTAGAGTATAATAACTATAAAGTATGTAGTACCATTACTCACGAACACCTTTAATTTCATCACATGTTAATAACTAGTCTAACGAAGATAAACTTACGTACTATTTGAGACCTTATAAATAATTGTAATGATCTCATCTTTTTCAATTTTTCTTATAGACATATATTTATACAACGCCTAATGTATAAAACATATATTAATAGTACAGCGTGAGCATCATTTAGACCGTTTGTATATAAGTTTCAAATTGTGGCAGTAGATTTTTTTAATATAATTTTAGAATTTCTTTTTTAATATGTTTAAGAATTTTCATTTAATAATAGTTATATAATCTTCGATTTCAGAATAGTATAAAAAAGTAATTTATGAAAAGTTATTGCATCCATACTTAACGTATATAAAACATTAAAAATAAATAAGAATCATTTGATAAATGGCTATATTTGCATCTTAATGCTTGAGTTTATCAATCATTTATCATCTACGGATAAATAATAAAAACTCAAAACCGACATATAATACCCACAATAGAGCGCTATGTTGTATAAAATACTAAATAAAAGAAAGACTATAAAAAAACGACTTCTTCCTAACATACAGTAAAATAATTATTCATTAATAGATATTAAAGCAAGAGTTTACAGATAATAAATAAAAAAATAACGGTAATTTCGCGCCAACGAAAATGTCACTTGTGAGAGATAAGAACATTTCAAAAGCGCGCCATCTATTATTTGCGGTAATTTTGCGTCAACTGTCACTTGTGACAGATATAAATTAAAAAGTGTTTAAAATCTGCACCATCTTTAAAATTTATCCGAAGAGCTTGTCAAAGCACGCGTGACAGTAGGGCTTGTCATTTTGTTCTTTAAACGTTCCTTTGTTAAGTTGTCGCAAGCAGAAAGCGCATACAAAGTGCTCGGGGTGGAATTTTCTAAACATGGCGGTGATGCATCTTCCTGCTATGGGTTTATGGCAACCGGCGCAAAGCGAACCGCGTTTTCCATGGTAGTGGGTCTCACAGTATGGCTGGCCTTCGTGCTCGAAGAATGATCCACCGTGGAATGGTTCTCGACATTCCTGTAATATAAATTGTTTATGTATGAGAATAATAGTTTAGAATAATTTATTTTTTATATTTGCAATTATTGATTTTATGAAAGGGTTTCCTTAAATATGTAGTATCCTATAATTCAGGGTTCAAAAATAAGTTAATACTGGGGTGAGGTTCTTCAGCTTTTATTATGATGACATCAGAAATAACAATAATTTTCACCATAAAAAGTTTTATTAAGCCAAAATAATTATTAAGAGGCAAGATTAGTTTAAGCAATTTTTTCGTTTTAGAATTACTATTGTGTTTTTAATTGTTATTTGTCGAAATATCAAAGTCATAAAAACATAAAAAAGCTTATTATCCGAATATTTATAGATATTTTTCGCTTATGGTATAGCTTGTAATAAGCTATGAAAATAAGCCCAAATTGATTTGATGATTTTTTTATTCTTACGTAACATATACATAGAATCTAGTAAATGTGTTTTGCTTGTGTTTATGTAAAAAACACGACATTGTCTAATGGCTCCATTTGATTTACTTTCTTAACACGCTATTGGCACAGATCCACTAGACGTGTTTAGATAACAACTGTTTTAATAACCATTTATTTTTGTGTATTTTCGGATAGTTTTAGAAACTGTTGAAATGTTTATTAATTTAATTCGTATTATTTAGGTAACTAAAATTGATTTTTACTGTTTCGTACCTGAAAACATATAACGGAACCCTTATAGGAATTACTTTGTTGTTCGTGCGTTTCTGTCAAGAATATTTATTTCGAGATTGCGTGGAGGTATCAAGTTGAAATTAATATTAAGAATCTACAGTCCTTTGGAGTTCAAAAGAATTTTAAGTGAACGCGATCAAAAGATATGAGCATTTTTGTGTATTGGCAGCGTAATCAAAATCTACAGGTTCTTTCCGTGAACCTACAATTATGAAATTTGAACTTATTATACAAGTCTACAAACCAATATGCAACAAAATGTAAATCAATGTTTAAAAATCGATTTTTATTCGATATGCGTATCGTTTGCATGACAACAGTGCAATCGATTGCACTGAATTATAAATAGACACATCGGGTGTCCCATAAACAAACCGCCTGTTCCACATTAGCCGGAGTGGCGCGTGACGTCACATCACATCAGTAGCTTATTTTTAAAACTCTGGGAAACCCTACACTAGCACTTGACCCCGATATCGATTTTTTGGCAATTTTTGATAACGGCCTTCACACAAAGTGTTGATAAAAGGTCATTGCCGCGAGTACGCATGCGACCTTGAGGGCCGGGGCAGAAGCGGTGTCATTCATATTTATATTATTATTATTGTTTGTTTTTTTTTATTTTGTTTTTTTTTTAAATATATTTTTGTTCTCTTTATTATAAAACTTAACATTACAATATTATAAATAAAAAAATATATTACATAATTTTTGATTCCCTATTAATTAAGCTAAGACTAGATAAAGTATTTGTTGAATAGCATCTGTGTTTTGTGTCATGTTTTCATTCGTTTGTACATAATTTCGCTGGCATAGCTGAAAAAGAAATGGGGGAGGGCATCCGTTTTTGGGGAACATTTAGGCATATGTTTACTCCTCTTCATCAACGCCGACGCATTTGGGGCATACAGGTTTTCCTTCCATGGCGTAGAATGTTTTACCTTTTACTGCCATTTGGCAATCCTGTGAGACCAAAATACTGATTTAGTTATTTAAAGTTCATAATTCTTTGTTTTTATTTGTTTTTTAGTACCTATACTTGGCCTGGCGTAAGGGATTAGTTTGTACGTTGCACTCACCTATTGTTGTGTGTCTCGAGATAGCTAGAGTTAAGTAAAGAGATACTGACCTTGCAGACAAAGCAATCTGGATGCCATTGGGTGTTTAGTGCGGAAATATAATTCTCCATGATTGGTTTGTTGCATCCACCGCATTTCGGTGCAAACATGTCGAAGTAGTCAGCGCGGCAGTATGGCTTGCCATCCCTCTCATGGAACCCTTCTTCCCCAAACTGTTGGCCACATTGTGCGCAGAAGAAATGCTCTGTGTGCCAAGTCTTCTCGAGAGCTGTTACACATTTCTGTAAAAAGATAATAATTAGATAACACGTAATTTTTTTATCATCCGGTTATATAGATACAACACTAACATCGAGGATTGGTCCATTGCAGTAGGCGCATCTCGGTGAGAATAGGTTGTGGTAGTCCGGTTCACAGTATGGCCTCCCATCACGCTCGAAGAAGTTTCTAGTTCCAAGTTCTTGGTTGCAATGGGCGCATGTGAAGTGCTCAGGGTGCCACGTGCGGCCCAGGGCTGTGATGACCTGTGGTAAATAATTTGATTTGTACTATATTCTAGGCTTCAAGTCTTTTATTCAGTCTTCGTAGTTATATCCACCTGTCCGACGATGGGTTTTTCACATGCGTTGCAGCATCCCTTCTGGGGTGTTTGTACTCCTTGGCGGCTCATGTCTGCTCGAAGGGATCCGAGCATATGTTCCAGAGAGGCGGATTCGGGTTGCCGTGGGTTGCTGCGGTACTGTTCCTGCCAGGCGCGCTTCTCCCTATACACGTGGGTTTCGCTCTCCGGTGGGACCGCTGCTGCTCCGGTTACCTAACCAACAGATGGAAATCGATCAATTTCTTTATCGCTTCAAATGTAAACGTTAAGGAAATCTATCAAAAAATCAAACTTAGATGAATTCTAAGTTAATATTTTTCAATTTGGCAACGTACAAAAGGTAACCGATCGGACGGAGCGGGCTGGAGTGAATGCGGAGTGAAATCTGTGTCTATGTACTCTAATATTATAAGCTCGCGGCCCCACTACGCCTGTGATGTAACACCGGGACTATCTTTAGCCGCGAGCTTTGCGGCGGGTGCGAGGGGGACGGACGCGCGCTGGAGCTACCGACACTCGCGCGGCTGGAAATAGCCGTGGACCAAGAAAGGCGACTAGTAAATATTATAATAATCGGAAAAGTGTAGTGCAGTGTGCCGAGGTGGCCGTGACAGCTGCCGCCCTATATTAGACCTTAGTCGGATGACTCATGTTTTATTGTATACGAAAAGGACTACCGCCTCAAATTGATTTTGTATAATTTCTAAGCAGTTAATAATGAAATCTAGGTTAAGGTATAGAGCACAGTTTACAATATTTTAGTAGAATACGCACTTGATATCAGGTCAAGTGTCGTTCTGGCAGCTGGCACTGTCCTCAAAATTCAAGATTTTCTAATAATTGCACGCAACGTTTAATGAGCTTGGCGTACGTATTTTTGCTTGCAAACACATGTATATACAGCAAATTATAAACAATTAATGTGTATGGAAAAAAAATTGAATGTACAGGTATGTTTTAAAAACGTTGTATAAAGAATACTTATTTAGAAAAATACTTATTTAGAAAACGTATAAAAATTTGAACGTAGCGTGACTCGAAACCGCGCCTCCTGGAAACCGACCAGGAGGTATCTTTCCTAAGTGTGGATTAACACTTTAAACATGTTTAAAATGTTATACAAAGAAGTTTATTTGTTCTAAACTAAAAGAGACGAGTATTACAGATTGATTGATTTAAATTGTATTACAATAACTCTATAAGATGTATGAAATATGTCAAACAAAGAAGCAGAAAAAATTTCGAAATATTCCGAGTTTTGTGACAAATTTTAACCCCGCGCTTTGTCTTGTTGAGAGCGTGGAAAATATTTGTTTCTCGAGTGGGTTCCTCGAACTCAGAACCGTTGTGCTTACTGTCAAACACATCACTTGGATGTGGTGTTTAGGAATAGTGTATTATTTTTTCAGCTCCACGTTGTATCCCGCATGCAGCAGAGTAGACAGAGGGAGCTTGGTATTAAGAAAATTCGGTCCCCACTTTCCGCCGACTTCTGGAGGCATTGCATGTTGAGTGGCGGAATTCAAAGTCGTGTTTTGTCACGACAACACAGTAAAAAAATGAAAATATTAAATATTTAATTTCCTTGAGTGGGAATCGAACCCACAAGCCGTCGCGTTTACAGCTACGCTTGTGCCTCTGCACCATGACTGGCTTATTACTATTATTCTCTCGAAGACAGGCAAGTGCTAACAACACTCCCCTTCATACAACTTACCTTAAAATCTGACAAAGACGCCATAAGCTCATCCAATTCCTTTGTTGCACTAGATGCATGGTGTTTCACGGTGGTAACCGTCTGCACTGGCGGTGGTGGTGGTGGGGGCTGGGCCGGTTCCACCACTGTCTCTTGTACTGTGACCGTCACTTGTTTAGTGCCGGGGCGCGGTAAGGTGCCTGATGAGGGCGGCGGTACCGGCGATACGGATGCTCGACTGGTTAATGTAATGTTAAGATTAGATATATGTATGTTTTAGTGTTAAATAATATATAAATGTGTCTTGTGTGTGTGACTAATTCAGTCGTAGTTAAGATTATTGTAATGTAGAATTAAAAACTAGAAAGACATTAAATATAGCGTCTAGACTCTAGAATCTAGTTCAAAAAACTTAGACTAATCGAACTCAAAGCCAATAGCAAATCATTTTATAAACATATTACACTAACACTTATCTTAAAATTATTTCCGTAAGTCTCTTTAAAAGCAGAGCAAGTTACCAAGATAAAATATATTTATTTGTTTTTTATTTAAAAAAAAAACTACATAATACATATTTTAAAATATACACAGCATATGACAGGATCAATTTTGTCAGATCTTTTTTGTCAGAGACAATAGGTAATTATAATACAAGTAACATTTAGAATTTTATTTTATTTTTTAATTATACTTTGCTCTTTGAAATACCTACGTAGTATTTGCCCTTAATAGTTTTTGTAAGACAAATATAAGCTTAGATTAAGATAATGACTATTGCACAATACCATAAAATGACCTATTTAGAGAGTTTAGTACTTCAAGTTTTTGGTAATATTTTATTTATAAACAGCCAGTTCTCTGGTACCTACAACTATTCATCATATTCAACCATTACGTTTTATATTATTAGGCTATATAAGCCAAGTTTACGGAACGCGACTAAACAATTTTGGCATAACACCGCGTCGACATTTGGACAGGCAGACACACCCAGCCGTGATTTATACCCCTACAAATAATATCGGTAGTCTCTCATATCTCCGTACACAATTCATAAATATAACAAACACAAATTTGTTTTACCTAATAGCGTGTTCCTATAATAAATCTTTTGGAAACTTTTGGACCAGGTGTAAGAGGTATAAATACTAATTATCTAGAGCCGTGCGCAGGAGTCTGTGATGCCAAGATCGATTATTGCAAATAACAATTAAATGTAATATACAATTACATATATATATGTGGCCAGTCGTGTTGCAGCGGCACAAAGCGTGACAGTAAAACCGACTGGCTGTGGGTTCGATCCCATTCGAGGAGATGAAATATTTACTTAAATTTATATTTACATTTCTTCGCTCTGGTGTCGAGGTTAAGCGCGGCGTTGAGTTTTGCCACACAACACGCAATGCCTTCAGAATTCGGCAGAAAGTGGGAACGGAGTGTCTTACACTAGGTCCCCTCTGCCTACCCTGCTGTGTGCGGGATATAGCGTGTATACCAGTTGATTTTACAGTCACACTTTATGCCCCTGCGCCATGACTAGCCTCTACTCTATATAATCATTTTACATGTAGTAGGTACAAAGTAAGACTTTAACTAAAAAGCTAGACGCGAATTAACTAAAAAAAAAAGAAACTATAGCACAAACGTGATATGCCGCTTATGTGTGATGACTATTTTATAGTGCCATTGGTCAGATAGAGTCTAGTCATTGGTCTTGGAGAAAACGAAGTGTAAACGAAGGTAAACGAAGTAAAAACTGATGGGATCAATAAAATTTTTCAACATTTATGAATCATAGCGTCGAGTCATATTGATTTTTATGTGTTTTTACATTGTCTTGGGAAATAAAGTTTGTTAACACTTTGCAAGCAATGCTTTTCGTCATTCTGAATTCTTCAATAATGACTAAACAAAGGTTTTTGAATAATATATTTTGATTGATTGTTAGTTCTGGATACATTGTTGAGAAATTAATTCGGATATGCGTTAATTTATTACTTTCTTTGAAGAAGAACTTATATATGGTCAAATTTCTTACATAAACATGATGTGACGTTAAAGAACGTATACTAAGATTGTGATGACTTCAAAGTTAAGTTAAATGTTTTCAAAAATCTTAATCTATATTAAAACTTCTTCTTACACTTTTAAATTAAAAGTTGATACAGTTTCTAGCTAATAGTTTCTAACTAATAGCTAACATTAGACCTTGTCTGAATGGCAGATAACACACACGCAATGTATAGAGCTAGGGCTGATAGCAGAAAACAGAGTGTTTTGACACTAGATTAAAGCGAGATAAAGTGGGAAGTTTTTTATTTTCAATATTTTTACACTGTCTTTTAATACTGTTACAACGTACTTTAATGTGAAGGGTTAAGAATGGTATTATTTTTTAAAAGTTGTATAGTAGGTACTAATTTCATTTTCGCTTGAATCTTTATCGGCTTTCAATAAGTCAAATTGGACTTTTCAATAAATTTATTTAAAATAAGAAGATACATGCTTCATTTTTGGAACTTTAAGTATTTCACCACCAGTATAACATGTAGATATGTATTAAAAATTTACATATCATCATAACATTATATTAATAGTAAAAGAGGGTAAGTCAGTGAACCAGGGCTGAAGGTATAAAAGAACAAATATTCATACACTGATAATACCAACAATGAGAAAAAGTCAATGAACTCCGAATCCGCGCAGATTTAGAATGGCAACGGCAAGCAATTTTATTAGTTATCGACTTCAGCTCAAGCAGGCGGAAATCGTAAATCGATGTCCGTGCCAAATAATATTCGAGGCCCTTTATTTATAAGACTCATAAAAGTAAGGAAAAAAATATAATAAAATAAAAATAAATAAATCAGCTTCACGCTGTATCCCGCACACTGCAGGGTAGGCAGAGGGAACCTAGTGTTAAGACATTCGGTTCCCCACTTTCTGCCGAATTTTGGAGGCATTGCGTGTTGAGTGGCAGAACTCAACGCCGCGCTTGTTCTCGACACCAGAGCGAAGAAATGGAAATATAAGTTTAAGTAAATATTTCATCTCCTTGAGTGGGGATCGAACCCACAACCAGTCGGTTTTACAGTCACACTTTGTGCCCCTGCGCCTGGCCTCTATATAAAATATAATAAAACAATCTTTATTTTTATATTACCTACCATTACTATTTTTATATATAAATTTTGTATTGGGTTACACAATAATTAGGAAAAAGAAATCTGTGAGTTATGACTGTAAAAATATATAGGCACCAATTTATGTTAAGTTCTAAATTATAAATACCCTGTTATTAGGCACTAAATGTTTTTGAACGTTTCTTTTTACTTTTTCTTTTTAATTTATTTATGCGTTTTTAGCTAAAAAAGAATATCTATTTTACTATGAACTAAAACACGAGATAAATTTAAACAGACAAGGATTTTTATACATATATTACACTTTCATAACCAAATTAAAATCTTTGATTGAATTATATTATTTTATTCTATCTAATCAACAATCTAATAAAATGGACCTTCAATATTATCCTAGTTCTTGAAAACGGTTGACCATCGTCTGGCGATTGTTACATTACGCGTGACGTACTTCTCTATTTCTAGACTTGACACGAAAATACGTTTCCACACGGCTCTGAGCACGCGCCAAAACACCCTATGGCCATAATGTTAATCAGTTGAATAGTTGGTCGCAGGTTCATAATGATTAAAAGAAATATCTACTATCAATACTTGTAATTGTTTACTTGTGTAAAAAGATATATTTTCATATTTTTCGCGGAGAAGAGGATAGGCTGAGGGAACTTAATGTAACACTCCGTTTTCCACTTTCCACCTAATTTTCGAGTTATTACGTGTGGAGTGAAGGGACTCAACGCTGTGTTTCGTCCAACAAATCGGGGAAATGGAAACTAATCAAATATAACTATATTCTCTCGTGATAGCTCAGACCTCGTGGACTGCATTTTATTCGTATCTTCAGGGATTTCCCGCAATTTGAGAGATGCCATTCATGATGTAACGACAATGTGTGGTGAAATTCAATACCGCATTTTTTTAACGACCCCTTTAAACTACCGACATTATAAATATGAACAAAAGCACACTCGTCTAGTAAGATGCGAATTCTGCCAGATTTTTAGTTTATTAATGTATGTAATCTATGTAATGTGTAATACTATAGAGGCCAATCGTGACGTAGGAGCACAAGTGTGTGACTGTAAGCGTGACTGGTTTAGGGTTCGATCTCCACTCCAAGAAATGAAATATTTAATATTCTCATTTCTTTGCTCTGGTGCTGAGGCAAAGCGCGACGTTGAGTCTGCCACTCAACACGCCTCCAGAATTCGGCAGAAAGTGGGGAACGGAGTGTCTTAACGCTAGGTTCCCTCTGCCTACCTTTCTGTGTGCGGGATACAGCGGGAAGCTGATTTAAGTTTTTTATTCGTAATATTTATTGCTTTTCTTGACTGTATGTATATATTTTATTTGTCTTTCCTGGCATGCGTCGGGGTTGAGAGGAAACGAGCACATTAAGTAAAATTAATATTGGTACAAAAACATTGGCATCCGTTCTGTTTGCTTTCAAAATATTTATTGAAATATTAAATGTAGTTGTGTCACGTCCACGTGTGTAAGACTTCATGAAATCGCTAATTATTACAATACTATTAACTTTTACTTGCTACACTTATCAAATCAACTTAAAAAAATAACAATAAAGAAAGCAGCTTCCTACATAGGAGACTGACGGCACCTAATAGATACACTTCGTTCCCCACTTTCCGCCTCAATTTTCCAGATATTGCATGTTGCATAAGGAACCCATCACCGCGCTATGTCTCCTTCCTAGGGCGCAGAAGTAAAAATACTTCATTCTCGCGAAGGCAAATCGAACCCATAATCTTTCCCGTTTACAGTCACACGCTTGCTTCTACGCTACGACTGGCCTCACGTTACATTTGAAATTATATTAATTTCTTAGTGGAAACTATTCAATCAGAAACAAAGAAAAAGTCATTTATTTACGACTTAATTGTATCATTGTATTTTAGAAGTGTTTTTATTATCTAAATGTAATAAATAGGTTTTGAATATGTAATCACATTTTATAATACTAATTATAAACTCACCCATTTGGAAGATCGGTGCTGAGTTGATCAAGGAGAGAATCCACAGTCGGCCTGGTGGAAGCGGGGCTTGTTGCGCCATTGGTTCTCGAATATCCATCTTTGACAAAAACAATTTTTATACACGTTTGATCCTTCATATTTTAAATATTTATATAGAAAACTATAGGAATCGAATAAATCGATTTGTGGTGAAATGTAGGTCACATTTTTCACACTCACACAGGTCACACTTTGAATACGTAGTATTGTTGTGAACTAGAGCACCTGTTCACTACGATCTGAGGAAGGACGTTTTAAATTAGTACCTACGAACGACATTATGTTTCTTTAGTGGGTAATTGTATCCATTAGGCAGATTGCCGGTCCTACGATGTTGGCTTAAAAATAGACAACTAAATAATGATTCTTATGTTAAATACAACAAAACTAAATAAATTATGCATGACCTAATCTATATTGAGTCCAGTTGTGGCGCAGCGGCACGAGGTGTGACTGTAAAACCAACTGGTTGTGGGTTCGATCCTCACTCGAGGAGATGGAATATTTACTTAAATTTATATTTCCATTTCTTCGTCCTAGTGTCGAGGTTAACCGCGGCGTTGAGTTCTGCCACTCAACACGCGATGCCTCCAGAATTCGGCAGAAAGTGGGGTGGCGGAGTGTCTTAACACTAGGTTCCCTCTGCCTATCCAGCTGTGTGCGAATTACAGCGTGAAGCTGATTATGATTTTTTAATCTATATTGCTTGTAGATAATTGATATATAATATATATGTATATACTTCGAGATTTATTCGTACAAAGAAACGTTACTTAAAGCTTAATAGTCATTAAAACAGTACATTTTTCTCAATTTAATATTAGTAAAATGCAAACTGAAATTTCAGAGCTACCAAAACTAATAGAGATAATTATAGATAAATACTCTTTGTGGTATTAGTACGCTGTGTCCCACATGTAAAAGGATAGACAAAGGCAGCTCAGTGTTAAGACACTCCGCTCCCCACTTTCCGCTGAATTCTGGAGGCATTGCGTGTTGCGTGGCGCAACTCAACGCCTCGCTTTGCCTCGACACCAAAGCAATAAAAACGAAAATACTATATTTTTTTTGTTTTCCTCGAGTGGGAAATCGAACCTATCGAATTCAAAATGTTATTATTTAAAAAATATTTCTTCATATTTATCCTATAAGTAATTTTTCAATCAATAAAATCTTTACCAGGAACCCTTAGTAATTTAAAGAGGTCCCGACTGTTAATCCTAATAAACTATTGGGCTTGTTTATTTTCTTTGTAGTTTTATGCTGTCGGGGTTTTTGTTTTTACAAATATTTTTTTATTTTTCACTTTTTTGTTAGAATTCATTATCGTAATGATAATCATGATATACCTTTCTAAAATCCACGTATTGAGCTCTTGAATTTGATACCCATATTGTGGTACTCGAAGCGAATTTTTTTTTTCACTAAGTCCAATGACGTCCCACAGCCGCCGTGATTGATTTTTTTTTAACGTCACCTATCTAAGAACACTTGGGCTGCTAATACGAATCTAACGATACCTCAATTAAGTAAATCCGTACAGCGGTTCTGGAGATACGAGGTAATAAAGAATATTACATACATACAAGATACGCGCGAAAAACATAACCCTCCTTAGCAGTCGGGAACAAAACCACAAGATATCAACAATAAGTACATAAGAAGCGTGTCGAACAAGCAATTTAGCGGTGATGTCAGTAACGATGTGATGGCTAATCAGAGTCTTGCTTTATAAATAGAGCTCGCTTGTAAAAACTGCAGTCTATATCTAATTGATATATGGATTCTGCGTCACTGCTGTGAAATAATGATCGTATATTTGCTATAATTACATGTGTTTGTATTTTATTTTTATATTTTCTTTTATATTTAGGTCAAAAGTTAGTGAGTTTAGAGAATGAAGAAATAATAATTAGGTAACTTAGGTTCTATATAATATTTTTTTTTAGTTTCACGCTATATCCCGCAAATAAGTGACAATATGCGGGATATAACCCGAAGTGGTATTTGTATCCGCAAAGATTACGTTGACTTACACAAGTTGTAACTGTGCCATAAGATACTAAGAACGAATTCTTAATAATATTACTATTTTATTAATACAATACTATTTTTTATTTTAAAATCTGCGTAAAATATTAAGAAAATTATCTTGTGAGTGATTATTTAAGACAAGTTCGACGAGATAGCTTTCACCACCTCAATGTCATATTACACTGAAACGCGGTCAGACTTGTGCCAGAAGTACTTATAGTGTCCATATTATTAAATTTGTGGACTAATAAATTACATTTACTAAATTTTTTTTAGCTTAACGTCAAAATGTATAAGTTTTATAGACTTATTTTTTTTTAATTTTAACTATTTATTTAGTTTAATAATTTTAGTAGTTACTTTACAAGCGATTTGTATAAGGTAATCGATTATTTTAAATATATCTTTAGCAAATGGAGGCCAGTCGTGGCGCAGGGGCACAAAGTTTGACTGTAAAACCAACTGGTTGTGGGTTCGATCCCCACTCGAGGAGATGAAATACTTACTTAATTTTATATTTCCATTTCTTCGCTCTAGTGTCGAGGACAATCGCGGCGTTGAGTTCTGCCACTCAACACGCAATGCCTCCAGATTCGGCAGAAAGTGGGGAACGGAGTGTCTTACCACTAGGTTCCCTCTGCCTACCCCACTGCGTGCGGGATACAGCATGAAGCTGATAAATGTAAAATTATTATCGTTATCAGGTCCCAACTGTTAGACAAAGAGTAGCGTTAACTTGGGCTAGCAGTGTCTTTAAAATGACATAACTGGACAAATCCTCACTCTTTCCTATCATAGCAAATACTATGAAAAATAAGTTGTTATCATATTGACAGGATTATTAACAACAGAAGGTATACAATATGACTCTACACAAGTAAACATACGTACCTATAGTTATATTCAAGAAAATTAAAAACCTATTTATAAACACTTCACAGCTGAACATCCATTAGTTCAAAATCTAAACAATTTAAACTCTATTTTAGTACCGCTTTGAAAAGAGAACGAAGTGACGTATCACAAGTTTGACGAAAGATGCTTGACGATAAAAAAAAAACTTCAAATAACATTTTCAATGTACCAATTGTCATAACATACCAAAGATAAATTATTAAGCGAATGATGGTGTTCCCACCATCCAGTCATATGTACCGTGTTTAAATTAATAAGTAGATATTTTTCTACCATTGAGGCGGTCGGGGCGAGCACAAAGGTGTGACTGTATCACTCGAGGGAATTATAATTTATGAATATTATAATTTATTTGCTGTGGCAAAGGCAAAAGCACGGCGTTAAGTCCCGCACTCAATACTTCGAATAAAAAGAAGGGACGGTGTGTCTTAACATCTCGGCAGGTTCTCTCGGCCCCGACTGTATACGGGATGCAGCGTGAAGTTATAATTTTCTACCATGAATAATTGAAAACTAATTAGTTATAGTAACACTGAATATTATTTTGATTATGATTTGTACATATATTATCAATAAATTTTATTAAGTTTTAATAAGTATTATTTTGAGAAGAATTTGTTGCAGAAATGACTCTTTTTTTACGATAACACGATCATTACGGTCGTGTAAGTGTTATATGAATATTTTGATTTACATCTATTTTATTATCCAATAAACCTAGATCAATGAAATCCATTAAGTTAATTATTAACAATATGAATTGTTATATTTTTTGTGATAAGAAGTCTTGGATAAGTAAACTAACGGCTAGAGCGTGTTGAAATTAAAAAAACGCTATTTTTTATTTTTTTTATTTATCTCTAAAGTAGAGCCTGTTTTCTATTTACAGAGAACTCGAAAAACCGAATAACCTTTTTAATTTTAAAGAAATCTAATAACAGAAGGTAGGTACGAGTATGTATAAAATATATTTTTGCTAAAGGGCAATATAATCTATTATTCACTTTAAAAATGAACCTAGTAAATAAAGACAACGCAAACCATTAATATTTATACTAAAACATTTGTTAATAACCGTTCCTTTATCTACATTATAATAACCGTTCCAATGTAACATGTTATAACTCAAACGCTTAACTATCTGTAACGTAATCTATTTCAGTGTCCACTTTGATATGGAAGGAAACGACGACCTTGCCAGAGACAAGCTTGACATTTGCTAACGATGTCCAAGAAAATATTAATAAAAGCAAAGTAAATAAACATTTTAATATGTTTTAATTTTAATTGATGATCACACAAATCTCATTCTACCAATCTAGTTCCAAGATAAAATATTGTAATAAAATGATACAGTAGTCTATTAAAACATGACTATAGATAGAACTTTATAGAGGTAGTAAGGATGGGTCTGATTTCCGCTCGAGGAAATGAAAATGAAAATATTGAATATTTTCATTTCCTCGCTCTGGTAACGAGACAAAATGCGGCGTTGAGTTTGGTAAATAAATTCCGCTTCGGAATTCGGCTGAAAATTGGGCACAGAAGTGTCTTAATAGCAATGGAATGTCTTATTACTACCAGGCTTACTACTATCCTGTTATGTGTAAGATACAACGTGAAGCTAAATAAAAGGTATCATTATTTTCTGTAAAAAGTATTTAATAGCTTCTCACATTTTCCGCAAATACAGAGTAAACAGAGGGTAAAGTATAGGAAAAAATGGACAGTTTCATTTTCTCTCATGTTCTACCGTTCTAATTACTCCAAGGTTGCCTGGAAGAGATCGCTTATAATTATGGCCGCCTGCTGTACATTTTCTTCTATTTCTTTATGTTTATTATATTATATATTATTTATTTTGTATTTTTGTGGTGTACAATAAAGCATATTATTATTCTCGAGTGAGGATCCACGACTGACTTAGAGAGTATTAGAAACCCTATTAGGTTATAGAGTATTTTTATTGCAAAAGAAAGAGACGAAACAACATTTTAAATGTACAAAAATCTATATATCAATAGCTGCAATTTGTTATTTGCATTATTATAAAACCGAAATGAGAAGAACAACCATTTTATCTGAGACTTTTGGAGTACTATTGAACACGATAAATATGTGATAGATATTGCCCGAGTGCAATTTAATGGGATTATGACCTCAATAATTCTAAATTGCTTACATATGCTTATTGGAGAAGGTATGACGTTAAATTGAATTATTTATTACCGTCTAACATTAGTTATTCGATAGATTTTTGAAAGTCTATCTATATTAGACAATCTTTGTATTTAATAATCAATATGTATTTGTTATTTTTTTATAAATACATATTGTTTATTAAGTACAAAATAATAAATTATTAATAAAGAATGTTAAAGTAATTAAAAATTTTAATAATGTGAAAAATTTATACTAAATGTAATATTTATAGCAGTGATAGCTTCAGATATTTCGTGTTAGACGACGGAACTCAATATTGAACATTATTTGATCAGGCCGCAAAAATCAAATGTTTTTTACCCGACTGCGGCGAAGCCAAAAAACAGGGTTATGTTTTTAGCCTGTGTGTATATGTATGTGTGCCCGTTCTTTTGTTCTGTTGTAAATATTTAACCAGTGAATCGATTTTTATAAATCATACGCCCTTGAATTTCTCTCGATGACGCGAGTGTTATTGGATACATTAAATTTATTTATGCAGTCTAATTTTTTGTATATAATTCACTTGTTATGATAAACAATCTCAATTGGACCATAGACTAAAAATTTGTAGAGTATTAGCTCACCTGTCCTTTCATTATACGTCGACGTCTTCTCAGCATAATTTCCATATCTTGCATTGCTAAGGTCATCCAATAGGGTGTCTAATTCTGATAGATTCCCTCGCCCTGTGGTTCTTCCATAGCCAGTGGACTGACTTGTATAGCCAGGGGACTGACTCGTGTAGCCAGGGGACTGAGCAGTGTAGCTTGATGATTGGCTTATATATGCAGGGGAATGACCGTAACTGGTATATTTTGAAGGTGTTATTTTTTCGTGCACCGTTGTTGTGTTTTGGTATGTAGGCTGTGAACAATAATAGTTATTTTAATATAATTATTTTTTTGATATCGATTTTTAATTTATACTATATTTTTTTGTACGAATTTCTTCTAATATTAATATTTGCGCTTACAGTTTAAATAAAAACGTATATTGTATTCATTATAAGGTATGTATAGTTTTCTAGCATACTTATTATTATTTAAACTTTTCACAAAAATTGAAACGTTACGTAGCAATGTCTCTTCGGTTAAAAATAAATTTTCCCCGTTACTCCAAAATTGTGGTAAATATGTGGAATATAAAATTTTTTTTTTGCTTTTTGGCAACCTAGACGTAGTATGTTTTTTGTTTTTATTATAAGGCAACACCATTCATAAAAATGTGTAAAGCAATCGTCATTCATACGTAAAGCGACATCTAGGTTAAAATGATACGTCTATCATTGGCTGAACTCCAAATCGTCTATTAGAATTTCCTGGGGCTGAACTGGTGCTAGCTACTAATACTATTTTGCCACACTAGGTGGCATTTCTTATGAAAATAAACATAATTTATTTTAGCATATATTATTTAAATTTTACAATGCCATCTGACAATTATACACGCAACAACGGTTTTTCACTGTCAATCTACAAAATATTAGATAATATATTATGTGTATAGAGCTTTACATCATTGTCGAAAGTGAAAAATCGCAATGTTTTTATTGCTCTTTTGGACTACTAAGAAGGGTAGAAGAAGAGATGAGATATTATATTAAGAAGTTATGAGATATTTTCAAAATTTCAGAAAAATGAATTGTTTATGCATTTAGTAAACGTGTATGAAATCTAAAACTATCCTTAATTTATTAGTATTAATTCAAAAGAAATTGAGGCAGTAAAAGAAATTTTCAATTTTTCACTTTTGATACTTTACGTAGGGACCGGTTCAGATACTTTTACTAGGACATCCCTAGTAAAAGTATCCAATTCAAGTTGCATATTTATTTATTAAATAAACGAAGTCAAACTTACTAATTTATTGTACTTGGAATATAAGCAATTATATAAATGTAGTTACATAAGTATAGACTAGGTGGGTTATGTGAATGTTAAATACAGTATTCAATTAATAGCACAGCGTTGCCAGATTTGCCGTGAGGTAAACCGCACGGCAAATCGACTTTTATCTCTGGAATTGTTAGTCATTTATTAAAATAAAAAAATTAAAAAAAAATATCAAAGAGCGTGGAATAATTAAATTAACGAAAAGCGGGATTATGTCTGTTCGGCTAAGGACATTTAAATTTTGGCCTAAAAATCGGGATGTGTCTGGCAACGCTGAAATAAAACAAAAAAATAGCATCTGTTTAATATTGTTTAACATGGAGCGCTTGCGTTTATTTCAGATCTACCATTTCTCAAGATATATAGGGGACCATAATATCTCCATAAATTGTCACTCCTAAAAATTTAATTCAGTTAATTTATAATTTTATTAATATTTTAAATCTTTGATATAAAATTATAAACGAGCTTAGAAGTTAAAATTGAAAAGGGTCAAACCGTCTATTTATACAACAATCTATGCATTTTATTACTTAGAATTTAATATCAGTGATTGCATCGCTTTGGAATTCTTCGAAGCTCCGCCTAAGGGAAATTGCTATTTTTAAAGAACATAAATTTTATCGACGCCGATCTAACAAAAAAATTTGCTCGAAGCCCATCGTGTCTAAATCTAGAGTAGAAATATATTATATTGTTAATAGTATGATATAAGAAAAGTATTTAAATGAATTTAAAGTAGGCAATATTCGACAATGTCCTATTTGGTTTCATTCTCTATTTATTTCTAAACTTATCGTAACTTTAAAAATTACAAAGAGATGCGATGTATGTAGCACAATCGATTACGTGTTAAAATTTTATTCAATAAATTTTTGCTAGGTATTAAAAACTAAAGCACCTCTGATATACCTGTAAAATATCATTACACGATCTTATCGAATAAAATTTAATATATTATAAATTATCCGTTATGGACTGAGATCCCAGGGCCCCCAGACCTACATCATTATACCAAAACTTTGAGAAGTCTAATATTTAGTTAAGACAGTATGCGTCCTCACTAACTTGAAAGGGTTGTTATACCCTTTATAGATTTTTATGAAATTAAAATACCTATATATTCAATATAAAATTGTATACATTGCCTATAAACAATGACAAACTTTATCAAAAAGTAGGTACATGCAATAAGTTTGTGATTAGTCATAGCGATATTCCTACATAGTTATAACTCATTTCTTTTAAATAATGTTTGTTTGATGGAACGCCCATCATATTTAAAACAAATACTTCAAAATATTACTTGAAAAATATATTATTGATTCTAACTAAAATGTTTAAATAAAATTTTTTACAGAGTGAATTTCATTACATTTTTTATAACGAAAATAATGAATACCGTCATGCATCGTTTTTTTTAGCTTTACGCTGTATCCCGCACATAGCAGGGTAGGCAGAGTGAACTTAATGTTAAGACACTCCGTTCCCCACTTTTTGGAGGTATTGCGTGTTAAGTGTTAGCACTCAACGCCGCGCTTTGCTTCGATACCAGAGCGAAGAAATGGAAATATAAATTTAAGTAAATATTTCATCTCCTCGAGTGGGGATCGAACGAAGTCGGTTTTACAGTCACACTTTGTGCCGCTGCGCCATGGCTGGCCTCTGTCGCATTGTTTTATAAGGTTAATATTTTTTATAACATCTTTACGATCTACAATTTACAATCAAATAATTGTCAAAATATTGTCATTTATTTTATATTTATAACGTTTAATCATTAATTTTTTTTTAGTAGTTTAGAATGTTTTTTCAAATTATTTTTGTTATTGTAACATAATAAAACAGAGTAGACAATTTTAGTCTTATTTTCGATCACATTTAGTGGGTAACAGGTTCAAATAAAACTGTGTAGATACATAATACATTAGGTTAAAATATTATACATATTTAATATGTAAATGGATTTTATATTAACAAATGTGGACAACTTATGAAAGACCTCGTGGACAAATTACACGCAACGTTGACTAATTTCAATACGTATGATGTCATTCGTGATAATCTTAATAACTTATAAGTAAATACAGCTTGTTATACTGTATTTATTATCATATTAATGACCTGACCGAAGTATGTTTTTAACCTATAGTTAGTTATCATTTCATATCAACTTACTTAACAAAATTATATTATAAAATAGGCGCTATCTAAGACGAACTTTCTATTTTAAATATGCGAAAAGTGACCAGATTTATTTTAAAAGTATTAGAACATAAACAAACTTGAAATCTTACTCAGATGTTTTGGTTACCTTAATGAAAATATTTATTACTAATTAAAGTATTTATTAATTGACATATTTAAGCTATTATTCATTTATACTTTATAATTCAACACTCAAAAGTTATATATCTGAAATTTATTGTAAGAAAAAGTGGTTAGAAGTATCCCTACCTAGAAAATAATGACAAAATGAGCGACTAAAAAACCGTAGTTGAGATTAATATATCATTATTTTTAAATTCCATACCAAGAATACATTTTCCTTTCAATTTCCGAAAGAGACCAACAAAACTGAGAACAACTATCTTCGTAATATATTTAATACACCGTTATTATACTTACTGAAGCAGGTTTTGCGTAATCCGAACCAATATTTCTGGAGCCATTAATTGAGCCGTATCCGGTTGACGTGGGAGAGCTGAGACTGCCTCCGGGCGAGCTCAGGAGACCTGGTGAACCTCCACGGCCTAGTGGAGACGCTGTTCTTCCGGGGGAGTGTGTTCTAGCCCCTGGTGAATTAGTCCTGGCGCCCGGACTGTTAACTCGACCAGGATTGATCGAGTTCTGAAGATCTGCGAGTAGGGCGTCTGAAATTGATAAGGATGACCATAAGATATTATGATTAAAATAACTAATAGTTTACCCTCTAATGATTACAATCTAGTTTACGAGATTTATTTAAACGGGACTGACATCTTTATGATTGGAATATATAGCTTCGACATTAAACAGATAATAAAATTTTTAAACTCCATTAATTTATTTAAAATGTCAGGCTGCTATAGATTATATTAAACTAAATTGTGTTGGTTGACAATATTAACAAACTTGTCCTGAAAGCAATTTACGCAAGTCGCTAAGTAAACATGGACCATTTAACTAGTGATGTCACATAAGTAAAATAAATCGAGTATCTTCTAATTGACTATAAAACTGGAGGTCGCTGTTACTCATAATTAACGCAAACATTTCAAATTGTTTAAACTAACACATCGGTCGTATGAAAAAAATGTTTTCTGTTTTATAAAATAAAATGATGTTTTCTTTTATAAAACTTAAGAACCATTCCCAAATAGATGCAATAATGTTAAATTTGAATATGTTCTTGATTTTAGCCGGCCTTGATGTCATGTTTACCAAAAACAAGTTTTATTTCGAGTGAGTTCAACGGCCTTAAAATATCCTTAAAAACAGTTAGCAACTAAATGCAAACGTAATAAATTCAGAGTTGTAAGGCGCTTAAGGTGTAAGGCGTTATCAGTCAACTGGCAGAGAACCGAGTTATTCATGAAATACCACAGAGAGCTCTCAGTTGTCGCCGACTTAAAATTTTATAGTCACTGCAACCAAAACTATCAAAGACTTCATTCTAATCTTACGAAACTGAAATTAGGCTAAGAGATAAACGAGATAGTTAAATTTCGTTTAACTATTCTTTGTGATGTTAAAATTAAAGATAATTAAATAAAAAAAAATATACCTAGCCCTTCAACAGCTTCGTAGACATCGGCGTAATCCGTTTGTGGTTTTAAATTGGCATGGGTTTTTAATATTTTACCATAAACATCATCGTTGACCGAATAATGAGCTTTAGACATTATGCACCACTTTGAGATTAACCGTTTTTTTTTGAAACACTAAGTTACTTAAGAAAAATCGATATCTATCACAAAATTAAATAAAAATAAAAAAGAACTGTTTTACTTTATACAAGAAATTGCACCCAAACTAAAGGCGCGAGCGACTGTCTTATGGACTAATGCAGTACTGATTCACCTCGGGCGCAGACCGCAAAAATCACGCACGGCCTAACACATTGTTCACATAAATATTTGGTATTCCTGTTTTAAATTGAATGAAAGCGCTAATTTGGGCATTTATCTTGTTATCTTTTTTATCTGTGAGTTCAAATTGTAAGGTTATTGACCCACACATTATTTCTAAAGCAATCTATCCCACGCATCACTTATCTATAGTATCTAAGTTATTTCTTAAAATATGTCACGAATCTAGCTTTAAACTTTTCTAGAAGTGCTAACTTTTATACAAGCTTTGTATTATAATTTTCTTACTAATCGTATTAATTAGCATATAAACATTATATTATATCGTTTTATATGCTTAAAGGTATAGCAATCAATGGACGCTGACGCCGTCTTGATAATGAAGAGGCGTCATAGGATGACGCGTACTTTGCGGAATTTGTCTCGCTTGCTCTCTCAGGCTTTGACTATAGAATTAGTATGTTTACTGTGTATCGAATGGTCACCTCTACTAGTGCTAGTCGATATAAATTAAGACTTTCGATGAAGCTTTTGGAAATATATTCAACTTACTAACTACAATACAATTTAGAAAAATATTGTTTCTGTAATATTCTATTTACCTTTATATACCAAAACATTTAAATATCTTTCTGTTTCATGTGCAATTTATGGTCTGGCGTAGCTGATGAAAATCCCTAATGTATTCAATATATTAGTTTCTTTCTATCTTGTATATCTATATATTTATTTCTGCTAATAAATGACCAATTAACGTTACACACAAAAGTGCATCATTTCACACTACAAAAGATTTACTTGTTTTTGGAAATTTTAAATAAAATTAATGCTGTATTTCCTTTTAATATCCTGATATTGAGAGCTAACTAATCAAGCATGAAAATAAACAAAAGCGTAATACGAAATAACTAATAATGTTTGAAAAATTTTATGAAAGTTTTAGAATAATTTATTCGTTCTAAGTAACTTAATGAGTAGAGTAAGAATCGTTCGTAATAACTAAATTAGTTATCAAACAATTTTTCATATAATAACTTTTAAGAATATTTCTAAAAATAAGTACAACTAATGTGATATATAATTTTAAATAATTATATAGTATTAATACAAAATTATGATTTTATTAGAAGAGTCTTTGTAGAGGCATGACCTAGTTAATATCTTTCTTAAGATATAAGAATAATGATAGAGCGCCTGTTTATGTGTGAATAGCAAAGTAACGAGGCAGTGAGATTGCATTTAGAAGCTTCAATTTATCATCATATATTTCTTTAGAAGCATATTTGTGAAAAACTATATACATTAAGAACATTTCATGTAGAAACAAAACCAAACAGCTGAGTTGGAAATATTAATAGTTGAAATATTATTAAAATATTTTTAATCCCCGAGCGAAATCCGACCAACGTGTTCCACTGATGGAAAAGAAGATGCAAAAAAACTTAGTGTATTAATCTATACATATTTGTTACAAGTTTGCAATCAGGAAGTCTGTATAATGGTAATAATTGCTATACAGATAGCATTACAAAATATGATTTGCCATCTCATTAATAGTAATTCGGGAAATATTCCGGATTACTGTCATGCAGACATGGATAGGTATTTGTTAATATTAGTAATATTTTTTTAGCTTCAGGTTGCAGGTATGCAGAAGGATCCGAGTGTAAAGACACCTCTCCCTATTTTCGTGTGTTAAATTCAGGAACTCATTATTTTCTTTGAATGGGAATCGATCCCACAACCAGTCGAGTTTACAGTCACACGCTTGTGCACCTGCGCCACTATTCTCAAATTTAGGCAAATATGTAAACAATGTTAAATTGAACTGTCCGCGGCGTGAACGCTAACCGCAAGGTTATCTGCAAGTTGACACTACTTGATACATCGTGCATTATTTCATTAGGCAACACATCAATAGTCACACTGCATCATTTAATTTGTTACTAATAATAAATAATTAATAGGAAAGTCTAGGAATTCATTTTGTGAATAATAATCTTTTTTTTTATATTAATCTCACGCCGTACATAGCAGAGTAGGCAGAAGAAACGTGGGAACTTAACGTTCAGATACTCCGTACCAATTGCGACACTTTTCTCACTTTCCTCTGAATACTGCAGGCATTGCGTGTTGGGTGGCGGAACTCATAGCCGAACCAGAACGAGGGAACGAAAATATTAAATATTTAATTTCATCCAATTTATAATCAAACCCACAACTTATTGAGTTTACAATCACGCTTGTGCCCCTGCACCAGTGGAGACTCAATTATACTTATTCAAAGTATTAATCAAAAAATACTAGGAAGGATATTGTCGCAATATGTAACAAAGATACTTTTTAAAAGCAAACCATAAAAGTAATGGATTAAGCATTGGTATCATTTAATTTTACTAAAATCTTTGCAATTTCAAATATCCTAAAAAATAATTCATAAATTAGCTTATAAATTCTCTTTAATCTATTGCTTTTTTAAGTATATATTTTGTCATCAGTTTTAACTGTTAGGAACGTGAAAGTAATAAATTAATGCATCTTATATAAGTGCTCAATACATTAATGGGTTTTCAACTGTTTAAGTGGTGAATTGCAGAGGCGGCCATGTGCCTTGTATGTAGAGTAAAAGCATTTTGTAATGTATGACGATAATTGTAACACAGAGTGTATGAGTATTGCCTATAAGAAATAGAGAACGTCGGGAAATAATGTTTATAATATTATATGAGATACAAGATTAATTAAATAAATTCTCTAAATACGGTATATATTTATGTATTATAATAATAACATTAAAATTGTTCTAAAGAACTTGTCTTTCCAATTTTGTCCTTGGCAATCGATTGGGTATTGAGATCTTATATGTAGTTTCTTTTTAGCTTCTCTCTGTATTCGGAATATAGCAGGACAGGTAGATAGAACGTAATGTTACAACACTCCTTCACCAGTCTCCGCTCAATTGTCGAGACATTGTGTTTCATTGATGCTGAGTGACGAACTCAACGCCACACTTTGTCCCCTTACCAGAGCGAAGATATGAAATAATAAATTTCCCTAAATAGAAATCGAACTCACAGCCGTCATGTTCTTAGCTAGACAACAGTCCCCATACTAATTTGCATAAAATTCAACAATAGTATCAAGAAATTCGAACAAAAGATTTACAGTCTATTAGCTGCGATTGCGCAGTTTGTTTACGGCATCGTTTCCCAAACGCTCCAGTAACACGCCACCGATATAGAACAAGGCCGTATAATAAAAGAATCTTGACTCATTTCAGGTCACAAAGTTTCGTACACTTACCTAGGTATGAGCTGAAATCGGTAAAATATTTCCGCCAATCCGTTGAATTCAACTCAGGTCTTTCCGCATTTCGTTCGACACTGTACTTCCGTTCTAGCACGGGGGAGAAGGAAACTGACTTAGGGGATGCGGAGCGCGTGCGCACAGAAGACATCCCTCACGAGGGTATAAATGGCGGGGGAAATTAAATTTGGAGGCAGTCGTATTGCGACTGTGGTTTCGAGCAGACTGGTTATTTTAGTGAGACGAAGGGTTATCGGCGCTAGTGATGCCGGATGATAGCGCGGTCACACTACAGCTGGCGACGGAGTTACGCGACGATCTATTCCCGTCAGGTTGATGCCATTGACGTTATATTTCATAACATTGCAGACTTCATTAAGTAAAATTTCTTAAATGTGATTGTCAAATTAATATTTACCTGGTCACCTAGTAACGTGGGTATAAAGGTAAATTACATAAAATATTTGCTGATTAAATAGAGAATATATATAGTATAGCATATGTTTCTTTATAGTAAATATACTAACAGGAATGTATCTAATCATCACCAAAAGAGATTTAAAGGAAAGATAGAAAGATAAACAAAAAAATATCCTAAAATTCATTTAGCAAATAAAATGCTGTCCTACACCTGTAATTAACCATTATGTTGAGTTACATAAGGAAAGCCTTTGTGTACACTGTAGTGGGCGGGCGACGCCCTACTAAATCTGTGAAAGTTATGTGGTCCCGAATACACAAAATAAAAAAAAAAACTAAAAAGTTCTTTGTTGATTTTTTTAAATTTTATTTTCAATGTGAATTATTCCTAGTTAATTAACCTAAGTTGAGTGTTGTTCATTTTAAGTATTTTTAATTTGTATTGAACAATAATTGTAAATAGATACGTATATTTAGAATATGTGTTAAAGTATTATATATTTTTTAAGTAATAATAAAAAATATTAAAACGTTCAACACATTGAAAAATAAATCATTATTTAAACATCAAAAGCTATCCGTGGGTGGTAGATCATGATCATTTGAGTGGGTTTCAAGGCCTTTGCTATATTAAAAACAAGTAATAACTTCTTAAGATATAAAAATAATGAATCCCTTGTAGGAATAAATTAATAATGTCTAGATGTCTAGAAAGTAAAAGTTACTTTTTTACTTTAAACGATGACTTAGTATTTAAAACAAAACAAAACAGTAATGATTACGTATTGACAACGTTAACAATAAACAATCTACGAAGCCATTATAGAGGTACAAGGATCTACGTCAAATTTAACACGGTATTGAGAAGTCTGAACGGAGAGTAAACAAATGTTTTACGTCTGTCCTATTATCTGCACTGATAAGAACACAAATATGCAATATTATATATTTATCTAAGTTTTAATAATAATACACTGCTTTATTTAGAACAATTATTGCAAATAGCAAAAACTTCATATAAAATAAGTTATTTTTTATAATTACTATCATAAAACATGAAAAATTATCCCTATAGATATAATAAAAGGTAGGTTGTTTTCATATATAGTGATTTTCAAATTATATATTTCTTGTTCATGAATGCAAATACGGAATCTACTGAGTGTTCAAATGCTACGATTTCAAGAGCTTTTGCTGAATGTTGACATTCAGCAACATCAAAGAGCCTTGCACTCTTTATGGGACACTGAATTGTCTAAATGTCAAACCATTTGAATAACCGTAAATAAACGTGTGTTAAAATATAAAACCATGATAAATTACTAAAGTGGCCCCGCATTCAAATTTCAGAATGTATTTTTTTTGTTGTTGAAAATGCCAGCCGTAGTGTCAGCACACTGTCACACAGTTACCTAATTCGTCTCACGTATCCACGAGGTATTACAAAACTAAACAAAACAAATTTCACAGCACAATTTTCAATGGGAACCTATCGTACATTTAATATGTAGAGTATATGTAGAATGTAGAGATAGAGACGCGCGCGTATGCAGCGTTAACAGATAGATGTCGTCGCTGCGACTGACAAGGTTCAAGCGATCTTCGATTCATTGTGGTGCGGAATTACGTGTAATGGGAGCGAGTGGGCGACCAGTTACTATGGTCCGATGCTGGAAGGTCCATAGCGGATCTTGAACGAATTTTCTCGGAAACCACCGCGAAAGGGAATGCGGGACGCGGTCGGTACTTCAAGGAATTTTGCTGTGTTCCTATATTGGTGGAAATGCAGTCGATAGGCCGGAGCGCTTACTCTTATTTACGTTTAAGTTACACTTTATTCATTCTAATGTGCGTGCAATGCGTGTTTCTAATCAATTCAAAATTTTGTATATATAAATTTATATAGGTGCTTGCAGAATTGACTCGTTGACGGACACTCGATTATTTTTTTTGAACAGATAAATCGCATTACATAAAAAAATCTATGTTGCACTTCTAATTGAACTAATGATATTTCATATTCCATACAAATATACTCATACAAACGATATTCATCATCGCAGATTACTAATCAACTGAACGATATCAAAATAAAACAAATATTATGAGCCGAAAATTGAAGGTAATTTAATTTTTAGTGATCATGTTATTTTATGTTCACTCTGTTGTGTTAATGGTAAAATAAAAGTAAATGACCGTTTTAGGGCATACTATAAGGACTCCAGTGACGTATATTCCGCTATTCCCTATTCTTTCTCTTTGTATATTGAATTTTAAAAAATAAAGGTAAACTAGGGGAACCTAGAGAAATTCGACAGCAGTCAACTTTTCAGGTGCTCTACAATAACGTCAATTATTTATAAAATTTAATACACAACATTATACAGCGAAAACTTATTGAACTTCAAGTATACTCTAAAATATATCAATTTCACAAATATATACAGCATTTCCCACAAAAGGTAATTTAAAACTCGTAACCAAAACGACGAAACAAAGCACTCTAATGACGATGACGAAGAACAAACCGTAGCGAATCATGGTCATTGCCGCTCCCATGTCCAACTAAGCGTGAAGAAACTAAATACGCCTAAGAGGCAGATGGCACAGATTAGCTGACACGTTCTGCCCATACCCTGGTAATAACCGAAACTTTTATACTTATTTCACCTAAAACAAGCCTATGTATTTTTAAACATTTTTTTTAAAGTGGCCGGTCGTGGCGCAGCGGCACGAGGTGTGACTGCAAAACCGACTGGTTGTGGGTTCGATCCCCACTCGAGGGGATGAAATATTTACTTAAATTCATATTTCCATTTCTTTGCTCTGGTGTCAAGCTTAAGCGCGGCGTTGAGTTCTGCCACTCAACACGCAATGCCTCCAGAATTCGGCAGAAAGTGGGGAACGGAGTGTCTTAACACTTAAGGTTCCCTCTGCCTACCCTGCTGTGTGCGGGATACAGCGTGAAGCTAATTTATTTTTTAATTTTATTTTTTTAAAGTGTTATTCCACACTTAGGAAAGAAAAATACTTTATTAGAAAACGTATAAAAATTTGAACGTAGCGGGACTCGAACCCGCGCGTTCCGAACGTTCCGTACGTTTGAACGTATGGCTCAGTGGTCAGAGCGCCTGGTCGGTTTCCAGGAGGCGCGGGTTCGAGTCCCGCTACGTTTAAATTTTTATACGTTTTCTAAATAAGTATTAAGCCTATGTATGTCGAGAATAAAAAAATATCAAGAAAATTGTTAGCATAGCTTGACTAAAAAAAAATCCAATGTATGTATATGTAGTTTTATCCGGGTCAAAAATGGTCAGTGGGCGAGGACCAACTACGGAATGTTGGCTTGTAGCCGTCGGTAGGGCCTCACAAATCAATTCATTATATCTACCACATTATTGAACATTTGATATTAATGTCTCAAAGAAGAATGTCGACGAAATTAATTAAAGATTCTTATCGAAAGATAGAAAAGTTTTAATTTGGCCCTATGTAAATCTATTAGCTATCTATAGCTATCTATGTAAATCTATAGAAATCTTTATCATTTTAGAGCAATTGGGACACCGATCTCTACGAAATTAAGCTTTATGGTCCACTCAGGGTAGTACTAATATGTGAATTCACATATATAGAAAAATCAGAATACAGAACAGGGGCATTTGATTGTGTGAAGTATTTTAAGTTTTTTTGCTCTGGTAACAAGGCAAAGTGCGGCGTTGAGTTCCGCCACTCAACACGCAATGCCTCCAGAATTTGATATTTAAGCAAAAGGCAAAATTGTATTAAGGTACTCAATGGGAAATCTAATGGGGTAAAGAACGGAATGATAGTACTCTAATCTTTACGTATTTCAAATTTTGTCCATTGCTGACAGACATCGCACAGCAAGATACCCGCGATTTGGAACGATGAAATTAGACTAAATTAAATGACGGTTCCTTGGAGAGTTTAGGAGAGTACTAAACTCTATTATTATTTTTTTATTTCTAAAGACATGCATAGAAAAAGGTTTTTAGTCTTAAGCTTCTCAATTGTGTCGAGTATATGGCTGAAATGTATTATTGCAGTAAGGACAATATTTTCTATGATTGAAGGATCCTCAAATGCGAACTGGCTTGAATTGATTTCAATAGCGTCTGATCTGTCAAATTTTTAAACTACTTCTTTTATGGCCTCAAAATTCTCAGCATAAAGAAACAGCTTTTAACTAAGTTCCCCAGTCCCCACCGTGTTACTATTGGTTTTGGGGATAGTTACTCTTTATATACTTGTACTCGCGATGATGATTTTAATTTTTTTTTTTGTAGAAGATATCAATTTATTGACTATCTTGAACTCGTTTCTGATCTCTTCCGCAACTCCACCTCCTCCACAACGCGTAAGTACTGAAATAAGCACTATCAACGAAAAAAATACCAAAATATGCAATAACGCTACGAAAATAGAATTAAATGCATTTGCATATCCAAACATGCAAATGCATACAATCCGATGTCTAATTATAACAATCATATTTTCACAAATAAGAAAAATATGTTAATAATATTTCCTTACTAGTAATAAATATTTTACATGATTAATTGCGGCTTCGTCCCCGCCGTGAAATAAAATAATATATCTAAGAGTAGAAGGAACTAAGTGTTGTGATTATAGCTAAGAGTCGTTTCTGAGTGTCCGAGGTATCTGACCACAGATACAATGGGTTACATCGCAAATGAAATGTTTAACGAGATGTAACTTTGTATGTACCATCCAGCATAAAAAGAATTTTCAATTTGAACCTTTCGTTTCTAAGATTAGCGAGTTATACCAAGATTTTTTTCAGCTTTATAATATTAAGTATATAACATAATCATGTAATGCTTTTGATGTACAAGCCCATATTAAATTCTCTGTATTAACTGTCAAATTTTTTTTACAGCTTCATCCTTTTCCCCGCTTTTTTTACAGCTTCATAATGTACCACATCGGCATCAATTGGCAGATAATGTACAGTAAATTAAATGTCATAAAGTCATACTGCAATATATTTAAGATAATTTTGTAAAATATTGTAAACAGGAATGATTCGTTTTTAATTATTTTCCTTAATTCATATCGACATTCAAGAAGTGAAAAACAAAACGTCGTTTGTAAATCATAATGACTGAAGTTAAAGCTTAAAGAAAATCCAAATATGTCATGTATTTCAAAATGTATCTATAAATTTTTATTATATTTAAAATATTGTTTATATTCTATTCTATAAATAGAGAACAAGAACACTGGATTCTGTTTACATATAAATTATGATATCATTCTGTATAATAATCCTTGTATATAATATGTAACTTTAAACAGTAATTATTTTTAAAAAAGCCGACACTCACTGACGAGTAGTTTTTCGTCACTTAACCCCGCAAAGTTTTTTCTTATAATTTCCTTTAAAGAACTCATAAGGAATGTGTGCCGCGCCTGTTTACTAACAAGAGGGCTAACAGCATCTTATACAAGAACGTTGCTCAGTAAAAGTACTATGAGATAAATGCAAACGATAAGATAAAATAAGTAAGACGTTTGTATGAGTAGTAAGTACGCAGTTAAATTAATTTAGCAGAAAAGTTTATATTTAAATTAAATTAGACTAGGTTTCGAAATTGTCCATTATTTCAATTTTATATATCAATTTATTTAATTGTACAATTAAATCTCTAAGTGCACAATAAAGTAAAATGATAAATTATTCAATTAATAAATAATAGTTACTTTCAAAAAACGATTTTTCTGTCATTTTTACCACACATTTATCTATCAAATCAAATAAATAATAAAACCGAAAATAGCTCACCTGCCATTTTAAAACACAAAATTCCAAACAGCCACTTTAAAATTAGCACACTTGTTATTCCTCAAAGATTAGAAACGAAACTGAATAAATCTTCCAGAATATTCGCACTGGAATGTTCTCTCGCCATATGTTTTGTATTTCAATGTCGGGATAACAAGAAATGATTGGAAATTCTGTATGCGGTTTTAGTTTTTACCGCACTATTGGTGTTCTAGGAAATTTTACTCAGCAGGAGTGTTGAATGTATATCATCAATTTTATTCATAATTTTATTTAACTTTATATCACTTATTTCTTCATTAATTAAAATCAACACTAACGATCTGCTTCGTTGCTATGGACTGCAGTTTTCCCGGGGGTTGCGCCGCAAGGTGTAATGACCGTATGACGTCACTGGGTTCGCAATAATGAGGTAAAAATAAAAAAAAGAAACATCCTTTCAGTAAGGAAAAAAATAGAATACCTCCATTTTTTTGTTATTATTTTCAACTTTAAATAATTTTCTTGGAGTAAAGTTAAATTACTTTCCCTTATGATAAAATAATACATGTAAAAAAACGCCATCCTACGTTTCGCTGCTGAACTTAGTGTTACATATAAATTCAAGGCGATAAATGTGCCATGTGGGCGCCATGGCGCGTGCCGCTATGACGCCATCGACTAATAGATGGCGTTCAAAAAATATTTTTTTTTATATTTGTAACAATACACATTCTGTTAATGTTTTTTTAATTAAGAATATAATAAAGACTATTTCATTATTTATCATTACATTTTACTAGAAAAAAGTTGTACAACATGCATTAACATAAGATCAGCTTCACGCTGATCACCGCACGCTGTATAATCGGGTAGGCGGCAGAGGGAATCTAGTGGTAAGATACTCCGTTCCCCATTTTCGACCATTGCGTGTTGAGTGGCGGAACTCAACACCGCGCTTTGCCTCGACACCAAAGAAAAAAAAAGAAAATATAAATTTAAATAAATTTATTAGTGCCGGGCACAAATGTGACTATAAACGCGGCTGGTTGTGAGTCCGAACCCCACTCGAGGAGATGAAATATTTATAAAAAAAATAGACTAAAGAAAATATAGACTAGACTACTCAAAAAAATGTAGACTAGATAAAAAACGCATAAACATAAATTTATTTCTAGTGGCTCATTAAAAAAAATGTGGAAAAAATTAAAATGAAAACATAAAATGGAATAAAAAATATATACACAACAAATAAAAGTCGCCAGGAAGAATGTGTTGAAAATATGATAAAGTGAACTTTTTAACAAACTAATAATACAACACGACGACAAAAATAAAGGGCGAAGTGGAAAAGTATTTGGCGAGAGAGACAACACTTAATGAGGCCGTCCACAGATTTCAGTGGTTTAGACGAATTCTTATTTCGAGAAAAAAACTCGTCAACCGTTTCCTGGACTGTGATGTTGAATGATTACTTTTTGATGTTCACATCCTCTGTCAGTAGATACATATTGTTCATTAGGATACGAACTATCCTAATTTACAGTATGTACAGGATACAATATGGATTTAATATCAATTGTATCACATGCAGGATAGCTGACAGTAAAATAATGTTAAGATATTTAAAATGTAACTGTAACTAATATAATATAAGGTCGGGGTCGGGTTTTTTTAGGTATATTTTTTTATTTATTTATAATATATATGTGCAATTTGATCGCTGTCTTGTTGCCATCTTATGGGTAGTGCCATAGTCACATTCCTATAGAAATTTTGATTTCTTCTTTTTGATTGATTAGAAATTTGAGTGTTCACAGTGTTATTTTGAGGTTAACTTTATGCTTCCTAAAGAGTTCTGCAATGACCGAAACAGAAATTAGTAGTATCAGAATTGATAGTTTTACCCGGTGGCAAAAGATATTATGATTTTTCGGACGATTCCTTTCCAAATCCACCATACACTTTGCCACGGTTTGTGAGGCTTGTCCATACTTCGACCATGATGTTTTTGCACATTCTTAAGTAAGTCACGTACTTTTCATCACCCGTAATCAACTGTTTAAGAAATGGTTCGGAATTGTCACGTTTCAACAAAGAATCGCAAATGGAACGCATTAGGTTTCTCTTAGTGAGATCATACTCACCAAATATCAACTTTTTTCTTATACCCAAATATCAACCTTTTTCTTGTACCCAGACTTTCGTAAATTACGTAAAACTGTTTTAAGATCAATAATCTTTTTTTAGGGAGCTTTACACACGTATTGCGGAGTAGGTATAGAGAATGTATATTGTTTAAACCACTGTTCTAAGAACCACTGTAAATATTCTGTTGCTACACAATAACATGCATAATAAATCTATATAGTGGTCCTTTTAAAATTACTTAAATAGTAGACGAATTTATACGAGATAATATTACAATACTATTATTAAATTTTAAGATTTTTTTTACTTTATTTTGGCTTTAATAATATTTGTCTCTTTCATATGAAAACCTACTTAAGCTAATGTCAATATGATTAACTTATTAAATTCGTAATGTTTGTATATCAAAAAACAAATTAAGATTAATACTATAAATGCAGTACGGATTGAAATTCCAGAGAAATAAATATCATAATTTTTTAATATATTATAGTACCGCAACTTTTGTATAGATGGAGGATAGAGGATTGGATGTTTAATTCCTTCTTATGGGGAATATTTATTGGGCTATTGTCAACCCACCTGTCGAAAATGGACAAATAATAAATAACAAAATAATAAAAAGTAGAAACCAGTATAACTTAGTACAAGATTTTTTCTGTATATCCGTCAAAATATTACTGTGAGAGAAAAGAAAAAAGTAAAAATATATATTATTTAACTTAACATCTGTTTACTTCTATTTATAATGTACCTTGAAACTATCACAACAACCGCAAAACACTGAAAGGCAGCAACGACGATATAGTCAACAAAATGACATTGGACTCTCCATTTATGTGTTTTACGTTATAAGGTCAGGGATGAAGATATATAAGTATGTAATATAAAGAGACCTATTAAACATCTAGTTTTAAAACAACCATAACGTTAGTCAGTAGTCTGTAATTATACCTACGTAATTACATAGATTAAGAAATTTAAATAATGTTAAAATTGCTGAAAATATTCGTTTAATTTTAAATCTAAAAATAAGTCAGCTTCACGTCGTATCCAGCTTTCAGCAGGCAGACAGAGGGAAGTTAGTGTAGAAACACTCCGTTTCCTATTGTCCGACGAATTATAGAGTCATTGCGGGTTGAGTGGCGGATTAAAATTTTTAGTTTTGTTTGTAATTTAGAAATAAACATTAAAATAGAAACAAGAAATGAAATCTTCTTTATGTTAGGAGGAAGAGAGTTAAAGTGTTTTTCCTTAAGACGACAAATCTCTTAATGACTAGAATGGTGTAATATTACGTGAGAAATACAATTTCCTATACAACAAAGTACCTCAAAAAATAGACTCGATTATAATGTATTTAGACTCCCGATTACATGTTTTCTAATATGAATATAAAAACATAATTATAGTCACAACAATAGTCAACTTTCTTCGAGTAGCTTCCCTATTACTACTTAAGTAATATTTCAAGCACTTCCTGAATACACTAAAAAAGGTTAACGGATATACTCGTATCAAAGACTTAAGAGTATGTACAATGAATATTTGATTAATAAATTATAACTTATAAGTTCTTTCTCCTTCGTAACATCTGGTGCCTGCCTACTGCATAATGTCGGAGGCCGCCAGTTCAAAGCGTCATGCGTAATTATTTATTTGGTATTTAGATTCTCGAGAAGAACTCTATATTCTAAAATTGTCACAACCAGCCAAAAAACAAGTTTCATTTTGTAAACAATTACTCAAAAAAAAAATACCGAGTTTGAGTCATCAACTACCATCGATTTAGTGCAAAAAATTAGAACAATCCAGTCGAAATTACCCTACTATATATATTAATGTAAATGAAATACTAATTGGCAGAGATCCAATACAGTAAATTATTGTACTCGATGTTATTGACCTTCTTTAATGTATCTCGATCGTGGACAGCAAAAAAGTTTTTTTTTAAATTTTTTTATAGACTTGCATGTTTTTTTTTCTTTTATTGTATTGTATACAGGAGGCCGGTCGTGGCGCAGCGGCACGAGGTGTGACTGCAAAACCGACTGGTTGTGGGTTCGATCCCCACTCGAGGAGATGAAATATTTACTTAAATTTATATTTCCATTTCTTCGCTCTGGTGTCGAGGTTAAGCGCGGCGTTGAGTTCTGCCACTCAACACGCAATGCCTCCAGAATTCGGCAGAAAGTGGGGAACGGAGTGTCTTAACACTAGGTTCCCTCTGCCTACCCTGCTGTGTGCGGGATATAGCGTGAAGCTAATTTATTTTAATTTATTTTATTGTATTATATATGTATTAAAGAATTTTTTTTATATTAATAGTATTTCTACTAGGCCGTATAGCAGTTTACCAAACCGTTGTTGAGGTTACGGGTTCAAATTACACATAACGTATTGTGTTTCACATCCAAACATATGACATTGGAATGTATATTTAAAGTAAGGTGTGACATTACTTCCATAAAAGAATATTTTCAAAGTTTTTTTTTTGTTAACAATATGATATAGGACGACGAGGAGGACATGTGGAGATATATATTTAAAGCATCTAAAAGGCAACTTGCATTACATACATGGCCAAAGAATTAATGAAACACGTTAACTGCTCTAGATTGACCTTATAAGCTATATCTAATATGTAAATTACAGGGCGCCTAAATACCCAGCGCTCTACTGACATTATCACGACTATCATATCACATAACCATTATTTCATAATAACTAAAATGTCGACATGCTACATCTTTTTTTTTTGTTTTTTTAGCACGCTGTATCTCGAACATAGGCAGGCAGAGGGAACCTAGTGTTGAGACACACCGTTTCCTTCTTTAAGCCGCATTTTGCAATACACTGTGTGTTGAGTGGCGGAACTCAATGGCGAAAAGAAAAAAAAATCCTCGAGTGGGGATCGAACCCACAACTGAAGCGTTACAGTCACATTCTCATACCCTGCGCCACGACGGCCTCCAATAAATCCTATAGTTAATTATACAATTTAGATAATCCACAAATTAGTGAAATAAAAGAGGCCAGTCGTGGCGCAGCGGCACAAAGTGTGACTGTAAAACCGACTGGTTGTGGGTTCGATTCCCACTCGAGGAGATGAAATATTTACTTAAATTTATATTTCCATTTCTTCGCTCTGGTGTGGAGGCAAAGCGCGGCGTTGAGTTCTGCCACTCAACACGCAATGCCTCCCAGAATTCAGCAGAAAGTGGGGAACGCAGTGTCTTAACACTAGGTTCCCTCTGCTTACCCTGCTGTGTGTGGGATACAGCGTGAAGCTGATTTTAGTGAAATAAAGGCTAAAATTAGGTAAGATAAGGTCATGGCCGGGGAGTATTAATGAAAATTTCAAAAGGGCCTCTTAAGCCTGTACTTAGGTCACAAGTTCTACTAACTGCACCGAGCTCCGAACACCAAACTTCAATACGGTGAGCTTGGTCCTAAGCTTGGCCTAAGTTAAATTTATGATAAGCTAAGTGTTTTATCTCTAAGATATTTAAAAGAAATAATTCATACATAAGAAAAATTATCACCGTAAATAAAAAAAGTAATTTCAAATAAAAGCTGCTGTGTAAGAGTGTGAAGCTGATTTAATTTGATTTAAAAAATAAAAGGTAAAATAGTCTATAGACGCTCATTTAAATGATTCCACATCATTTTTTAAAGTCATTAAGAAGAATCCTTAAAATGTGTTTGTTACGGTCCAATGAAATATCATCACGGAAATCTTTGTATCGAAACCGACGACTATAAACACAATTAATGATATACTAAATTATGTAGAACGAAACGTAAACATTTTTAAGCATATCTCATTTTATTGTCTCAACCTAGAGAACGGGACTAGTTCATTTTATCCTTTAGTTATAAAAATGTGAATAAAATACAGTAGAAAATAACGATACATCACGTCTCCAATGTTACATCGTAGTGGCGCAGTGGATCAGCATTTGACTGTAGGCTAGGTCGTGGGATCAACTCCAATTCGGGGCATGAATTATTTTCATTTCCCCATTCTAGTAAAGTGAAGTGTGACATTGAGTTGTCACTCAATACGTAATTACCGAATTCGGGTAAAAAATTCGAGAGTAGTTTTGTGACACTGTGTTTTCTCTGTCATACTATGAAGGTTAAACCTGTATATGTTACCCAATACAAATGTTTTTATACAGAAGACAACGAAATAAATAAAATCAAATAAATCAGCTTCACGCTGTATCATACACACAGCAGGGTAGGCAGAGGGAACCTAGTGTTCTCCGTTCCCCACTTTCTGCCGAATTCTGGAATCATTGCGTGTTAAGTGGCAGAACTCATGCCGCGCTTGATGGAAATATAAATTTTATCTCCTCGAGTGGGGATCGAACCCACAACCAGTCGGTTTTACAGTCACACTTCGACTGGCCTCGAACAAATATAATAAAAAAAAGTTTCGGGGTAAAAATTGCAAATTGTTTCACTTCGACTTCAATAATATAAATTGTTATCGTTATTGTTCCAGTTTATAAGCTGCTATACAGATTTTATTGAATATTTTTACCGCCATTAAGAGGTTTCTTTTTTTATCAAATTGTGTTTATTATTATAGCTGTATACATCTTATTTCAATATATGAAACGGATTTAGAATTTTTCCCGTTATTTCTTCTGTTTTAAATATTAAATAATATTACAGAGAAAAGTTGGTTGTACTGAAATGTAAACGTAAACGACTAATTAATAGGTTAGAGTGTAGAGGAGCACTAAGAAATCATCGAAATTCCTAAGGAAATACACGATTTCTTTTTATTTTTCGTCTGAAAGTCTACATAACACAATAACGTACATAAAAAATATAATAGGGATGGATTTCATCTCTTCATAAATGTCAAAACATTCATAATTTTATTATATAAAAAATTGTCATATTTCACTGGGTCTTGTACAACACATACCACGTGTCCATGTAAGGCATGTTTTCGATTGACCTTCCGCAGTTGAATGAGTCAGCCGGCCTTTTTGGGTGATAGCATTTTACTCATTGTGAACTGATGTAGTAGCGAGATTAAGATAACACGTAATCTTTATATTTCATCTGTATTTAAAATGTTCACCACAAGTTAAATAGAACTTATAATAAGCTAAAGGAGTTTAAAAGATCAACACTAAGAGATATTGTATATAAAAACAGCTTCACGCTGTATTATTTTATTAAATAATTCTTTTGGATGTATCCATAAAGAAAAATATATTTTCTAAATGTTTCGACCAGACCATTAGTTATAAGAAGTTATGAGATGTATATTAAATAGGTATATACAGTAAGCATATTTGACATTTTATTTGCACATAAGAATGAAAAAATAAGTGATATGGAGCCTGCAAAAGGTGTAGTAACAAAGAATGTCAATAAGAATAAACAAGGCAAGGGATTAGTATAAAACCCATGAAATGCACCATCCCTACTTATAAAGCTCTTCTGGTACTGAGCGACTGACAGACAACGCACATACAAAACTACTGGACTTGGAAAGTTGAAATGCTTTGAAAGTTGGTTAGGGGATGTGGGGGATCGCTAAGAGAGGATTCCTACGGAATCATGAAAAACGGGATTTTCTTTTTTTTAAAGACCATACAAACAATGTGGGCGACGTCTAATAGATTATAAAAGATCTTAAACACACCGACATAGCTAACTCTTTAAGGAAGTAAGAGTGCTAGTAATTGTAACTCAATGCACATACTAGAATATTACAATACATTTTACTCTTTGTTCTCGGCTGCATAATTCCACAGGGTGGTCTCTGCCTCCTGGTATTATAAGTACGCACGTAGATTGCAGAAGCAACACTGATTGAAGTCTCTACCTATCGGAAAAAACGTCAAAACATATAGATTTTTTTTCGGCTTGACGCTGTATTCCGCACACAGCAGGGTAGGCAATGGGAACCTAGTGTTAAGATACTCAGTTCCCCATTATTGAAATAGTATATTTAAACATATTAAGCCCTCAACAGTCTTTGAGCAGCATTACTATAATACATAAACTTTAAAATATTTATATATAGAACATCTATAGATAGCGGTAAGGATAACTAATAAACGGCGTGTACCTTATTAATACAGAGTACTTAAAGGACAGAGCCTTACATACAATATCTGATGATGATCTAGGAATACATAATTTATATGTCAATCAATATATTAATTGGGTTATAGGAGTAAGAATATTAACGGAGCTGCCATATTTAAGTACCTGCATATCATATTAATTATATTATTGTTAGCTTGTGCTTAGAACTAGTCATTGATTTTACGCGACGGTTGTGGGTTCAGATCCTAATTGAAATGAAAAAGATGTACCGATTTTCTTTCATTTTAGATATCTTATTACGTATCAATCGAGAATTTGATTAAACTCTGGTACAATACAATAATAAACTAATATATTATAAATATTAATATTTATTAGTTGTAAATTATTAAAAGTATTATACAGAGTGGAAGCATCAGCGCTCCTTTTACGGGAACAGCATATAGGATAAAATATTTTACCTAAAGAAATCCTATTTCTATGCTTATGTCTTCTTCGTTAAACGAAATCAAAGACAACAATTTTAGGACAACATTTCGACCAACAGTTCTTAAGATTAGCGCGTTCAACCAAACATTTTTTTTAACTCTATAATTTTAGTATAAGTAGAAATGTAGATATTAGCTTTACAAAAATATATAATAGCACATCGTATTTATCACATTCGTAACGATGACAACAATGCTAAGCCATCTGTTATATAACGCGACCTTACAAAGGTTATTTACAATTTACACGTTTAAAGTCAATGAAAACAAGTTTTCCATTATAACCAGAATTTTTCAAATTCTTTCCAAACTTATAGTAAAAATTAATTTGTGATATATTTTAGTATAAAATAAAAAATATGTAAAATTTTCTTTATAATTATTTACAACTCTACAATGTATAATAAATAAAATAGAATTTAAAATAATACTTTGCGTTATTTAAAATGTTTGGATTTCGGTTGAAAAAGTGCCTTATATTCAAGCGCAATAACATACGAATGTAAAAAAAGAGCTGCATTTCTTCCTGCAGTATTACACACTCAGTTGAGAAAATTTAACTGTAGAAGCCTAGCCTGTGTAGTGTTGTTTGTATAAATATTTCCGATCCCAAAAAATGTGGAAGACGGCTGACGATAAAAAAATCTTTAACACAAAATAATATTCCTAAAGAAATATTAAATCAACTTTACAATGTATCTCGCACAAAGCAGGGTAGGCAGAGTGAACGTATTGTTAAGACACTCCGTTCCCTACAATCTGCTAAATTCTGCAGGCAATGCGTGTTGGCGGAACTCAACGCCGTGCTTTCTTCTTCACTCCAGAGTGAAGAAATGGAAATATAAATTTAAATAAATATTAATATTCATATTAGGTCATAGAACAAAACAATAAACAAACACTGTTCAACCTTGCAGCGACATACGTAATTGCTGTAATTAATACTATAAATTATGAACAGAAGGCGTAAAATATGAATAAACTGTATTTTTAAAATTCCGAGTAATACGATGGTAACATGTGGTGTGCGTCCTTAACTTGTTGTGAATCACTGTATGAGGCAAACCTTGCAGCAGGGTCAATAGTAACTTACATATAAATGCTTATTATGATGAAAACGAAATTTCTAAGAAACAGACTAAGTAACACTACGAATGGTGAGTGTCTCAACACTAGGTTCCCTCTGCCTATCCTGCTGTGTGCGGGATACAGCGTTTAATTTTATTCTTTTTTTGTTACTATTATATAGCAAATCGATATTTTTTTATACTAATAACGTAAAATTGGTCAAGATCTTGTCAGTTATTCCATTAATAATGCTGATACAATGTTGAGAACGACCTAGCTGTCCATTTAAGTAAACATGGGTAAAGCAATTACAAATGCGCTCTTGAAACGAGAAATCAAACAGGTTATAAATACAACTTGATCTAAATAAAACATCCAGATAATATCAACTTCACGTTTTATCCCGCAAATTGCAGGGTATTCAGTGAGAAATTAGTGTTAAGATACTCCGCACTCCGCACGAATTCAACACAACACAATGTGTGTTGAGCGGCGGAACTCAACGCTGCCGTACGTCTTGTTAGAGCGGAGTAATGAAAATAATTAATTACCACGAATAGAGAATGAACCTACAGCCGTCGTGCTTACAGAGAAACGCTGTTCCATTGCACCACGATGGTCTCATCGAGATAATTAAATATTATTATTAAAATAGAAATTATTTTGTGTAAATAAATAATAGGGATCAATTCAATTAGCTGACGTAGCTGCCATGACCACATGTGTTGACATGTGAGTTAGATAACAACCACTTATGCTAGCATTTCATTGATTATATTTTGCTTGGTATTTTTGCTTTAAAAAAAAACAAACCAGGAATTATTAATTAATTTGACATTAGGTAGCTGATTTAAATGTATGCAGATAAAAAAGTGATAAAAAATAGTACCTACATATACATATCTACTTAGTTATTTTTTCTTTTCTTTTAAACAAAATATTTAAAATGTAATAGGCTAAGCATGAGGAAGTTATAGATACAGCATAGTTTTTTTTTTTTTTTTTTAATAATGTTAACGTTATTTTTTTCCTTTTTGGATTAATGTTGTTTTATACAAATATTTTCAACATTCTATTCAAATACAAAAAGTCTTATTTCTATAATTTATTTCAATTATACTGTAAATGAAATTGTTTACAATTTAGACGTTCCTTTTGTATGGATAACACACTTCAGTGCATACAGGTGTGTATGGGCTTTAAACATTAAAGACTATAAAATTAGCGTATGTTATAAACATAAAATGTTTGTTAAGTGTTAAACAAAAAGTTATGTTTACATAATAAACATTTAATAGTCTATTGAGTTTTCTACATAAACTTGCTTATTACGTTACTCTTACCTTTTTTAGTGACGATGCGAAGTGAAAAGAAGAACAAATCTTCCATCCAAGAATTGTATATTAAAAAGATATTTAAATAAAGGTATAAAAAATATATACCACTACAACAATATAAAAGTTAAGAATTATCGTCTTAACTATTTCACAAAAAACCCAAATGTTCCTAATTATATTTATTGTAAAAAAGTTCTTTTTAATTTCAGAATTTCAATATATTTCACTTTAATAAAAGCTATTACGAAAATATTTTTGACGACCAGTCAAATATACACCATACAGTCGTGCCAAGTTAGATAATATAATAAAACATAACATCTAAAATAAAACAACTGTGTACTCCGTACACAAAAACAACAGCTACAACAGCTCATTCAATATAAAATAAATAAACACAAAGGTGCTATTCATTAATTGATACTATACTCTGCCGTACCGTACATACATACTTATAATAAAAATAAACCTGCCGGATGGTTAAATGAAACGGTGAGTGAATGCAATCTTTAGTATCTCGAACACGTGCGCTACTGTACATATCGTAGTAAACAAACACTATCTTGTGAGCCATCCATTCCAGCTCAGAACACTCTATTAATATAAAATTAATAAATATTAAAAAAAAAATACTCACAGCCCGGCGATATTCCGTTCTCCTTCATAGCGCAGCGAAATGGATAATAAGTGCCTGGCATCACCTTGCCGTACATTGTCCGATCCATCTTGGACCAATCGCGTAGCCGATTATTAAATTGAGACACCCACGGGAACAACACTACGTTAGCGCACCATAATCACAGCCTACTACTAATTAGTATAAACAAAATACTAGAGAAAACAAAAATGGAAAAAATCCCTAAAATTTTGACAGCACTATTCAAATTGATTATATGAATGCCGTAAATGGAACTGAAGCAATTTTAATGATATGAAATGTTACCAATATATTCGTATCACCTGTCGATAAGTTGTGTGATAAGTGAGTGACAGTGTCAAGAGGGCGAGGTCGCGGCGTGCACCGCGCACTAGCAGAGTATTCGTCAACGCGTCCCAGCCACAACTAAAGAGTCGTGGCCGCGGTGCCGGCGTATGCGCAGGCCACTCCAGCCATACCGGCTGAAGATTATTTATAGTGGACTTGACCACAAATCAGATGCCTCCGTCAAAATATTTATACTAACTAATGTCAGTTAAGGGTAGTTTTATTCCGAAGCTGTCTTATAAAACAAAAATAATTTTAAAAAAATAATTTAAAACATCGATATGTTAGATGCACGCCCCTTTTTATATTTTATACGATATTTTATCATCAAATTTTATACGAAAAATGAGTATTTTAATTAATTTAGTTCCACCTGGTGGTGGTAAGTAATTAAAAACGTTTATGAGAAGTCATTTAGTCAAGCGATAGATCAAAGTGGCGTAGCTTTCGTTCTAATGAACGTCGTAAAGTTGTGGGGAAATTGAGAAATGTCACGAGTAGGGAAGCGCGGAAGCGTGCGACTCGTGCACACCGTGTAGAGTGTAGACGGATGTGTTTGACATAGAGAGATTTAGCGATAACCGTGAAATTAAAAAAAAACAGCTTCACGCTTTTTCACGCACCGAACTTAGTGTTACGTGATACACCGTCCCCAGTTTCTATCTAATTTTGAGTATCAAGAGACATTGCAATTTGAGTGGCGGAACGCAACGCCGTACTACTTTATCTTGTTACCAGAGCTAGGAAAATTAAACAGATTTTATTACCCCTAGTGGGAATCAAACTCACAATCGTCACAATTATAGTCACGCAAATTAACAAACCGAGAATTTAATTTAGTATATACACAGTACCTACTCTAAGAATAAGTAAGCACTGGTTTTATTAAAATTCACGTAGAGTCTTCTACATTGTACAATTGCAATCAATAATATTTTTAAACATTTTATATTTCAAATTTTTCTTTTAAAACACACTAAACTAAATTTATCTCTTTGCCGTAAAGGAATTCGTTTCACAAGTATACCAGGCCCGGTTTCATGAAATATAGAGGGCTTCAATTTTTAGAATTCCCTTATAGATTGATAGCTTTATAACCACTCGCACCCATACTTTGATCATTAAATCGACACTAACGACCTACTTGTGTTTTAGATTAATTTATTACTATTTTGGATCTGTCTATGATATCCGATAACTAAATCTGACGTACGATTTATCTAAATATAAGTAGTACCTTTGAGGCCAGTCGTGGCGCAGTGGCACAAAGTGTGACTGTAAAACCGACTAGTTGTGGGTTCGATCCCCAATCGAGGAGAAATATTTACTTAAATTTATATTTCCATTTCTTCGCTCTGGTGTCGAGGCAAAGCGCGGCGTTGAGTTCTGCCACTCAACACGCAATGCCTCCAAAATTCGGCAGAAAGTGGGGAACGGAGTGTCTTAACACTAAGTTCCCTCTGCCTACCCTGCTGTGTGTGAGATACAGCGTGAAGCTAATTTATTTTATTTATTTATAAGTACCTTTTAAGCAATATTATTTTATTTTCACGTTAGATAAATGATGATAGCATTACAAGTTATGTAACGCCATACAATAGTAGTTTAATATTTAAATAAGCACCAGCTGACGCTCGAGCTCGAGCTCGAGCAATATTGTCATATTGTCGAGCTCGAGCTCGACAATATGACAACAATATTGAATTATTTATTATATATTCATTAGGACACGCGAATAATTACTTCATACATTGGTGCTACTTTTAAATATAGCGTTGACTAAATTGTTAAAATTGCGTTTTTCTATATATTTTTTCTTATAAAATAAATATTATTGAAAAAGGTGTGTTTAGATATAGCTAACGTTAGTTAGATATGCGCGGCGTTGAGTTCTGCCACTCAACACGCAATGCCTCCAGAAACACTAGGTTCCCTCTGCCTACCCTGCAGTATGCGGGATACAGCGTGAACCTGATTTATTTATTTTATTTTATTTTAGATATAGCTACAAATCAGGATTCAGGACTTTACGTATTGATATGCGTGTGTCAATATAATACGAACTGCACTTATATGAATTGTTAATCTAAACAGGCCAATACGAACTGCAACTCATATTAAAGACCGTGATGGTACAACAGCAAAGCATCTGACTGTAAAGGCGACAGTTGCGGGTCAGATTCGCACTCTGGGGAATAAACTATTTTCATTTCCTCGTTTTTGTAATGCAATAGAGGTCCCATCACGCAAACGTTTTGGAAATTGAGCGGAGAGTGGTAAATAAAGTAGCTTAACAGGAGATTCTCTCTGCCTACTCTACTATATGCGGCATGCGTAACCGGGCTCAAACCGGGACGTCAGTTTTTTTATTTTTAATTCATAGTTTAAATTGTTTTTGACTATTGTGTTTAAAAGGTAATAGTTGACTTTTAAATGCTTATTTTCGTTTTTGGTGTACCGTGTATTTTTCGTTCTATTCAGTTTTTGGGTGTGACTAGCAGCAGAAATAAAAATTTAGTGATTTCGTTTTTCATTTAGGGTATATTTGACAAAAAAAAATGGTGCTTTCGTTTTTTGTAGACTATCCATTAACTTATCTTTTGACAATAGCGTATCGCGATAAGCGCCGTGAAACATGATTCGTCCGACGGCCATTTCGAAAAACAAGACATTGAACGTCCCCGTGCTATGTTTCGGGACTGGGGACACCAGGTCACACAAGCGAAAAACGAGATGGTTCCGTACAAAACAGAATATCTGGCCACGTAAGGCATGCATTTGTAAATCTTATACAAAAATATTCCTTAAATATATAGACATAAATGTTTTCATTTAAGCAACAAATAAGAAAAATATTTTAGCAACAAACATTACATATACAGAAAATACTTTCCAGAATCCACTTTATCAACGTGAACGTAGCTAATTGAAACAACAGATAGAAACTTTACGATGCGTTAGTTTACGATGCGGCCATTGTTCACGGGGCTTTAATAAGGAAGTCAATATTTGTGGGCTCGTGGAGCGGCCGGTACTAACACAACCCACTTGTGAGGCAAATAGGAAAATGGGCGAGTGGATGCAATTTTCACCTCCGCAGTAAAGTTACACAATAACAAATTACGTTGTTTTTTTGTTTATTTAAGTACGAAATTCAAACAAACCTTTTCGATATGACAAATTAAATCAACTTCACGCTGTATCCTGCACACAGCAGGGTAGGCAGAGGAAACCTAGTGTTAAGACACTCCGTCCCCTACATTCCGTCCAGTTCCGGAGGCATTGCGTGTTGAGTGGCGGAACTCAACGCCGCGCTTTGCCTCGACACCAGAGCGAAGAAATGTAAAAAAAAAGTAAATAATTATTTCATTTACTCGAGTGGGGATCGAACCCACAACCAATCGATTTTACAGTCACACAATGTGCCCCTGCGCCACGACTGGCCTTCTTTTCAATATGAAGTCTCAATAATTAAATGAAGATAAAATTAAATCATCTTCACACTGTATCCTGCACACAGCAGGGTAGGCAGAAGAAGCCTAGTGTTAGGATACTCCGTTACCCAGTTTCCGCCGAGTTCTGGAGACATTGCGTGTTGAATGTCGGAACTCAACACCGCGCTTTGCCGCGACACCAGAGCGAAGAAATGTAAACTTATATTTTCATTTCGTGTCGTAACTTTAAAAATATCTTGTTAACCTAAACAATAAAAAAATTTGTGAAATTTAAAATTTTGTACTCATGTATTTTAAACAAGAGATTATTTTTTATCATAGAACGTTACCTTACAAAATTTCTATTGTAAGTAACTTAAAAGCAAAATAACGATTTTGTAATTAATTAAAGAAAAAGAATTAGTTCTTTTATTAATAATATCAATATTATTATTTTAACGAGCTACTTAACAGGTCAATGTGGCGAAATGCAGTCTAGACTTACAGATGGAGTGTCTTTGAAGAGCTGCCAAGAATACCCAAAACAACGATCAAGGGTAGTTGTTATATTACTGATTAACATGCTAAATACTGATTAACATTTGTAAATCGGATTGAAATATCATAAATAATAATAATTAAAAAAAAGATAATATTTTATCTGTACGGTAAACAGTTAGTGTTGTTCCCTTTAAACACTTTTAGTGCTAACAATTGTTTAAACATCACTATAGAAATTTAACAAAGAATTTGTTTACCGATTTTTTTTTTAAATATTGTATTTACGGTTTACTTGCGCGTGGCACGCGTCTATCTGACAGAGAACGTAGAATGTAACTCATCGGAAAATGGCCTGTGACGTGACGTGACGCAATGGATATTCGCAGGCATACTATGGCTATAAAATAAAAGATTTCTGATAAAAAAAGTTTACATAAATACTATAAAACAAAGGGCACAAAGTGTAACTGTAAAAGCGAGTGGTTGTGGGTTTGATTTCACTTGAAGAAATGAAATATTTATTTCCGTTTCTTCTCTGTGATGTCGAGGCAAAGCGCGGCGATGGGTTCCGCCGATCAACACGCAATGCCTCCAGAATTCGGCGGAAAGTGGGGAACGATGTTTCTTAACACTAGGTTCCCTCTTCACATCCTGCTGTGTGCGGAATACAGCGTGAAGCTGATGTACTTTAGCAATATATTTTTTTATGTTTTAAGAATTATAATTCAAAATGAAGTCAAAAAAAATAAGCTTAGGTACTGCTGTTTCTAGAAGAATACCAGGCAATTCTGTACCGATGATTCAGGTGAGTTTAAAATAGAATTTTTATTATCTCGCTAAACAGACTGATGTCATTCCGACATATATGTTTTACTGTTAAGAAGAATGATTACAAAACTAGAATATACATATAAACATATTTATAAAGTTTTCTATATCGAAATGCAATAAAATAATTTCATAAGATCATTTAATAAATATCGTTCTAATATTAAAAATGGGAAAATTTGTGAGGAAGGATATATTTATTGTATATATGTATGTTTGTTACTCTTTCTAGTACTATGCCTGCCTATGCCTGCCTACTATTCGCGAGAAAACTACTGGACGGATTTGGAGGAAACTTTACAGTAATATAGGTCATACATCAGAATAACATATAAGTTACGATTTGTGATGATTTTATGTAATTTTATGCGTGATATAACGATACATGACATGTAATCTGGCCGAATAGAAATTTATAATATATTAATCTATACCTTAAATAAAACTGTAATTCATCGACATCTGTACTTGGAATATATACGAGAAAATCGAGGAAAATAATTTGGAGCATTTATATACGTTTTTTCAGGATAGCTTCTAAAAACAGTATAAGAACCATGATAACAAATTCTTTCATAATTTTTCTGTCATTAAATCGATGATGCCACGGTGACGTGTAAAAGTGTCTGTCCATACGTAATAACTGTGGTTATGATTTCCACTCAGGAAATATTCGGGAATTTAAAAAAAGTAAGAACGGAGTAATTTATTCTTAGTTTTTTTATACTTTCCTTTGGCATTAAGTTTAATTATAATGAAGGATAGTTTTTTGCAGCAAGCCAGCGCGTACCATCGAAATAGTGTCCAAAAAGCAAAATATATAATAAACATATTACAGGCATAGTACTAGAAAGGATAAGAAAATGAGGTAGGCGTGTCGCATATATTTATTTCAACACGGTCTAACGAAGGCGAACGGAAGATAATCAAGCTAATTGAGCCAAGGGACTTATTACTAATATTATCATCGTATGTCACGGATTTAGGGGACATGGGGGTGGAGTAGGTATTAGTGTGGATAATCAATTAAAGCTTGAAATAAAATTTAAACGTAATACACGTTTGATGACACGTGTCAAATTTAATTTGCTTGATATTTTTTACAACTTTACGCACCGCCTAAATGCCCCCATGTTATGTATTGCAGTACTCATCGCCGCGCTTTCTTTTCTTAAGAAAAAAGAAAAAAATTAAATAATTTATTATCTCAAATGGGAATCGACCCACAATCGTTGAATTTAGTGTGCCGCTGAGTCACGACGGCTAGAAACGACGGCAAAAAATATATCTCTATACGTAACCATTATTTTTGCTTCAATTGAACTATAATACCACAAGCTTTTTGTATAAACAAACGTGATATTGGACGCGTAAATTTTTATATAATTTTATTATTCGGAAAATACAAACCATTTGTACGTGTATTGTTTAAATATTTTATCCACAGTGCATCAATAATGTAGTAAGTACTTAAAATAGCTATTTTATTGGCAAAATCACACGATTTTTCTTATACATTTTAGTGGAATATTATAAAAGGCAAAACTTTTATTTAACTACTGCGTTCTATTGGTTATTCGCCTGTAAAGTCTGTTTGTTCGTTTAGCTTCATGCTGGGTCCCGCACATAGCAGGGTAGGCCAAGGGAACCTATTAAAACAATTGCGTTCCCAATTTCCGCCGAATTAAAAAAGTACAATGTATGGCTTTGCATTTGTAGTTTCTACTCATATTAGCTCTTGCTTTCTACTGTTCAGTTATCTATCTGTCTTCCAGTAGTATCTTTTAAGTAAAAGTTCGTCATGTGACATAATCTATTATATATATACTATTAAAATGAGAATTATTCCCACTGCAAATTGATAATTATAAAAAAAAATTCAATGATTGTTTTGTTTTTATGCTTGGAACCCCATAATCACCACCAACCATCATATTCTGGGTTTCCTAGTTAAATTTTACTTTTATTTTTTTCTACAGTTTATCTTAGTTCATTTTTACTTCCAAAATTCAATTAAGGAATATCTATTAATTTAAATGAATACAGTAAATATCTTATTTCTTGTGTTTTATACTTATTTATTCTTGTAGTTGGGTCATTAAGGCTTTTTATGATATTGCTAGTAAAGCTACCCCACCTAGCTTTGACGGTGGTCATTAATCATGTCAATATAACAGATATCCAGGTAATAATGATAAATGCAGCAAAGACGAGTGATGTAAAAATATGTTTTTGTTATATGTTTAATATTGTAACATATATTTTCATTTTACTTTCTTTTTTTTTAGCTTCACACTGTATCCCTCGCACAGCAGGGTAGGCAGAGGGAACCTAGTGTTAAGACACTCCGTTTCCCACTTTTTGCCGAATTCTGGAGGCATTGCGTGTTGAGTAGCAGAACTCAACGCCGCCCTCGACACCAAAGTGAAGATATGGAAATATAAATTTATGTAAATAGTTCATCTCCTCGAGTGGGGATCGAACTCACAACCAGTCGGTTTTACAGTCACACTTCATGCCACTGCGCCACGACTGGCCTCATTTTACTTTTAATAACAAATATTATTAAAAATTGACAACAGTGTGATATTTCACTGTCCATAAATACATTTATTGTGTAATATTTATTTAGAAAACATATAAAAAATTTGAATGTAGCAACATAGTTTCTAAGTGAGTATTTTTCTTTCCTAAGTGTGGAATAACACTTAAAAAATGTTAAAAATATTTATTGTGTATTTTAAGTTAAGTTAGTTATATTAAGTTTAATTAATGTAATTAACTTTTTAACAAAAGTATGATAAGACCTTCAAGATAATTTAAAAACAAGAACTTCATTAAAGACACAACTTTAATTAAAATATTTTTAAATGAAGCAAGTATTTAAGAAACTCTTTTAAATTAATGAACTATAATCATAATATTTATAGACTCATAATTTAAGTACTAGAAATACATTTACGAAGAAGTAAGCTCTAATAGTAATCTAAGATATATTGACCAAGAAATAAAAAATATTTGGAATATGTTATGGAATAAAGTATGGATTTATTCCTTAACATATTCCAAATGTTTTAAAGATGAAATAGATATGGTACGTAACAAAAGCCTGAAGGAATTGTTACGTACCCTATGTAATAATGTAGTGTCTCACTGCAATAATGTTGTCACTTGTCAGTATAATCCCCAATCAGAGTACAAAAATGTTAATTTCTCCACACAGGTATTAATTTCAAATTCAGACATAAAAAGGGGAATGGAATCTTTTGACTCTAGGTTTGTCTCCAATTACCCTACTTTGCAGTTGCTGTGAAGCTGCTATACTGAAAGCTTCTGTATTTGATATTTTTTTACATAGAAACATTAATAAAATTTGATATGGTTGCAGTTAAGAATAATAAAGAAAATGTCCAACATATTTTTCCCACATTTAGCCTATTGTTTTGTTCTGACTAAAAATATATATGTATCAAAAAAGTTAAAAAAATTAAGAAAAGAAAAAATTAAAGTGTTTTTTTTAGAAAATTTGTATTATTTCATAAAATAATTAAAATATTTTTTAAACATGACTAAAATGAACTATAATTTAAGTCGCAATTTTTGTATTTTCTGTACTGCTTTGTCATCATGTGGTCTAAGTAATAATTTAAATGGTACAAAGTCTCCCAATGCAGAACCAGGTGGTGTATTTGTTAGATTTTTAAGTAGACAATAGCTAAAATAATTACTATTTAATGTGTGACATTAAAGAACAACATAAGCTATGATCTAATCCAGAAAAATCCTACTGCAGTTTACAAAACAATCTATATTAAAAACTAAAAAAAAATTAAACTGTGTTACTAATAAGCAAAATATAACTTAAAGATTCAATTTAGAACACTTTTTATGCAATCCTAACTATAATTAATTAATTATATGTTTTTTTAATAATTATATGATTGTTTTTAATACATTTCTAAAAAAGTATTTTTCTTTCTTAAGTATGGAATAGCTTTAAAATTGTTAAAAATATGTAATAAGTAGCATTGTATCTTGCCAAATGATAATTCTAAGTAATTAAGTATCTTTGGATAGCAGAAATTTGTAAAAACTCCTACTACTAATCCTACAGAGATGCTCAGAATACAAATAAGTTGTAATACACTTATAAGAATTTAGACATAGTTTGATGATAACATATGGCTTAATGGTGATAGGTTTTCAATTGATGCCAACAAAATAAAACTTAATATTATAAAAGGCTTAATAAAAAATCTAATAACAATAATCTTCATTGAAATTAATTTTGTTTTTCAGATTCAAACAAAAAATACCTTCAAAATTATTAGGTATACGATATCACACAACATGATAACATATCTAAGTTATTATTTAAATAAGTCTTCCAGTAAATTACTATTTAGCTAATGTACCATCAGAAATATATCACAAATGTATTAGAAATATTTATTAAGCAAAAAAATTAAATCTTATATGGATTAATTATTAAAAAAAATTAGAGTTCAAAGAGAATAATACCAAATAAATATAAAAAAAATGTATTGACATCTATTTATAGCAAACAAAAATGATTTCATTTCTAAATAACACACGTCATTACGTAGCAAACCAAACAGGTTATATGATGATAACAAGTCACTTACCTAAGTCATCCATTGTAATGTTTCAAGACACTTTATTAAATCGGAATATCAAAACAAAATGTATTATAACATAACGCAGAAACACAGATAGTTTTCAATAATTATTTTGATAAGATTTTACACCTAATTAATGAAAAATAAACTATAAAATATAATCCAAATATGGCAAATTATTTGAAGTTGGCACAATTGTCAAAATGTCACAGCTACGAATTTGGGGCTTTTTGACATCAGTGTTTATTAAATTGCCGGTTCACTTAACGGCAGTGGAATCAAAACTATTATTTTTAATCAAAAAATGATGTATTTTTAAAACCCGCTTGTAAAGCTGAAATTTAGTTGTGAGATATAAGCTTATACATTATAATGCACATTTCTTGAAGGGACATCAATAAACTACCCCTTAAACATTTAAAAAAATTGAATTAACTAAAAATGTGTTTATACGGACAATTACAATTAGTGAGAATAATGATAAACATCTAAAAGAAAATAACGCTGTGTGGCAGTTCTCTTAAAATTGTTATTTTTAACCAAAAAATTTTCATTTTTTAATCAGCGTGTAAAGCTGAAAATTTGCTGTGGGATATAAGCTTGGATATTATAAAGCACCTTTATTGAAGTGGCATCTATGAACTACCCTTATTTATTTAAAATAAAATCGCAACAGTTGTATGAGTACGGACAATGACAATTAGTGTAGAAAAATGATAGGAGCAACTGAAGGAAAATGATGATGTGGTGTGGTGTGGTGACCAACAATGATATATATGCAAAGAATTGAAAAACGCTACAGGTCTCTACGTACTTCTTTCACCTCGTCCACTGTCATCAACATCTTCGTACTTGTCCTCTGGGGCGTCCTCATGGTTTTTAAATGACCTTCCTCCAGTATCTTTGACGCTGTGTTTTCGAAGGTCAACCGAGGTCTCCCCCTATCTTTGTTACCGCTCACTTTTCCTTCATAAATACATTTTTTATTATGGTAGTTCCTATTGATGTTTAAATTAAAGTCTCAGTTTTATGTATAGTGTGTTAGCAAGATACAGTACAGGTATCTTTATTTTTTTTATCTGTGGTAACAGTCTAATGACAAGAGAAACTTGTATATTGGTATTTACTATCGATTAGTAAAATTTTTGGGCAATAAATACGCCCAGTTCTGTGTTTTATTATATATTTCATACATAAAACTTTTTAACTAAGATGAGTAACACAGGAGAACAACTGACTTTGGCGAGAGATATAAAGAGAGCTATAGAATTATTAGAAAAACTTCAACAAAGTGGTGAAGTGCCAGCAACAAAATTAGCTGCATTACAAAAAGTATTACAAAGTGATTTTTTAAACGCCGTTAGAGAAGTATATGAGCATGTTTACGAAACAGTAGACATTCAGGGGTCAGCTGATATTCGGGCGTCAGCTACGGCTAAAGCTACTGTAGCAGCCTTCGCTGCTGCAGAAGGCCACGCTCATCCTCGAGTCGTTGAACTACCCAAGACTGAGGAAGGTTTAGGATTCAATGTGATGGGAGGGAAGGAACAAAACTCTCCTATATACATATCTAGGATAATACCTGGAGGGGTTGCTGATCGGCACGGAGGACTAAAAAGAGGTGATCAATTACTTTCTGTAAATGGAGTGTCTGTGGAAGGAGAGAATCATGAAAAGGCTGTGGAATTATTAAAACAAGCAGTAGGATCTGTTAAACTTGTTGTCCGTTATACACCAAAGGTTTTGGAAGAGATGGAAATGAGATTTGATAAGCAAAGAACAGCTAGAAGGCGTACTAACTTTAATTAGATGCAAAATATAACAAATATTTAAAAAAAACCTCTTGATATTCTATGTGTATAATTATTTATGTGAATAAAAGTTTGTGCTGTTATGAGTATAAAATATGATTGGAAAAGTAAATTAATAAATTAACTATGTAGATAAAATTTGATGCTAGCTTTGTAGATTTATTAATTAGTTAAGTGTTAATCTGTATGATATTATTTAAGCCTGTTTAATTGTGGATCAATTTTTTTGAACAGTTTTACATTGTATTTGACCAACACAACATGCACATTATTTACTTAATATTCAATGTAAATAAATTAGTAGTTGGTTTTGTAATCACAATTATATAATTAATTAAATACAATAAAATTCAATATATTCATTTAGAGTAATATTTTTTGTTAACTCTTCACAAGGGATGAAATAAATTCTAATTAAATTCTAAACATATTTTTTATTTACCAAGTTCATATTTACAAATATATTATTTTTTTAATATTACCATGCATCAAAAGTACCAAAGTTATATTTGCTGTCCTTTTTTGCTTTCTTTGTGGGCACTTCTTGTGGGTTTTTAGTTTTGCTGGTAGAGGAATGTTCTTGTAAGTTAAGATATTTTCCCACTCCATCTCTGAATACTGTGAGTGGTTGTTTATTTGCTTTCTTAGGTTTCACACCAGATTGTGCCTGTTTCTTTAATTCCTCTGCTCTTTCAGCTGCTATCTGTAAAGGCAAAAATAATATATAGAAACCTGTGTCTGAATGTACACTTATACATTTGCATAACAGCTTCAAAATTAATTACTTAATTTAAAATATCATTACTCTTACAATACATTATATTTTTTTAAATGTCTGACTGTAACTAAATATGCTAATAAAAAATTAAGTAAACAATACAATTCTAACACCTAACAATTTCCAATAGTGAATACAAACGTAGTTTTAAAATACAAAACATTCCATACCTGTTCCTCAGCTTCAGCAAAAGGATCAACAAACACCTGAGCAACTTCTATAATAATATCTTCAATAGGTCTGTCCTTGTTATCTACTTCTACATGTTCTATTGCATTTAGTGTGTCAAGGCCTCCAACAACTTTGCCAAATATGGTGTGCTTGCCATCCAGTTGTTTACAGGAGCGAAATGTGATGAAGCTTCAAAATAGAATTTATTTATGTTTATGCTGGATTTTGTATATGTACATCAGAGCAGGCAATAAGAATCTAGTGTTAAGACACTTTCCGCTCGAGTTTTAGATATTGTATATTATAGTGGCCCAATTCAACATCAAACTTTGTATTGTTACCCAATTGTGAAAAAATAAAAATAATTCAGTACTAAGTGGGAATCTACATAACAAACATTGTGCTTGCAGTCACACTCTCCTATCAAGATCTCAAAAACATTAGATAATAAAAAAAGATTAAAGAAATAAATATTTTATTAATAATTTAATAAATCTTTCATTTCCATGTATGGTGTATAGCTCTGAATATTGGGTATTTCTAATAGATTACACACCTTTACATTCTCTATCCCAGGATATCCTATCCAATCTACCTGAAATACTGCATCCTACCTTGATACGTAAAGGTAATCATCAAAAATACCCGATTTTTAGAGTTACTCAAATGCACTTTACTTACAATTGTGATCCATTAGTGTTAGGACCAGAATTAGCCATAGATAATATTCCTCGGCCAGTGTGGTGTAAATTCGGTTTGATTTCATCTTCAAATGGTTTCTTCCATATTGACTCACCACCTAGACCAGTTCCAGTGGGGTCTCCACCTTGAATCTGTTTACAATAAGTAAACGTAAATCATAATATTAGTAGTAGTAAATTCTGCTACCATGTAATATATAGTTGAATTATTTTAAAAAATGTAATTATAGGTAACAATACACACACATCTATAAATTTAAACAATTTTAAAGAAATAATTATACAATTAATTCCTGATACAGTGAGTGAAGAAGACATATAAAATTGCTCCAGTGATACAGTGAATGAATAATTTGAATTTCCTTGTTATGGTAAGGAAACAAATTATTAAAAACGAAAATGAGAAATGCAATATTTTAAGAATAGATTACGTCTACCTACATTTTACTATGTGGGGAAAAAGAGTGAAGCAGCAAATACAAAACTAACATGATCTAAAAAATAATCCTCTTCTTTCCATAAGTAAGAATTTTACTAACCATAAAATTTCTAATAGATCTGTGGAATTTTGTACCATTGTAGTATCCACTGAGGCAATGTTTTATGAAGTTGTCACACGTTTTAGGAGTTACGTCACAGTATAGCTCAAAATTTAATTGACCAAAATTTGTGGCTAGTCTCACGTAACCTGTAAGAAAAATGTTTTTTTTTTAGCTTCACGTTGTATCTTGCATAAATATAAACTTAAAATTTTTTAGAACTTATAATTTTCTAAAAATATATGTATATAATAAAGAATTTCGTAAAGATATCTTTAATAGATACCGAGAAAATACATTTTAACGTAAAGGGTTTTCACCCCCATAACTTCCTTACTGTAATGCTTGGAGACAAAAAAAAATGGTGTTACAATTTCGGATAAAAGCACTGTAGTGTAGCTTTTCCATGCGGGGTCGCATATCGTGCTTTATGTAAACAAAGGGCAGTTGATCAGATACCCACTACAATAGAAATGGTAGAGATGTAAATATTAAGTAATACCAGAACGAGGAAATGAAAGTCAAACCCACAACCATTGCGTGAGTCATAAAATTCATTACAAATTTTTACCTTTTTTCTTAACCCTTTCATATTTGATATCATCATCAGATATAATTGCAGCTTCATGCACAGTCTCAGGAACCATTGCTGTCGATGTGAAGCTGGCTGCCACTTTACCAGTTGAATAATGTGCGGCATTGAACTTATCTGCAACCTGTAGAATTATATACTAGAATTAAAGGAAAGTGTTTGGCTTCATATAGCAGGGTAGGTGGAGGAGACTTAGGGTTAACACACTCCATTCCTTACCTTTCCTCCAATTTTCAAGACATTGCGTGTCGAGTTTGTGGCAACATTACATAAAATTTGGGAGAAAAGCAAAGTGCATATTGTCTTAGCACTGGATTTTCTCTGTATACCCTGCTAGATGTGGGATAATGAAGAGGAAAATAAATTGCACCTTAAGGGCTCATTATTAGTGTTGGTTTGACTCAGTAAAGAGAGGCCAGACATGGCGCAGGGGCACAAAATGTGACCGTAAACGCGACTGATTGTGGGTTCGATCACAACTCGGAGAAATTACATATTCATTTAAATTTATATTTCCATTTCTTCACTCTGGAGTCGAGGCAAAGCACAACGTTGAGTTCCGCCGCTGAACATGCAATGCTTCCAGAATTCACCAGAAAGTGGGGAATGGTGTCTTAACACTAGGTTTTCTGGCTGTGCGCGGGATATAGTGTGAACCTGATTTGATTGGATTTTTGTTAACTTAGTAGTTATATAGCATTTGGAAAGTAAGGAAATTCATTAGTTGAGTTGGAAACCCCCGTACCCCGAATACAGGCCCACAGAAAGGAAATCTCCCTCACCCTGAATGCATGCTGTAATGATAAATAAACATCAACCCTGATGTGTATTAAAAATGTATTTTAATAAAAACTTTAATACCTCTTTCTTAACTTCCTTCACTTCTGGTGCTTTATACTCCTTTTCTAATTCTTCTAAAATATCTTTTGTTTCAGCTGACACTGTCTTTAATCTCGCATGTGGATCTTTTTTCAAAGCAATTTCCTCTAAAAATCAAGTTATTAATATTATATTTTAATATAATGTATTAATATAATATTACATGTTCTTAATATTAATTATATTAAATAATAATGTTTTTTTTATGTTTTATTTGGTGTTTGGTTGGCCTACATGTGAACACCTCAAAAACTAAAGTTGTGACGACTACCCAAACACAATTGAAGGGCAAGGCATAGACTGTGTTGGCCAATTCATCTACTTAAGAATAAAAATATCACGTCACATCTTTGTACACAAACTAATTCACATTTTGTGATGTATACAATGGTATAAACAGATTACTCAGATTTGATGTGTAAAGCAGCTATTTTTCATATTATACATTAAGTAACAATAATCAGCTTCACTCTGTATCCCGCATACAGCAGAGTAGGCAGAGGGAACCACAACAGCCTCAAATTAAAATATATATTTTTAATAGTAAATTTGATTTCCATTACTCAATATGGATACCTCAAGAATTTAGTGCAAAAGTATGTCTTAATACTAAGTTAGGTAAAACTGTTTTAAACTATATTTAACCAAAACAACTTAGTTGGAAATTTTTACTTTAAGTCTGCTTTTTTATTATTTGTATTATACTTATTAAATTTACCTTCAGTTTCCACTCTTAAATTATTTTTAATATGATGAAAATTAGATATATTGAATTTTCCCAAATTGTTAGGGTCCTGTATTGTAATGATATCAGATCTAACAAAAGGAGTATCATTGATGAGGTCCTTGTAATTCTTGCCTTTAATATTAAGTTGTTCCACAGCTTCATAGCAGTATACATTACCACTGGTTTGTATCGCAACAATGTGTGAATTTTTAGTAAAAGGTTTAAATAGAACAGGACAATGATAATCATCTTGAGCATTTTTGAAGAAATTAAGCTTAGTAAGACTTTTTATATCCAGTTTCTGTAAAGAAAAAATATTTTGTATTACATAAAATTATTATAATTTATTTTTTTAACTCCATTTCGCGGACATCCACCTTGCGGAGATTAGACCCCCAATCCTCATGTTCACATACATACTCTTTTATTAAGCTACATTAGCCACAAACAAAGATAATATATTTAAAGTAATTTAATAATATTATTAAAAGAGTTCAGTGTTTGCTGATACACATGTCTATCAAAATCCATATGAAATGTTTATCTAAAAGGATTTAAGATAATCTGAAAAATATGAAATTGTAAAGAATATAAGCATTAATTATTAACACTTATCTTACCTTTCCAGTAACTGGATTTATTTTAAACTTTTTGACAAACTCAATAATAGCTTGTAACTCAAATAAATTTCCATCGTTATCACAATAAGGATCTTCAAATGGTTGTAGACACAAAGAACAATGATCATAAGGTAGTCTTCGGAATGAAGTATCTTCTTCTACTGCAGTTCCCGATCTTTTACCACCATATAAAGTTGTCCACTCTGTATATGTAAGGTACCTGTAATTTGTAATGTAGAAAGAATATAAGATATATAATTTTTTCAAATACGTTTTAATGCGTATTTTATTAAAGTACAAGTGTTTTACAAAGTTTTTAAGTTACATTTTATCTTTTTGATGTTGTCGTTTCCCCATTTTGTAAGTTTTTTATTGTCAATTTTATTATAACAATAATAAATGAAATTAATATCAATATTTTCTAATTTCTAATAGTCAGAATTCAACTCTGTGAAATGTAAATTTTGTAAAATACAAGCTATAAAATAAACATAATTCAATTTTGAGTTCTGACACATCACAGATAATAAAATAGGTTTTTTTATATATTATGAAAATATCGTAACGTACCAAAATATAGTTTCGTACGGTACGGTCCGGTTTTGTAAAAAAAAAATGGTAAAATAATTATGTTAATAATTAAAATTGAGAGTTAAGAACCTTAATAAAATATTTCTTGTTTCCACAGTAAAAGAAACATTGTCTTATCAATATTAGTTTTAGTAATGTAAAAAAATATTTTATTATGGTATGAAAACGGAAATGTTTTATAATTTATTCATCGCTTAAGTAACAATAACTATACCGTATGTTACCTACTAAATACATAAACAGAAATAAATAAATTTGAAATAGATTATAATATTTTTTCATTTATGGCAACATGCCGGTTATTTTTTAATTTATAATAACATGTCGGAAATTGGTTGTGCTTTGTGAAGTTGTTTAAATTTACTTTGGATTTACTGTGTAGATATATTAGTTTAGTTACTATTTTTCCTTATTATAATCTTAAAAAAGGTAGTTATTGTGACTATGTCACAATGTTGAAAAAATTCTAAAATTTAATATATTGTTTTTGTTTTAAACGTGTGTGCGTTGGTGACTTTCAGTTGTGCTGGTAAGGTTGATTTACAAATGGACGAAATGTGGTAGAAGAGGACTGAAGCTCTAACATCTTTACGGCCACAAGAGAATTCAAGCTTTAGTTTCAGTAAGGTATATTAAAGCTTATTGATAAGTTTCACAGACAATAAAAAAAAATCTTAATCTCATGGGAAAGTAACAAGCTGCTTATTTGCGCTTTGCAGTTCGGAGCATCTAACACCGAGTCGCAATTAATATCATATCACACAAATTGTATATATTCTGGATCGATTTCTTTGTCTTCTATTGAGTGTGCTTTTGGATACATATATTTATTAGAGTTATCTCGGTGGTTGGCAAAAGAAATTGTAAATTATCGGATAACGCCAGCCCACAAGATGGCCGACTGTTATTCGTAAGGTACAAATAATATTTTTACACTTAAAACATCTGTTGAAGCAATTTTATTATTTTCCTTTGCTAGTTTGAGTTAAATTACATTGTCTATTTTCAATTGTTTGCATTTAAATGTGTAAATCAAACACATTGTGTAAGAATGCCTTTGTTCTATACAACATGAATTCTTTTGAAAAATATGATTGTTTTTTTTATTGATCATTTCATTATTTGGCTATTTTAATTTAAATTAGTATTCGATAGTCTTTTGTTTATGGCTAAGTATTGTGATATTGTTATCTTAATTCATTTATTATTTTATTTTTATAGAAATTTGTATTTACCTGCACACATTACTTTTACAATCGTAAATTGCCTTTTTTACAAGAAATATCTGAATTATTGTAGATTTTTGTAGATTTAATTATTACTCTAATGTTTCAAGGATATATATTTATGTCCATGAGTTACTGAGATACATTGCTTAAATAAATAATATTTTTTGCTTTCTAAATATATATTTTATCTTTGAAATGTTATTAGTAACTCATGTAAAGTATAATCCCAAACAACATGTGTTATGTAACATATCATATACAAATTTGAGTTGGCTTTTTAACAATTGCTTCTATGTTTAGCAGATTAAGTTTTGATGGTTTTAGATAATGTCTGGTGCGTCTGGTTCATCAGGGAGTGGAACAGGTCGTGGTCGGGGCAGTGGAGCAGTTGAGAGCAAACCAGAGTCAAAAGAAAATAAGCCAAATCCTAAAATGTCGAAGGCGCTTGGTACGTCAGCTAAGAGGATCCAGAAGGAATTGGCAGAAATTACACTAGACCCACCTCCTAATTGCAGTGCAGGGCCAAAAGGAGATAATCTATATGAATGGGTATCCACAATACTTGGACCACCTGGGTCAGTGTACGAAGGTGGAGTTTTCTTCTTAGACATACACTTCTCTGCAGAATACCCTTTTAAACCTCCTAAGGTAAGATAAAAATGCATTCCATTCTATTACTATATATTAGAGTGAAATTTTAATTTGCTTACACATTTATTATAAATTATAACACTTCATGGGAAATATTATCTTTCCCATATTATTTGTTTTCATACTTACAAAATAAAAAAATGAGAGTGAACTTGTACTAATATAATAAATTTAGAATTTGTTTGTTTAAATGCTATGATCTCTGGAACTGGTGGTCGGATTTACTTTTTTTTTTGTTTTGTATGAAAAACATTCTTCAGGAGTGCTATAGATTATCTAACGTTACGGTTTAATTCTTAGTTAGTCTTAAATAACGAAATAACTATAATTAGGAACACCATTGTGTTACTTTAACCGCATGCACTGTAGAATAGTTAAATATATGTAAGAAGATTGCACAAAAACATTCAATTTTATTAGTTCTAAAATAATATGGGATTCTGTAATATATATCTTTTACAAATAGTCACAATTATACATTTTGTGACAAAAAATAATTGAAAATTTTAATATTTCACCATTTTATATTTGATGAAGATATTGAAACTTACCAGTGAAAGTTATTCATCATGAAGGAAATTTGAGCTTTCACTTTTATAGCATGTAATCTGGATGTATACTTTTCGAGAAAATGTAAAATTGAAATAATTAAAAACTGTTTATGGCCGCAAAGGGAACCCTCGCTGCTGATGACATCCTCTTAAGCAGCCATGTAGTGCCTGCTTATAAATTATATGATCAACCTGTTGGTAAATGCAGCATAATAAATTAAATATAGGTGGAAGCCACAAGTGGGTCTCTAGTCTTTGATAATTTCATGAAATATCTTATATGCAGCATTAAGTGGATGTAATATATTGTGGTTATGTTAATGCCACTTGTCATGTTGTTACCAGAGTAAGAGAATAAAAATAATTTATTCCTCTCAGTGGAAATTGAATCCACAACCATTGCATTGCCGTCATATGTTGTGCTGCTGCAGCGCAACAGCCCCATTTATTGAAGTCATCATTAATTTGACTATTTTATTGATTACAGATTATATTTTTATTGGTTTTAGGTAACATTCCGAACTAGAATATACCATTGCAATATAAACAGTCAAGGTGTTATATGCCTTGATATTCTTAAAGACAACTGGTCGCCAGCATTGACCATATCTAAAGTGCTACTGTCCATATGCTCACTTTTGACTGATTGTAATCCAGGTATGTTTGACTGTTATTTTTGTATAGAAAAAATATATTTAGCTGTTATTTCTTAAAAGAAATTATAAAAAAATACATGATGCAAAGTAAATTATATTTTAATAAAATATTTCACCCTGAAATCTGGAACTGTTCCTTATTGTCTGTTTAATCTTAGCTTCATGGTTTATTCTTCATGAAGCCGATAAGAAATAATAGAGCATACCATGCAAAAAGAACCTAGTGTTAAGACACTCTGTTCTTCAATTTGTATGTCAGTTCAAGACATAGCAAATACATTCTTCACAGTGAGGATTGAACCTACAACCATCAATCAACAATGGTGTCAATGTTCTGAAATATATTCATATTTTTATTTATGCATGCATTTTTACTTATTTTTATTTATGCAAATAAATGTTTTACATATAATTATTTATAATTACAAATATTTTGATTTATATTACTGAATATAACATTTGTAGTTATTTGTTTAATATGTATGTATATCCAATTTTACATATATAATTTATGATCTTTTAAATTATCATAATTTATGTGCCATTGTCTTTTTATAATAAAAGATTGTAAAACATCAATCAAATTATCATAAGTGTATGTAAGTGTGGTATTTACATAAATAAAAAAAAATAAAAAACTTAGGAATATTTTATCTGTTATGATAACATATGTATATCATATTCAATATATAAAAGTAGATATCACACTTGTTTTTGGGCAATTTACACAAACTCTTCTGACATACATACAAAAGCTTAGAATCACAGTTTTGTGTTGTTTGCACTACTGCTACATATTGCCTATGTAAAACAGGAGCCTAAACAGAGCAAACCTAGTATCAGGACACCCCACGCTCTACTTTGCACCCAGATTCGCAATGTGAAAAATTGCAGGTCTTAATGGCTAATTGAGATAATTTTACTACCCATAGAGTCACTCGAGAGTCTGTCTCATATTAGCCTCAACATCAATACTTTGAAATCAACAGTGTTATTGCCAAACTATTGAGTTTATAACTACTATACCAAGAAAAAAGTAAATAAATATACATTTCTTCATTTCAGCTGACCCTCTAGTAGGGAGCATCGCTACACAGTATCTCCAGAATCGCGAGGAGCACGATCGCATCGCGCGCCTCTGGACCAAGCGCTATGCGACATGATTGCCTTTACTCTCCCTTACCCCCGTACAACACCCCCCACAATCCCCCCGTTCATACCAACTGATGTGGTAACACAGGCCACTCTGGATGTGTGCACCTTTCTATACGGAAATAGTTTTTTTTTTTCATTTAAATTTTGATTTTGATCTGGGCCTAATTTTATAGTGCCTTAAGTGTTGTTATGACACTATATTGTTAGGCAGTTAATTTTTTTACATTGGTCTCTTATTTGAGTTATGTTATTTTTTTTTAAATCTTTTACTACTCAAAGTGCATACATGCAAAATGGCTTGTATATCTAATTGCAGTTAATGAGTTTTTGTTGATGCTTGAACGGTATGACTGTATTATTTTTAGGTGATGATTTTTTAGTTATCCATTAATCTGTGTATACATAGGGTTACACAATAATATGTAGGCTTAAAATATGCCACTACAATGTGACGATCTCATCGGCCTTATTCATAAACTTCACGGTGGTTTAACTAAGTCTAAAGCTTAAACTACCGTTTATAAATGAGGCCGTATGTACTAAGTGTTTATAACTACTTAAGTGTTTCTTCCGCGCGGTTTTGTAGGTCCCACGATATTTTGATATTCATCTAACTGTAAGTCTATACATAACTCCGAAATAACAATTTATTTTTATGATTAATTAATAAAATATGTAAATACAAAACGCATACTGTGTCCAATGAAGATTTTTTTTAATGTAATATGAAGAATGATATACTCAGATATCTCAATAAGCATATTTACTTGGTTTTAGTCACTTGTTGTTAGGGATTTTTGGTGTATTGCACATTTGGAACAATAATATTACACTATTCTTATGGTTTTTGTTATTTGACTAAAACTTTTTACACTAAGGAAAGAAGCTGCTAACAATGTCAATAATCAGTTGTAAGCGCGCTTTAGGTTTTCAACGTACCTCGATGAGAAGGTCTACTAGATCATATAGCACTTTGACGGCGCGGGTGGCGCGGGTTCGAGTTTCCTACGTTTAAATTTATTTTGTTTACTAAAATATATTTTTTGTCATGTAAAAAAGATAACTTTAAAACTTTGTAATTTGCATTATCATTTATTTAATGATAATTACATTGTTTTTCTCAATTTATGTTTTATAAATATATATTGTTCCAGTGTGTAATAATTTCTTAAACTGACTAGTATGTGATGATTAATTATAAGGTTATTAAACTACAACTGCCAATCGAATGTCTCCTTTTTGTATTCAGTCTCTTTTGAATGTGCTCATATATTTTTTTTTATCTTCCAAAAAAAATATTTTTTTACTGTTGTCGTGGCGCATTGGTACAGCTTCTGAGTGTAAACTGAGGGTTCGATTCCCACTCGGGGGAAATAAATTTTGTTTTCGTTCAAAAGACAGAGCGCGGTGTTAAGTATCGTCGCTCAGCAAGCATTGTTTCAAAAATTGGACGGTGCGTGGGAGTATCTTAACACTGCTATGTGCAGAATACAACGTGAAGCTAAAACAATTATTTGTACTTTCATAGAGAATAATTTTATTGTTCGCCGGTTTTATTGTCTCCATACTGTATATTATAATATAAACTTTTAAAAATTGAGTACAATAGTCCAGTTACAAAAAGTCTAGTCGTTTCCGGAATCCTATCAGTACTTATCTGTGCAAAACTGCGAATGCAATATTTTTTTTTATATATTATGGTATGTATATAAAATAATCAGTGTTTTGAGCTTTTGGTAGCCTCTATTTTACTGGGTTCTTATTGATTGTATGAAAATTGTCATTGTATTCAAAAGCAAGATATACATTTTATTTCTACGTTTATTTCCTTTTTATTGATTTTAAATAAAAAATGGATTTTGTGTCAGTTATAAATTGCTGAATTTTATAGTATTACTTGAAATGAGTCTACTTATGTTTCTAATTTTTGGTCAGATTGTAGGATATTTTTTTCTTTTTACCAAGTCTCAGAGCAAGATTTACGATTGCTCTTTTGTTGTTAAAATAAGCAAAAAAAAAAACTTGCAAATTTTGTGTTGTTGAATGTGATTTAGTTGATTTTTTGTAAGTAATAATTTCTTTTTGGTTGTCGCATTATTTGTTAAATGTCATTGAATTTCAGAAGGATTTCTATTGTAGATAATTTATGTTGTTTAAATTTTTGATTCTACATTTCATATGACTTTTAGTGATACTATAGTTAAAGTTCGAACTTTAACTAATAATGAACACTATTTTACTTATAAAGAAATTCAAAAACAAATAATATGAAGTATGAATAGTAAAAATTCGTCAAAATTAGTTTTTTTGGATGTTTCAGTGTACTCTTTAGATAGTAAAAATTGAAAAAAATTGAAAACTAATCGAATTTCTTGATAATATATATAAGAGTGCAATTACTGTCGTACGTTTTGTGTCACATGTTAAAGTAAATGTATGTATGTATGTAGATGAGCTCAGTAGAACCGACGCCAAGCTTAGCGTATAATGTAATTTATTTAATGAACAACTTTTTTTTTATATCTTGTATGTCTCATACATTTGATTGTATCTGCCTTACTATCAAGTGACTTGACAATATTGTAACAGATTTCATAAGGAGGTGGTTTTTTTGGACTGAATAGTGTATTATTTCTACAATTTTGTGTCAACTTTTTTAAACTAATTAAAAAAACAATAAATATGAATTTGTATTCAATTTAGTGTGTAATATGGCGCCTGTTTTAGCATTATCTCTTTAACAATGCCAATTTATATTAAAATGTATGCTTTTTGATATTCACCTCTAATTAATTTATTATATAAAAGTTTTTTTTTTTATAAAAGTTACATATCAATGCGCATTGAACTCTGGTCCGTTTCCAAGTGTGTGCCAAACGTCAGGCACTGGTTTCGTATTAAAATATTCCGTTTAGAATAAACACAGTAGTTTAAGTTATTTTATTGTTTAGGTAATGTAATGTATAATGTATTTCTAAATCGTATAATAGTGTTAGTATAGTGTATGTCGCGTGGTGCTGTGACGGACGGTTATTATTATAATGTAATATGGATGTGATTTTAAATTATTTTAATACAGTGACTCGACGATGCTTGCAGACAAGACGCGACTGATGTTCCTCGATTGTTCGTAAAAACTACCCTTATAATCATCTTTTGTTAAAATTTATATCATGGTATAAAATAGACAAATAAAATGTGTGTAACTAGACACGGAAGGGTTGTTTTATTTTTTGTTGTTACTGTTGTTGTTTACTTACTGTTTGTGGCCATAGAGATTGTTTATAGTTTTAATTTTTGACATTTCTTTTTTGGTGAACTTGGGAACTTTCCATTTTTAAACGAGATGGTAGTGGTTATTGAAAAAAATGGTTATAATTATATTATTATACCTGACTCGTAAGACAAAGCGCGGTGTATTATGGTTGCACTGTTTAGTGCGCAGTGCAATATAATAAAAATGGATTGACTATGTCTCCCTAGCTAAATGCAAATAGCATCGTTGTAATGCTTAATAAAGTCAAGAAAGCTAAGTTACTTTTGGATACAATTATTCCTTGTTGTTTATTGCATCCGCATCGGTTTACCCGCGTTAGCCCGCCGTGTAAGCCTTGATTTCAATCAAAAATGATCATTTTATGTTTTATCCGTATTTTAAATAATCTGAACTAAAAAGATTTATTGTAACATTAATATAATAATATTAGCGGCCTGTGGTATTCGGGCAAGGCTACGAATACCACCTATAATTTCTTAATTTTATTGCGTTTGCCAACAGATAATTTATGGCCTAAGATCGCAGTCCATAAATCTGTAGGTATCTGTTTTTTTCAATGAAACTTATATTTTAAGAATGATACATGATAAAAAAGATTACACTAGGGTTGCCTAGAAGAAATCGTGCAGCAATCAATCATCTTTAAAGAAATTTATAGTAATTCATTTTTGTTGAAAAATTACTGATATGTTATTATTTACGTGATTCCAACATCGTTTGAACGACTTCAGTCTCGCAAGCCCAGCTGGTTTCAACAGATCACTTAATGTGGATAATTTGCATTCATGTGTTTTTGTAGTGAATTTTTATTATATACCGAGAACTATGTAAGGAAGAAACCATTGTTATTTTTTAAGTGAAGTAATGAAGTCATGCTGAAGTATTGCTATAGTATGCATTGCTGTAGTCATAAGGACTACTAATATCATTTTTTATTACTTTAATTTTTAATCTTCTAATATTATTTTTATCAAAACAATCAAAAACCCTTCTCGAAATTACGTTGATGTAGTAAAAAAATAATATAATAATAATAATCAGCGTCAAGCTGTATCCCCCACACAGCAGGGTAGGCAGAGGGAACCTAGTGTAAGACACTCTGTTCCTCACTTTCTGCCGAATTCTGGAGGCATTGCGTGTTAAGTGGCAGAATTCAACGCCGCGCTTTGCCTCGACTCCAGAGCGAAGAAATGGAAATATAAATTTAAGTAAATATTGCATCTCGAGTGGGGATCGAACCCACAACCAGTCGGTTTTACAGTCACACTTTGTGCCGCTGCGCCACGACTGGCCTCACTTAATATATAATTATATTAATCGAAAACGACGTTTTACTAAATATATATTATACAGTTAAAATCACAGATTTAATACAAACACACATTTATTATAAATATAGATTGCTATGTAATATTCACAGGCAAACTAATGCCTTTAGTTCATTCAAATGATAACTTTTATTTAATGAACTGATTTAAATGAAACACTTTAAATGTTATGCTGAGTTAAAACAAAGCAATTGGTGAAAGTTTTAAGTAAATCTGTTCATGATTTTCATCATACATACAGACAGACAAAATTTTTTTTAAGTATTCCTTTATCCATTTCAATACGAAAAATTATTATAGAAAATTACATTTCAATAAACTCTCCCTCTTGAAACTGTATTGTCATGTTGTATTTACATTCAATCATTTCATAATTTTGAGGAAGTAATTGAGAGAATGAAAGCGGCAAAGGTGGGCTACGGGACGCGAGCTTTGACTTGCGGCGGTAAACGAAGAGTCGAATTATTTTAATTTTACATTTTCTCGAAAAGTATACGTCCAAATTACATGCTAAAAGAGCGAAAGATTTTTTTTATAAAATTTCCTTGATGATGGAACAACTACCGCTCGTACATTCCAAAATCGTTGTCAAATAAGAACGTTGAAATATCACCTTGCAATTTTTAATTATTTTTTGTCACAAAATTTCTTATTGTGACTTATTTTTAAAAGATAGATTATAGGGTATAGCGGAACTTATTTTACAGCTTATGAAACAAAATTTTCTAAATCAGTAAATAGTTACCGAGTCTATGAATTACCAACAAAAACCTTTTAACAAGAAAAAAAATAAATTTACTGTCTCACTCATCAGTATAATAATATATTAGTAAAAGAAAAATATACATAAATAGAGAATTTAGATAGTTTTTTGGTAATGTGCATATTTCAATAAACAAGGCTTTTTGGTTACATTTGGATTATTGTTGGTTACATTTTTACCTACCTGTGGCTTTGTTCACGTGGTCATCTTCTCGTCTTTGTATGAACACAAGTGTCTCTAATTGCAAAATTAATTGTGACATGAATTGTCAATTACTTAGTATCGGCATCAGACGCCAGTTGAGGCCAGTCGTGGCGCAGGGTCACAAAGTGTGACTGTAAAACAGACTGATTGTAGGTTCGATCCCCACTCGAAGAGATGAAATATTTATTTACACTTATACGCCTGTATGTCTACGAGTCTCGTTCAAAAGTTTTCGAACGGCTTTGATATTTTTGTACACAATAAGCACATTTATTATCATGGTGTGAACAGTTCGGACACAATTTCCTTACAGTTGTAAATACAACAACGTATAATGCAAATTGACACTACACAAAAAAATCTGTACGAGTGTAAATATACATACATACATTAATTTCTTACGTTTACGTCGGAATTTCTGTCGAAATCTAATCTAAGTGTCCATGGGTTACATCGAAAAAAATTGCGTAATGTTACAGACTTTCTCGATAAAAAAGACTATGTAGAACAAAAATATTTTTTCAATTAGATCAATAGTTCCAAATATTAGTACCTTAGTTCGAAGAAAGAAACTACTTTAAAGCGAAGCTCCTACTAATCAAAAGTGTGTTTCGTTGTAATGATACTCCTCCTAGACCGTTAAACTTGCAGCTCTGAAATTTTGTGGACAACGTTATGAGTGATCCCAGCGAGTACTTTGGTGATAATTGTAGTTTTTGAGTAAATGATCAAAATATGTCCCATAGGGTTAAGCTGTGGAACATTTTCAAATTCACGCGCACAGATTAAACTATGACTGACCTAACCCAGCGCGTGCGGATATAACAGAAAATTTCGCAAAATTTTGCGCAAAATAGTGCTCAGCATACAGCGGATCCTAGTAATATTAGTATAGCTTCACTAGTGTGAAATTTACTAAATAATTGAACCTAAATATTCATTGTAATTTCATTTTTGACTAACACAAAAAATATTTAAAACTATCAAAATTTAAATAAAACACCAATTCCATCATATACAGAGATTTATTATAAATATAATTACTAAGAAACACTTTAAAATAGACAATTCATATTATTATTTGATGCAATGTAAAATATATCTAAATTACATCCTCTAAGAGACCAATACAATAGTGCACTTCTACTTATACGTTATATAAGATCGAATATAATCACTAAAATCTATAAAGATTAAAATATCATTAAAACAATTATATGGGAATAGTGAATTTGATGACAATTTGGCATTTTAACCGTCTATTCGAAAAAATCAGTCTTCTCCGCTGACATCGTTTGATGGGATGATTCATACAAATATACAAAAAATAATGAAACTAATTATTAATGTTTAATTAATTATGTAAACAAAATTATATAAAAATAACTAAAATGTGATATTTCTTTAACTGACTAGTATGTGATGATTAATTATAAGGTTATTAAACTACAACTGCCAATCGAATGTCTCCTTTTTGTATTCAGTCTCTTTTGAATGTGCTCATATATTTTTTTTTATCTTCCAAAAAAAATATTTTTTTACTGTTGTCGTGGCGCATTGGTACAGCTTCTGAGTGTAAACTGAGGGTTCGATTCCCACTCGGGGGAAATAAATTTTGTTTTCGTTCAAAAGACAGAGCGCGGTGTTAAGTATCGTCGCTCAGCAAGCATTGTTTCAAAAATTGGACGGTGCGTGGGAGTATCTTAACACTGCTATGTGCAGAATACAACGTGAAGCTAAAACAATTATTTGTACTTTCATAGAGAATAATTTTATTGTTCGCCGGTTTTATTGTCTCCATACTGTATATTATAATATAAACTTTTAAAAATTGAGTACAATAGTCCAGTTACAAAAGGTCTAGTCGTTTCCGGAATCCTATCAGTACTTATCTGTGCAAAACTGCGAATGCAATATTTTCTTGCAGACAAGACGCGACTGATGTTCCTCGATTGTTCGTAAAAACTACCCTTATAATCATCTTTTGTTAAAATTTATATCATGGTATAAAATAGACAAATAAAATGTGTGTAACTAGACACGGAAGGGTTGTTTTATTTTTTGTTGTTACTGTTGTTGTTTACTTACTGTTTGTGGCCATAGAGATTGTTTATAGTTTTAATTTTTGACATTTCTTTTTTGGTGAACTTGGGAACTTTCCATTTTTAAACGAGATGGTAGTGGTTATTGAAAAAAATGGTTATAATTATATTATTATACCTGACTCGTAAGACAAAGCGCGGTGTATTATGGTTGCACTGTTTAGTGCGCAGTGCAATATAATAAAAATGGATTGACTATGTCTCCCTAGCTAAATGCAAATAGCATCGTTGTAATGCTTAATAAAGTCAAGAAAGCTAAGTTACTTTTGGATACAATTATTCCTTGTTGTTTATTGCATCCGCATCGGTTTACCCGCGTTAGCCCGCCGTGTAAGCCTTGATTTCAATCAAAAATGATCATTTTATGTTTTATCCGTATTTTAAATAATCTGAACTAAAAAGATTTATTGTAACATTAATATAATAATATTAGCGGCCTGTGGTATTCGGGCAAAGCTACGAATACCACCTATAATTTCTTAATTTTATTGCGTTTGCCAACAGATAATTTATGGCCTAAGATCGCAGTCCATAAATCTGTAGGTATCTGTTTTTTTCAATGAAACTTATATTTTAAGAATGATACATGATAAAAAAGATTACACTAGGGTTGCCTAGAAGAAATCGTGCAGCAATCAATCATCTTTAAAGAAATTTATAGTAATTCATTTTTGTTGAAAAATTACTGATATGTTATTATTTACGTGATTCCAACATCGTTTGAACGACTTCAGTCTCGCAAGCCCAGCTGGTTTCAACAGATCACTTAATGTGGATAATTTGCATTCATGTGTTTTTGTAGTGAATTTTTATTATATACCGAGAACTATGTAAGGAAGAAACCATTGTTATTTTTTAAGTGAAGTAATGAAGTCATGCTGAAGTATTGCTATAGTATGCATTGCTGTAGTCATAAGGACTACTAATATCATTTTTTATTACTTTAATTTTTAATCTTCTAATATTATTTTTATCAAAACAATCAAAAACCCTTCTCGAAATTACGTTGATGTAGTAAAAAAATAATATAATAATAATAATCAGCGTCAAGCTGTATCCCCCACACAGCAGGGTAGGCAGAGGGAACCTAGTGTAAGACACTCTGTTCCTCACTTTCTGCCGAATTCTGGAGGCATTGCGTGTTAAGTGGCAGAATTCAACGCCGCGCTTTGCCTCGACTCCAGAGCGAAGAAATGGAAATATAAATTTAAGTAAATATTGCATCTCGAGTGGGGATCGAACCCACAACCAGTCGGTTTTACAGTCACACTTTGTGCCGCTGCGCCACGACTGGCCTCACTTAATATATAATTATATTAATCGAAAACGACGTTTTACTAAATATATATTATACAGTTAAAATCACAGATTTAATACAAACACACATTTATTATAAATATAGATTGCTATGTAATATTCACAGGCAAACTAATGCCTTTAGTTCATTCAAATGATAACTTTTATTTAATGAACTGATTTAAATGAAACACTTTAAATGTTATGCTGAGTTAAAACAAAGCAATTGGTGAAAGTTTTAAGTAAATCTGTTCAGGATTTTCATCATACATACAGACAGACAAAATTTTTTTTAAGTATTCCTTTATCCATTTCAATACGAAAAATTATTATAGAAAATTACATTTCAATAAACTCTCCCTCTTGAAACTGTATTGTCATGTTGTATTTACATTCAATCATTTCATAATTTTGAGGAAGTAATTGAGAGAATGAAAGCGGCAAAGGTGGGCTACGGGACGCGAGCTTTGGCTTGCGGCGGTAAACGAAGAGTCGAATTATTTTAATTTTACATTTTCTCGAAAAGTATACGTCCAAATTACATGCTAAAAGAGCGAAAGATTTTTTTTATAAAATTTCCTTGATGATGGAACAACTACCGCTCGTACATTCCAAAATCGTTGTCAAATAAGAACGTTGAAATATCACCTTGCAATTTTTAATTATTTTTTGTCACAAAATTTCTTATTGTGACTTATTTTTAAAAGATAGATTATAGGGTATAGCGGAACTTATTTTACAGCTTATGAAACAAAATTTTCTAAATCAGTAAATAGTTACCGAGTCTATGAATTACCAACAAAAACCTTTTAACAAGAAAAAAAATAAATTTACTGTCTCACTCATCAGTATAATAATATATTAGTAAAAGAAAAATATACATAAATAGAGAATTTAGATAGTTTTTTGGTAATGTGCATATTTCAATAAACAAGGCTTTTTGGTTACATTTGGATTATTGTTGGTTACATTTTTACCTACCTGTGGCTTTGTTCACGTGGTCATCTTCTCGTCTTTGTATGAACACAAGTGTCTCTAATTGCAAAATTAATTGTGACATGAATTGTCAATTACTTAGTATCGGCATCAGACGCCAGTTGAGGCCAGTCGTGGCGCAGGGTCACAAAGTGTGACTGTAAAACAGACTGATTGTAGGTTCGATCCCCACTCGAAGAGATGAAATATTTATTTACACTTATACGCCTGTATGTCTACGAGTCTCGTTCAAAAGTTTTCGAACGGCTTTGATATTTTTGTACACAATAAGCACATTTATTATCATGGTGTGAACAGTTCGGACACAATTTCCTTACAGTTGTAAATACAACAACGTATAATGCAAATTGACACTACACAAAAAAATCTGTACGAGTGTAAATATACATACATACATTAATTTCTTACGTTTACGTCGGAATTTCTGTCGAAATCTAATCTAAGTGTCCATGGGTTACATCGAAAAAAATTGCGTAATGTTACAGACTTTCTCGATAAAAAAGACTATGTAGAACAAAAATATTTTTTCAATTAGATCAATAGTTCCAAATATTAGTACCTTAGTTCGAAGAAAGAAACTACTTTAAAGCGAAGCTCCTACTAATCAAAAGTGTGTTTCGTTGTAATGATACTCCTCCTAGACCGTTAAACTTGCAGCTCTGAAATTTTGTGGACAACGTTATGAGTGATCCCAGCGAGTACTTTGGTGATAATTGTAGTTTTTGAGTAAATGATCAAAATATGTCCCATAGGGTTAAGCTGTGGAACATTTTCAAATTCACGCGCACAGATTAAACTATGACTGACCTAACCCAGCGCGTGCGGATATAACAGAAAATTTCGCAAAATTTTGCGCAAAATAGTGCTCAGCATACAGCGGATCCTAGTAATATTAGTATAGCTTCACTAGTGTGAAATTTACTAAATAATTGAACCTAAATATTCATTGTAATTTCATTTTTGACTAACACAAAAAATATTTAAAACTATCAAAATTTAAATAAAACACCAATTCCATCATATACAGAGATTTATTATAAATATAATTACTAAGAAACACTTTAAAATAGACAATTCATATTATTATTTGATGCAATGTAAAATATATCTAAATTACATCCTCTAAGAGACCAATACAATAGTGCACTTCTACTTATACGTTATATAAGATCGAATATAATCACTAAAATCTATAAAGATTAAAATATCATTAAAACAATTATATGGGAATAGTGAATTTGATGACAATTTGGCATTTTAACCGTCTATTCGAAAAAATCAGTCTTCTCCGCTGACATCGTTTGATGGGATGATTCATACAAATATACAAAAAATAATGAAACTAATTATTAATATTTAATTAATTATGTAAACAAAATTATATAAAAATAACTAAAATGTGATATTTCATTTGCACTTTAACTTTTTTATGTATATAATTAAATGTGTAAATAATTAAATATTATGTACTTAAAATTATAAGCTTTATTAATAAACGAAGAATAAATTAAATTATAAACAAAATTACAAAAAAAAAGAATTGTACTTGTTATATTTAGAGCATTTGATTGATATTTTTGCTATATATTTATAAAAGGTTTTAAAGGGTTGTATACCACGTTTATTAATAAGGCGTAACTATGGGGTAACTGCAGCTGCTTTACACTGTCTCGTACTGGCTACGTATGGAGCGAGCGAGACAACACGCGAATACTACACCGAGGAGCTGAAAATACACAAATATATTATAATTATTAGATATTACAAATAAATATATACTGTATAGTGTATTGTGTACTATTGCATTATTCTGATATATATTCAATATTTCTGTATAGTTTCACCCAAATTGGTTTAGTAGTTTTTACGTGAAAGTGTAACAAACATCCATCCTTGCAAACTATCATATTTATAATATTAGTAGGATTGTTCTTTCTTAAATGCTATAATAAATAGCATCATGCGGCACGCACTGTATACTGAATACATTTCGAATTATCTATATGTATATGGTAAATTGTCAATGCAAATATCTTTTCTTTATTGATGTTTGAAATTTAAAAAAAACATCACTTAATTAAAAAGAGCTATGAGTGGAAGATGTTCAACTTTTTTAATTTATAATTAAATTAGGCGGCAATAGATACTTGACATAAGTACTAGTTATTAGTACCTTCACCGTACCTGTACCTTGGGTGAGGCAGGAGGGGAGTGCACTGTATTGGCAACGGTATTGTCGTTAATAATATAACCCGTGAATACAATAATTCCTACAAGTATAAACCTTCATCTTACCTGTACAAACATAATATCGAGTTCAAACGAACCATGAGAAAAGTAGCCCTGTGTGTAGGTGTAGGTAGGAGAGAATCTATGGTGCAGAAATATCTTGACTCACATAATGTCTTAACGTATAAACATTCAACCAACCTGTACAAAGGCAATGCCCAGTCCCACACCGCCCAGAACTAGAGCCACATCTTTCAAACGAGCCAGGATAAGTGGGAGACAGCCCTGTGTGTGGAGGGAGGGGGAGTCCACGGTGCAGGCCACGGTCTTGAAGTTGGAAATCTCCTGTCCGGCACAACATGTTGACGGTATGGGGAGGCCGTGGGAAATCCAATCGTTTACTCCATTCACACCACAGCATTGGAGCTGGAATCATTTTTTTCTTTGTGAGTATTTTTTTTTTTATTTTAATTCTTATTTACACTACAGACTTATGGTCCGTACCTTTTGTTATTATTACATTTCTTTTATTTTTTTTCTGTAAATATTACCTATACCATATTTATATAATATCTGCTTAAGAAAGTCCAGTTATTCATTACAGTTGCCACTTACTAACTTAATTTAACAGTATAATCTAAGTCTACATGTATATAGTAGTGAGTAAAATATTCGATTATATATATTTTTATTAGACGTTAGGATAGATCCGCGCTGAAATTGTTCGACATTAAGGTTTTTATGACAAAGGTATAAAAAAACTGTAATATACTTTTTATAATAAAACTAGAGAACCGCTCGCGGCTTCGCCCGCTTGAAGTATACTGTACACACATCACCACACTACTAAATTCCTTCCTTTTTAACAATCTTGTCGATTACATTTAAGTTCATATCATCATAATGTACCTAAGAGGAAAATGCATTACTAAATACACAATGGAGGTTGAATAAATCTTGCAATATTCATATTTAAAATACTGTTCGTATCTTTTTTTGTACTTACTTTTACTATAACTTAATACATTATAATAAAATTATACTTTGATAAAAAATATATTGCTACTATTTTTTTATTATTATTATTTAATGCAAATACATGCCATATTTCCGTTTTTTTTACTTTATCTACATTTTTTAGTTTTGCTCTATATCCCACACAAGGCAGGGTAGGCAGAGGGAATATGGGAAGCTAGTGTTACGATAATCCGTACTCATTACACAGTTTCTTTCCCCACTAAATGAATCCTGGGTGCATTGGGCGCTGATTGGCCTAACTCAACGCCGCGCTTCGCCTCGTTACCAGAGAAAGGAAATGAAAATATATATAGCATTTGTCTATACGACATGGCGGAATATCGGCCGCTGAATAACATCCATTCAACAGCGTTTCTATGAACGTCTAACAAAGGCTGTCTATACTCTATTATTTTATGTATTAGATAGAAATTTTTTCACGTTTCGTTATCTTATCTACAAAGTGCAGCTTTATTACTGCCATTTAATACCCAATGTTTGTATATAACCGGAACGTGAAAAAGGAAATGTCTTTCAATTTTGATATGTTTTAACATTATACAGAAAATAATATCATATTACTATTGAAAAAGAGGCCAGTCGTGGCGCAGGGACACAAAGTGTGACTGTAAACGCGACTGGTTGTGGGTTCGATTCCCACTCGAGGAAATAAAATATTTATTTAAATTTATATTTTCATTTCTTCGCTCTGGTGACGAGGCAAAGCGCGGCGTTGAGTTCCGCCACTCAACACGCAACGCTTCCAGAAAGGAAAAAGGGGAACGAAGTTTCTTAACTTTAGGTTCCCTCTGTCTACCATGCTGTGTACGGGATACAGCGTGAAGCTGATTTAATTTTCATTTTTGATTTTACTACTGAAAACCGCATCTCTAGATAGATCTCAGAGTTTTTAGAGTTTTTTTTATGAGTTTTCAGAGCAATTTAAAAATACAGTAGAACTCGAGTGTTAAATTTTGTCTTACCAGAATGTAAAAAATGCACTTGTCCAAACACACAAATATCGTGTCCTAGTCCTGTTGTGAACATGACAAGAACACATGATATTCTTATCATTCGATACAAAATATTTAAATTTAAATGAACATAACCCGATTTCACGTTATAAAAATTTTATTTAAAAAACTATTTTCTTTTTATTGAACGGTAAAATTAATTCTATATAAAGTTATGGCGTCAATTTTTAATGATATAATAATTAAGGTATTTTTTTTTAAGTGTCGTTGCAGGAAGTTGACAAGGACAGTGGACAAATCACTGTATAGTTTGCTTAATCATTGCAATGAATCAAATGTTTTATTTTTTTTCATATTTTTGAGATGTATTTGTGTTTTTTATACCTAACTAATATTTAAAATATTACGGTTTGATCGTTTCTATAATAATATTTCAAATCTTTCAGGCAGGAACTGATGATTAATTTTTTTACAATTTCTTTTTAAAATTTCATATATACTTATAAGAGTATCCGAGATGACAATAAATTTTTTTTAATAATAATTAATATATTGTAATATTAAAAACTCTAAATAATTATAAAGTTCTAAACTCACATCAGTCTGGATGATATCATAATTCTTCTTAATATCAGGATCTGAGGAGTACCGGGTGATCGATTCGTTGAGAGTGCGAACGATGGACGTTTCTAGGTCCGTGTGCTTCACATAGCCTGCAATGCCCACTGCCAGTTCCGCTATGAAGATTAATAGCAGGAATACTGAAAACTGGAAAATAAAATAAGTAATATTATTTTTTATACACATATATCGATACTTATATTATAAGTTAAATTTTGTTTGCTTGAATACGCTAATCTCAAAAAGCAACGCCGCGCTTTGTCTTGTTACCGGAACGAACAAAACGATAATATTTCATTTATTTCGATAATATTTAATTCTTTTTTATATCATGTACATATTTTTCCAGTTATAAAGTGCTGTGTTGAAGAAAAATACTTAATTAGAAAACGTATATAAAATTTGAACGTAGCGGGATTTGAATCCGCGCCTCTTTGGAAACCGTCCAAGCGCTCTGACAAACTAAGCCATACGTTCTCATCGAGCTACGTCGTAAATTCTTATACGCTTGTTACAACTACAGAGATGTTAACAACATAAATAAGTGATTTACAATAGTTGATATTATTCTATTCTAGTGTCAAAGCCAAGGTTGGATGTCAATTGTGCGCATCGACCAATTCGTAAAGGCATGTGCATTTTGAGGTCGTGTCAACGTATACTATGTTCTATGAAATAGTATAAGGAACGGCGTAAAGTATGCGAAGTACCGTGTCGAAATTTGTTGCAATTTGCAACGGTTATTTAAGTTTGAAGGTAAATGATTGACGTAATAGAAATTGTAAGATTGGAGTATCATTTAAAGTCATTGTTTGATATATTTTTAATAACATTCAAGAATAATTTTCTTATTAATGAACGTTAATTACTTAGTAGGTATTCATAAGATTTGTTATATTTATAATATTTGTTACATTTTTAAATTACAAATAAGTTTGTAAAAATTAAATGCATGTGTCAAATGTCTATTTACTAGATATTACTATTCGAGACCTGTGAAACAAAAAAATGTAGCCTGTCTGGGAGATAAGGCTGTCCGGGACTTTATCAGCCAGTGGCGAAACTGGCCCTTACACTTTTATTTTTACTCCATAGAGATATGCTTTTTTTTCGTAACTTATTAATTATATTAAAAAAATCTATAGAAAATTGTGCAAACCAATTCAGACTGTTTTACAAATATTCAATTTAAATTAAATCTCACAATATCTATAACTTAGGAAAAAATAATATAATAGTTTTGATATTTAATGGTAATTTTAACAGCTACAATAATAACTTACTACACAATCTAACTACCTGTATCTAGGCTTGACTTCCAAAAATCTTAAAATCTTTCATGGCCGCTCCGTAGGATCTATAAACCGGTAATAATTTAACTTATTCTAGTCTGGTAAAGCACATAGGTGACTTGAAAGTGAAACACATGAAGTATTGATTTTCGCTACTTTAAAGCAGCGTTTATTCCTTTCCCTTTCGGGTCGTTATCGTGTATCGTTTATATATATAGCGTCTTTTCACTTTGATCATATTGCGGAAAAATCATGTAAATATGACTATCTATCTAATTCACGGTTTTACCTTTATGCAGAAATTAATCATTTTTGCTTAATCATTTCAACATTGACTATGAGTGGTCAATTCTTATCAATTAAATTGTGTATGAAATAATATAATATTTTCTGTTTAGTAAAAGAAACAACTTTTTTTTTTTGTTTTTGCTTTCTGAACAAGTTTCAAGGTTTACTTCTGTCAACCTCCACGGATGGGAAGGAGAAATTCTAATGAACTTAATGCCTTTAACTCGTCGCATTATATAATGTACAGACATTTTAAATACCTCTTGTCTACACTACGATTGCGTCATTTCATTATTTACAAATATGTAAGTTTTGTTTAAGTCTCAATTATTTTGAAACTGGATGCATATTACAATTTTTAAATAATTTACTTGTAATTTATATTCGTATATAGAAAATCTGATTCTTAGCCGAACGACGTTTAAAAAAAATAAAATTAAAAATTAACTTAAATATTATTTATAATGACTTTATAAATGAAATTTTATAATAATAATTTCTATCTATAAAGAGAATGCATCAACATCAACACGACACATATCTGTTTGGACTACGTGTTATCAGCTTTTATGCACTGTAACAATACTGCTCTCACGTATTTAATATACCTATATAGTTATTTTTATTTATAACTAGGAAATCGACGTTACTATTAAAAATATTTAGTGTTAAACATTAAAAGTAAAAACGTTATTAATCAAAAAGACGAAGAAGGTGTGATACCTACTTTCGTCTTCTCGATAATTAGATTTTTAATTGATGTTGTAAAGTGTTTAACGTTTTTAACGTCAAAAAACTGAATAAAACAGTGTAAAAATGTACTTTATAGGTACTAGATATATTATTTATTTGTATATATTTATGATTGGGTAGTTCAGTGGCAAAAGGAACAAAATACACATTGCACATGCAATAATAATTAATGCAGTCATTTAAATTAAACTTTCAATAGATATTAGATGAGTGATTGCTTTTTAAGTTATAAAAAAGGACGAAAAATTGAAAAAGATTTTTTTTTCTCTCACGAACAATTCAGAGAGAGATTTGTAATTTATTACTCTCATTCGTCCCCAAATTCATTTTGTATATGATATAGGGACGATTACATTACGTTTGATGTAACCCACTGTACCTGTGGTCACATCCGTGTCGGGATCTCAGAATGTCACAATTATTCCGATTTAACTAAGCAAGCGAAGCCGCAGTAAAGACAAAATAAGTGCAACATTTAACATATACAGGGTGGAAGTGTAAGCACCACATTAAATGAAACCACAGTTTTAACTACTCTATAAAGGCCTAATATAAATCAGAAAAAAAATAAATTCCAAAAAATGAAAAAGTTATTTTTTCAAACAAAATAAATAATAAAATTGTCATTTTAAAACAAAACGCCATTTGTAAGGATGACGCACGCACACATAAACCTATCAAAGGAACATCGCCGCACACGCTTCATTTCGAAATCGAATCGTATGTATTGGCGATAAAGTTCAAAATTGTTTAACCTTTACTAGTATTTTTGTAGTAGTAAGTGTTTATGTTATTGGGATCTATACGTAATCGCGTCACACGAAATACAGGTATGGATAAAAATCGTGAAATGAAAAAAAAAATCCTACGTCCAAACTGTTGAGGCATCTTGATTAATTTCTTTAGGTATAGGTTTGAAATATTTTACCCTATGTGCTGTTTCCGTAAATGGAGCGCTGCCTCTTCAATCCTGTATAAGCATTCCTAGATTTGAACCCATATTCCTTATTTCTATATCTATACGAATAAAATTTCCGACATACTTTGAAAATATCTTATACAAATAAGACATTCCAAACAGTACCTAAATACTACTGCTTTGTATATTGTATTTTACTACTTTAAACACCTTACACTTGCACAATGTATCTATTAACGTCGAATTAAGGAAAGGAAGTTTCGTTTATGAGATGAGACGACGCGTGTCAGAGGTCACGAGCTTACTGCTGTCAATTACTTTGCTCTCAATTACTTTTGACTTATTGACATTCCTTCTATAAATACGTAAATAGAATAATATAAAATAATATTCTGATAGTTATCTTGTTGATGCATCGTATAAAGTAAACGATGTGGCGTAGTACTGTAGGTACTTTAAACGGTTACATATGAGTAAATTAAATTTTAAAAGCAATTTAATTAACATTACGAGATAATATACAGGATATGTAAGTAAGCTATAAAATAAAAAACAAATTTATGCCAGTTACTCTAAGATAAAATTGAAATTTATTTTATTAGAAAGCAATTTATTTATTTACTAAAATTAAATACTGTCTTATTTTAGAGTAGCTTTTTAAATTTAATATTTTTTAACTGTAGTATACGTAATGTGTCCAGTTAGAAGTAATAAATATAATTAATTATGCCAAATGTGATTTAAGTTTTTATATATTTTTAATGATTAATTAGTGATTGCGCACAAATTTTTAGATTCCTGTATTATATACGTATATTTAACATTATACACATTCTAAGGCCGTCGTGGCGCAGGAGCACAAGGCTGTGACTGTAACGCTACGGTTGTGGGTTCGATCCCCACTCGTGGGAATGAATTATTATTTATTAATATTTTCATTTCTTTGCTCTGGCTACAAGGCAAAATCTCGGCGTTGAGTTCCGCCACTAAAAACGCAATGCCTCGTAAAATTTGGCGCAAAATAGGGAACGAAGTGTCTTAACACTAGGTTCCTATTCTAGCTCGCCTACCTTGCTGTATGCGGGATACAGCGTGAAGCTGAGCCGAGATTCTAAGACATTTTCGTAATTAATTAACTAAAACTTAGACATTAAATGACGTTATCATCATGTCTAGACAAAATTATTGATTTAAATTCTATATTATATCCAACGCAGCCTTATTTAAATAATATGTTGAAATATGTAACAGATCTCGTCATACTTGACCACAACAGGTTCAACGAAATGTTGTGCAATAAGTTTTTTCTGTCTGTTTTAAGGCTTAAAATCATCGTTATTTTTTGTACCTATATATCTCAAGTTCTTTATGAATAACAGGTTTAACCTATTTCTTCAGATATATCGCGATGTTCGTTGCTTGTAAATTGAATATTAAATACAGTATGTATTTATACCTCTAAGGAACGGTACTAACAAAGTAGCATACTTATAAAATTTAATTAGTTAATAGTTTTACTTTTTACTCCGCACATCAGAATAGGTAGAAAGAACTTGGTGTTAAGATATTCTGTACTCTATTTTGTCCAAATTAATTAAGGAGATCAGAGGCCGTCACAGTAAGCGCTTGTGGGTTCGATTCTCACTCGGTGGAATTGAAATATTTAATATTTTAGCCCTGGTAACGAAAGGATTAAAGCGTAGCGTCGAGAGGAAAACGGAGTTCTAATAATAATTAAGGAGATGTGTGACGAAACTTAACGCCACACTTTACCAAAGCTTGACATTGGGAATACCAAAGTGGAAAGTAGGGAACAGTGCCCCAAAACTAAGTCCCCGCTGCCTTCTCTGTTATGCGGGAAAACGCGTGAATCTTTTTGTTACTAATAATATAAATGTACATAAGTTTACATTTATTTTTGTTTTAAATTAAAAAATAAGTACTTATAATGACACATTTAAAATATTACTACTATAAAACAAAATTAAGAGTAGGGAAGAAACGGAAGCCCTAATAATGATGTTGGAAACTAGGGAGCGTCGTTAATCGGATTTCCGTCATCCAGATTATACTTTTAGTTGGTTTTTCATGCTAGAGTAAGCAAATACGTAATTTTTTTTATTTATAGAAGTAATTTGAAATGGATCTCGTATATAATCTTAGTCCGTAATTTCCTAATAAAGATTTTTAAAAGCTTATATTATACGTCATTGGTTATTCTTTAAATAAAGCTTTGCTACATATACTTTACGTTACGAAAAAAAAATACACAAAAAATTCAGAAGAACAGGGCGAGATAGTCTTCGTTAATATTAATAATCTTTTATACAGTAATAGGCATGTCTCGTAGGTAGGACATTCTCCGAGATCTTTACTGCAAAAAGTTACAAAGCGATTTGTCTGAAACTAAATTGGACTTTAGCCCATCTCACTCTATATAATTCCGGAGAAGACAAGTATTAAATAAAATAATATAACTATTAATTTGACAGTAAACTAATAATTACCAAACATTATTAATTACTAGGCCAGTCGTGGCGTAGAGTCGCAGTGTGACTGTAAAACCGACTGGTTGTGGGTTCGATCCCCACTCAAGGAAAAGAAATATTTATTTACATTTATATTTTCATTTCTTCGCTCTGGTGTCGAGGCAAAGCGCGGCGTTGAGTTTCGCCACTCAACACGCAATGCCTCCAGAACTTGGCGGGAAGTGTTGAACGGAGTGTCTTAACACTAGGTTCCCTCTGCCTATCCTGCTGTGTGCGTGATACAGCGTGAAGCTGATTTAATTATTATTTTTTTATTAAACTATTTTTACTATTATACTATTTTTTTTATTAAACTACAAGTAATAACTTGATTCAATTTTACACTTTCTAATTGTAATTACGCAAAATAACTATGAAAAAACCTTGTTAACTAATAACTAGAACATTAGCGTATACATTATACATTTATTTTTATAGTTAAGTAAGAACTGTCTCTAATGGTCATATTGGTAGTTTATTATCATTATCTGTGATTGGTTTGATTACCTTATTAGTTTATATGGCTGTGACATGTCTAGGTTCGGTTTCCATATAAGGCTAAATTGTTTCCTAAAAGGAAGAGGCTATGGTGGCGCAGTGGCACATACGTAATTAAAAACTCGACCTTTGAGAGTTCGATTGCCACACTGGGAAATATTATTTATTCGTTTTTTTTCGTTCTCGTAAAAAGGGCAAATGTGCGTCATTGAGTTCCGCCACTCAACACGCAATGCCTTGAAAGTTCGGCGGAAAAGAGGAACGGAGTATCTTAACAGTTGGTTCCCTCTGCCTACCCTTCTATTTGAGGGATACTGCGTGAAGTTAGTTCCTAAAAAAAAAATATTAGAAATTTGTCAAAAATCATTTACCATTAAAGGCTATTTAATAAAAACATAACGTTCATAGATCCATAAATGCAGTGATAACGTTTGGTTATATGAACAAATATTTATATATAAGCATCAAAACGGCTATAAGGCATAATTCTAAATAAATGGAACAACCCACTATGGTAGAAATTAGTTCACATCAATTAATTTAAGATCACTTAAGTCTACTGGGAAAAACAACAAAATTGGCAATAAACATTTATTAAGATTATATATAGTGTTCGAGAATAGCTACATGTTATTAATAATAACCTTATTTTGGATATAGTAGAATTATATGGGAAGAATTGTACCAGCAATTTCATTTACGGAGGCTTTTATACCTTTATCTTACGTTTCTATATAAATCTACGAGGCTGTTGTGGCACAGTAAATGCGAAGGCTATGTGTTCGATTCTCACTTCGATTATAGTATTTGCATTCTTACTCTGATATCAAAATGCCGCCACTCAATATGCAATGTCACTAAAATTGGGCGGAATGTACAGAATGGAGTGTGTCGACACTAGGTTATACCTACTCTGCTGTATGTTTATTTAAATAAATAAATAATAATGGTTATTTCCATTGTAAAAGTTTAACCCTTTTAGTTTTAGTATCCATAGGTATTTTAATAAGCTAAATAAAAAATAATTCTTAAGCTATGTTCCCTATACTTCTTCTTATAAGGAACTTATATGGAAAAAATATTTATGAACATAAATCAAACAAATAGGATCCTGTTAAAAACAAATAACAAGTTTTGACTCATTGCCAACTTGAATACCTATACATTTAATGTATTGGTTAATAAAAATGGGTATATTAAACTGAATCAGAGTATTATTCATATTATTATCAGTAAAAGAAAATAAATAAGTCTTAAGTGACATTTTTGTAATAACACTACAAAATATTAAAGCCTCAATCAGCAAATTCTAATACAAATTGTATATTTTATTGCAATAAAAATAAAGTCTAAAATCCTAATTTTCTTGTAATTTTATTACAAGCGCAACTAATATAAGATATATTATATTGAAAGTATTATTTTATATTTTCATCTGCTGATAATATTAATATTTAAACTTGTATGTATACAAGTAACAGCAGTAAACAAAAACTAAAAAAGGTTTAAACTTATTTAGTTTTACTTTTTGATTATTGCTGTTTCTATATAAAAGTGGCCTATTATGTAGTTATTAGAGCAAATAACATTTTGTAGTTTTATGGTCAAGTGTTAAAAAATCATTCTATTTACAAATATAATATTGGTAAAAGTAATTATGTATCATTTCAAGTGCTTTAAAGTATGCTACAAACATTTAAAAACAATATTATTCATAGTAGTTGAAAAGTAGATAAAATTTTGCAAACTTTCTTCATTTATCACAGAAGGCTTTGTTACATCACATTAATTGTTTTGGCACAAGCTAACGTACCTGGGGACAGTCACCTTCAGCAAAATGTGTCATGTGTAAACAAAACTGTTAGTTATTTCTATTTGTCCATGTAAACAAAACTGTAGATAAAAGCTAGTCTATTATAACACTTACTGTAACAATCATGCAATGGTTCTCCTTCACAGCTCCGCAGCATCCAAAGAAGGCGACAACAAAAACAATCAATCCAACTATAATCAGGATTACTGGGGCTGATGTGTAGAAGCTTTCATCAGTCAAACTCACATATGGCTGGGCATTGATCTCAGATTTTGCTCCAACTATTAATATTATCAATCCTGTTATCTAAAACAAAATGACTCATTTTATAGAGGAGCAAAAATACATTTTACAGGAATAGTGTACCATTTATTTTTATCAATTATCAAAAATCTCAGCAATTATGTACACATAAGTTTTTAGCAGGAATATGTTAGTTAATGAATGATAAAAAAAAAATGCGACAACAGATGGTAATATTGCGCAAAAAATAAATATTTTTAAATGTAAAATGTGGACAAATCAAATCGTAATTAAGTTCACTAATTCACTATATTTAAAGAAAGAGAAAGGAGATATAAGTAGTTAGCGCAAATACTACCCGCCAAGTAACTTCAAGGAAAAATTATGAAAAAAATAATACTTACAGCAAACAAAAGATTGAAAGAAAATAACAGGTACTTCACACACGACATTCCTGCTCCGATTGCCATTTTTATAGTGATATTCTAAATATAAAAATTAATCTGGAACAAAAGAATTAGTTTTACTCCTTTCGCTGCGCATATCACAAGCCAAAACATCGATTTGCGCTCTTGAGTCAGCCAAACCAGTCCGTAGAGTAAAAATAAATACGACTTTTACAAAAAAATGTTTATTAACTCTTTTATATTGTTTATACGTTTTATTTTTTTTTAATACAAATAGAAAAAGCTTACCGCCAATGTATATGATAACACACTCGAACAAAATACGGATCCACGATCAGCTAGCCAAACAACCCACGAATCACGAATGAATAAAATTAGTAATCATTGGTGTTGCTCGCTTAGAGCAACTTATTGAACTGATTTTTTGAAATGTTGCTACTTTAAAAAAATCTGCTACATATTACTTTGAAAACTTCTAATCAAAATAGTATTTTACAAATAATTTATCATTTTTATGATATTCAATTTAATAAGATTATTTTTCTATCTTAATAATATATATTGAAGTTAAAGAATAAAATTAAAATGCTCTGTAATTTTGCAATTTAGGATGTTTATTAGTTATTACATATAATTATCCGTTTAGTTTTACAAGTTAGTTGTTTTAAGGCATACTTTAGGCTAGCTGCACACACACAATATTATAGTCAATACAATATTGACAATAATATTGTTTAATATATGGCTTCGCACACTACACAATATTATTGACAATATTTTGTAGTAAAATCTGACACAGTCGCTTGGTAGCTTTATTTGCATGCGTACGTGTTAAATAAAAAATATCTAGAATGAAATAAGCCATTGCTTTAGTTATTGGATTTAGATTACTTACAAAAAACGCAATAAAAAAAAGTAGATCCAAATCTAGATGAGAATAATAACTGAGTTTAAGCATTTCAATATTATTAACGAACTACAACACAGGCCATTCGTGGCCCAGGAGCCTGTGTTGGTACAAAGTGTGACTGTAAACGTGATAGGTTGTGGGTTCCATTGACGCTAATTTTATTACTAGTTTGCCATGTTTTAACAAACTCTATTTAATATTGTTTTTCCGTGGGAGTAGTAATATCAGTATTATTTTCGCTATTTATAGTGTTTTCTTCGTCCATCTCGAATAAAAATCAGAAGCGTTCGCCAACTTTTTCTTTTTTTCAACTAAAATATTGCAGCGCGGCCGCACATGATAATATTATTGACAATACCCGCCTCCTTCCGACATTGTTGTGGCATAAACAGAATATTTAGAAATCTACAATAATATTGAAAATCGGCCACACACACGTAATATTATTGACAAAACGTACTTCATTGACAATATCATTGTACGTGTGCGGCCAGGCTTACAAAAATAATATTTTCTTTATCGTAACGTAAATAATTCTCATTGTACAGAAAAAAATAAGATTTTTTAAAGAATTACAATGCAAAATCCTCAGAATCTCTTGAAATAATTTAATAAATATATATAAATAATTGATTAAGGTATTTTATTTAATAGTGTACCTACACTCGTGTGGCATTATCGATGCACTCGACTACTTTAAGTCCTTGACTCCTTACATTTTTACAATAAACAGAATTGATATTATTCTATATCTATCTACTAACTTATAAAAAGAAATATACGGTATGTAAATGCTATTAATTACCATTTCATAATTAGTAAATATTTACATAATGTTAATGATATATAATAGTGTAATTCAACAATAATATGCGATATGGCACAATTGTTCATGAAATAATGTTCTAAAAATATTATAAACAACCTAGATAAGGATTAGAAGAGCATGTCAAGATAACTAAGATATTGGGCAGTTATGAGATTGATAAACCATCTTACGGTTTCAGTTACGTTATCACGTTTCATAAACTACGGAGCTAAAAAAATTGTAAAAGCATTTGCTCCTTATATATTAAAATGAAAATCCCAAAGTTTTTTAAATCGGTTAGATATTCATTAGCAGCGTTAAATGGTATATTTCTGGTAAGAGTTGCAAGTTAACTTTTCTAAATAATTATTATTTAATTTATTTAAAACACAATTCATTATTTTCTAGTTAACCGGATTAACGCTTTTGATAGCTGGTATAGTGGTGTTGGTGCTGTATAACGAATATAATACTTTACTGACGGCCAGATTTTTCACTTTGCCAAGTTTTACAATCGCCACTGGTGTGATCATCTTATTCGCCGCAGTTCTTGGATTCTATGGTGCGATATCGGAACAGTTTTATTTTATAGCTGGGGTAAGACTTACAATAATTACGAATTCATAAGCTATTTCTGTTTCTCAAGTTACTGTCTATGTTGCCTACATTAAATAGTCAACAGAAAATTATTAAGTTATAAATTTAAGGTATAGATATTATTAAAATTACTTAAGACAGCTATTTCATTTTGTCAGGTGCCGAAAATAATACTTTCATAAATACCCTTTTGTTTACTTTTTACAGTATGTGGCTCTCCTGC